>NMRA01000708.1:0-189871 GCA_002633005.1 Phoronis australis | reverse complement strand
AGAGGTATACATATCTCTAATAAATCTCAAGCCTTTTACAAACCAAGGCTTATAAAAAACACCTGTGCCTCCGATCTCCAAGTTACTATTAAACCACAAAGGTTGGTTCAAAACATCCTCTTTACTTGCAACAATTATTTTCTTGTAGAAAGATAACATACTTTCAAATACGTCGCGCCAGTAGGAATTACCAATTAGAGTTAACTTCGACTTAATGAAGTCATCTCCAAATGAAGCAAAAAATTTTAAGAACGGGTAGAGTGCGTACAGTAATTCACCACTTTTAGACGCAGGGCTTTCCAGATATCTACGGGCCATAGCGAGTTTTAAAGCTTTGTTGAAAGTATGCATATTAAATTAACCATTTGAATTCCCCCTCGATCAAGTCCTAAACAGGCCGTAGTTCGTTTAATTTTATCATTACGGGCCTGCCATACAAATCTAAAAATTGTCGTATTCAATTCACTCAAGACTTTCACTGATGGATTTGGTAAACTTGAAAACAAAAAATTAAGTTTAGAAATAGCTAATGTTTTAATTACCGTTACTCTACCAAACGGCGTTAAATTTCGTCAACTCCAACTTTTTAGTGAAGACTTGATCTCAGTTATTCTTGTAGTGAAGTTCTTATGCGTCATAGTATCCAATTGAGTGTCAAAATCCACCCCCAAAAATCTAAAAGATTTTTTGTCCAAGACAAAATTTCTTTTGTAGGAATCACGTCATCACTACCAGTTTTACTTCCAAACCATATGGATTTTGTTTTATCCACATTCACTTGGAGACCGGAGACACTAGCAAACGAATGCAGTACATCCAGTGTGGTAGTCAATGACAAATTCGACCCATCCAACGTAATTGATGTGTCGTCCGCATATTGCGAAATCAAATATTCCTTATTCCCAGCAACTACACCAGCAATATTTTTATTATTCTTGATTAAATACGCCAAAATCTCCGCGCACAATATAAAAATGTAGGGAGACAATGGGTCACCTTGTCTGCAGCCACGCGAAATATTGAACCAAGAAGATGGGTGACCATTTACGACAACACAAAAAGACTTTCACCCACCTTCTTATCGACCAACCAAAATTAAGGAACGATAAATTTTTTGAATAAAATTCCACGACAATGAATCAAATGCTTTCTCAAAATCAATCAGTAAAAGCAATCCAGGTTTGTTAGCTGCCTGGGCATAAAACATTAAATAATATAGCACTCGGATATTTTCGTTCATATTTCTTCCAGAAACGAAACCTGTCTGGTCCTTACTGATTACTTTTCCTAAAACGGATTTTAACCGTTCAGCTACTGCCGAAGAAGCCAATTTATATGTCACATTGAGCAAGGATATGGGTCTCCAGTTTTTCAAATAATGTTTACTTTTATCTGCTCCCTTAGGGATGCAGGTGATCACTCTCTCTTTCTGTGTTGAGGATAACTGGCCAACAGCAAAACCTGTATTAAGTGAGCGAACAACGAAATGTCCAATGTCAGCCCCCAAAAAAATTTAAAAATTCCACTGAAAAACCATCAGAGCCTGGGCTTTTGTTGTTTTTCATTTTTTTCAAGCATTGTGTGACTCCTTCATATGTAAGAAGACCTTCTAATTTTTCTTTTTCTGTCTCATTCAGCTTGGAGACACAAACATTATCAAGAAGAGTTTTTAAAGAAGTATTGTTAGTCTGTCTATATTTGTATAGATTTTCATAAAAAGTTTTGGTTTCCTGTATAACCTCTTCTTCACTATTGGTTTTAGTATTTTCAGATTTCCACAAAAAAGGCATAAACTTACTTGTGTAATGCCTATTTTCCAAGTGAAGAAAATATTTGGAAGGCTTTTCACCTTCTTCAATCCATCTTGCTCTCGACCTAGTCATAAGACCTCTTAACTTATTTGCCTTAGCTCGGCAAGTAAATTATTTTTTTGTTCCAGTAGTTCCCTGTCAAGGCTTAGACTTCTTTCCAACAAGCTTATTCCTTTGATAAGTTGCTGTTCAACTCTATCACTTTTTCTTTTTAAGTAAGTAGCAAAGGAAATTGTTTTGCCGCGAATCTCCAGCAACAACGTTTCAAGAAAAAGTTGATCATTTATAGACAATTGTAAATCAGAATTACTTGTACTATCAACAGTCTGAATGTCGTCAGTCGTATACTGTTGTTTAACTAATTTAATAGTATTCTTGACTGCAGCAATATACTCAGAGATCTTTAGGAGAGAATTATTAAACTTCCAAAATGATTTTCTCCTCCTGGAAACATCACTTTAAAAAAAAACCCCGTTACCATTGAATGATAGGAACGGTAACCAAATTCTATTATGGTGTCGTCAATATCAGCTAAAAGATTTTCAGAAATTAGAAAAAAATCTAGTCTGGATCGTTTACTTCCAGCTCTCCAAGTATATTCTTTACTACTGGGGTTTAGTTCCCGCCACACATCAACAATAGACAATTCTGTGCAAATCTCCATCAACTTAATCCGTGACGTTGGGTTATTAACCTGTCGATAATTAATCGTGTCCTTAGACTTATCGAGAGCAAGATTAAAATCGCCTGCCCAAATAACAGAGTAATTTCCTATATCTTGAATATCTTGTTTTATTCTTTCAAAAAAGACGGCGAGTCCCTATTTGGACAATACGTATTAATTAACGTAATTCTTGTCTCACTAATAGTAATATCCAAAATTAATTTATTACCATTGTAGTCTTGCCTAATGTTATGTAATTTATACTCAAAAGTGTTCTTAAAGAGGATCGCCACTCCACGGGAGTTTGAGGAATTTGAATTGAAAAAACATTCGTATCCCAACATTGATCTAATATTGTTTTCTTCTCTCTTAGTAAAGTGTGTGTCCTGTAGGCAATAGATGGAGTATTGTTTTTCTCCTAAATAATTGAGTACATCTTTTCGTTTTTCATGGAGACCCAGCCCTCTGCAGTTCAATGACGTTACTTTAAGTTCACCTGTCATCATTACAACGGTTATGCACATATATCAAATGACAATCAAATAATAATGGTACAATCCTGACCCATTCACACCACATACACACAAAACAAAACAAAACAATACAAACACATCCACGAGCACATCATAGATTTCACAGAGTACAACATCGATGTGAAATATGATGTGACATAGGATAGAAAAACTGATCCTCATGGTAAGGCTAATTCTCCCAGTATTTTTCATAATGAGACTGTAATAAAAACATTTAGAAGCATTGCCCACACGGTCTCATACAAAAAACAAGTATAACGAAATTTAAGGATAACTACATTTCAGTAAAGTGATTTGGCTCTTTTGTATGCGTTTGAGACTTGTCGGGACGCCCGCACAGAGCAAACAGATCACACACATAAAATAATAAGGTTGCCCGCCCTCTGTGGCTACACGCAATACGAAGCCCTCTCATAAATAGCCTCCCAGATAGATTGCCCAGCATGAAGCTATATGACACTTAGACCAAAATAGAACAAACTAGAACACAGCTACAACAATAAGACTACGCGACACGGTAGTCGCGAACTTTGACATAGCCTGAGTAGCAGGTATGTGTTAGCTGTGAAAACGATACGTTGGGCACAACGGCTAACGTGAAGAAAAAAAATAGGCTAATCGTATACACAGTAATGGCTACCGGAAGTATGAGAAGTACGTTTTTACTGAGGTCTCTCAACAGGGTCCCAAGTACCTGACAATTATGGTACCCTACACTTGTAGTTTGGCAATTGCACATGGAGTACAGAAGCAGTTAAAGGTTAAATGGATAATGCGAAGCATTGGAATTACTGTATAACTCAATCAACTTTACGGAAAAGGGAAATAAAGCCATCTTTCATACAGACTATAGTACAAAAGTGAATAATCTTACCAAAAGCTGAATACAAGACGTTGGAAACTATTGCACTACTGTATTATGTTCTGGCTTGCGAGTATAATGTTGATCTGACAAATTAGATGCCCTGTAAATCTTCCATGCTGCTCACCGGTTTAATTTCATTGGCCCAGTTCTTGTAATAAATTCTTCCATCATATGTCCAGCAACTCTGAATCCGGGCGCCCAGGTCTCTACAAGCCTTGTACAACTGTGCTCGTTTTTTGGTCAGATTCTCGTTAACGTAGATCTTGCCAGCTTCAGTTTTCAATTTCTTTTTATTTCTCATGAATTCGGCTCTTGCATTGTAATTCGTAAATTTCACTATAATTGACCTCGTCTTGGCATTACCTTGGATTTTTTTACCTAGGCGGTGACTGCGACATATGTCAGACTTCTCAACGGTAGCACCAATTCTTTTAGCTAGACCAATAACAATGTCGTCTGTGCACTCCTTGTCACTTTCTTTTATTCCGCTGATTACAACGCAGTTTCGGCGGCTATACTGTTCAAGCTCATCCAAATCAGATTCCAACCTGTGTATCTGAGAGCCACTTTCTTGCTTCAGCTTGTCGAGTTGATTTTCAAGTGTTGTTATTTTTTTATCCTTTTCAGCCATTTTTTGATCGTATTGAAGCTCTAGTGCTTTATACATTTCAGACAAACCAGCGTCAATTAAGGGCTTTATCATGTTTGTAAACAGTGACTGGATATCTGAGTCCATGAGTGCCTCCTTTAGTTCATCTTTCAATGACCGAGTCTTCTTGGTGACATTTTGTCCCTTTCCTGTCAATATGGCGTCCATTGTCGGTTGCTTCAGAGGTTTTTTTGACGTCGAAGCTCGGAGTTCACTAGAGTTTCGGCTTGGTGTTCTTTTTCTGCCACTTGTCGGGGTCTGGTCGTTATTCCTAATCATGTGAGATGAATTACTGTCGGTTCTGTCTTCAAACTAAATTAATTTCGTTATTGTTAGATGGGAGAGTCCGCACAAGTCAGAAAACCAACCTTCCCGCCATGAGGGTCACGTGTTCTCTAGACACAAAAATGGTTAAGGCGGATGGTACACCAGACCTAAAGGGTGTATCAATAGTTGCTGCAACACTCTGCTCCGTCATGAGGCAGGAGTGTAAACGAGTTCTGTGTAACTTGCCTAACGTCAGTGAAGAAGACAGACGCAATCCTCAGAAGATTATTGATGCCTTAAAGGCATACTTTGTTCCCCAGAAGAGTCACTGTTCTCTACGAGAGATTTGTCTTCAACCAAGCAGTCCAAAAGACGGGAGAGACCATAGATGTGTTTGTCCTAAGATTACGCAAGTTAGCTGACTCTTGCGAATTCGGGGAACTGAAAGACTCACTGATCAGAGACCGCATAGTCGTTGGGACGAATGATGACGCAGGACGGGAGAGACTCTTAAGAGAACGCCCTGTACCAAGCCTCGCAAAAGCCATTGAGAATCTGCAAGCAGCAGAGGCATCACGCACTCAGAAACAGGTGATGTCAGGCAAAAGTGAGAGTACAGTCGAGTTCGTGAAACGGCATAGGTTCAAGAAGCACAACAATCCTCAGAAGAAGCAGGCTCATACAAAGCACCGAAGAACCAGTTAGAAAGTTGTAAGTGGTGTGGTAGCACTAAACCACACACACGCAAAAAGTGCAGAGCTAGAGACAGCAAGTGAAACAACTGTGGCAAGACAGGCCATTGGTCCAAAGCTTGTAGGTCCAAAAGCAAAGCAGAAATAGATACTCAGGAAGAAGAAGACGTTCCTGTGTAATTTCTGAGTCAAATTGAAGCTTCTAAAAAGCACTGGTCAGCAGATATCTCTGTGAACGGTCATACTACGCAGTTCAAGCTAGANTTTCTGGGTCAAATTGAAGCTTCTAAAAAGCACTGGTCAGCAGATATCTCTGTGAACGGTCATTCTACGCAGTTCAAGCTAGATAGCGGCGCAGACATCACAGTGATAGGAGACAAAAATCCGTGGCTGGCTAAAACTAAGCTGGAACCAAACACCAATCTGACCAACTGCCGAGGTGCCGGCAATGTGACACTGAACGACCGTATTCTTGGTGTGATCCCAAAAGCCAAACTTTGTTGTGGTGATCGTCAGCTAGAAGAAGATGTTTACATCATGAAAGGACAACGCTTAAACCTGTTAAGCAAACGTGCCTGTGAACACTTCAAGCTTTTGATACCTTCAGCATCTGTCTATGTGGTAGATGCAAAACCAGATTTTCGTGGGGATTTCCCGAAGCTGTTTCAAGGTCTAGGCTGTTTGACCACACCCTACGAGATAAGTCTTCAACCTGACGCCAACCCTGTGTGTTTATACACTGCCAGACGTGTGCTCCACCCATTGCTTCCGCAGGTGGAAAAAGAGTTAGAGTCTATGGAAAGACAGGGCATTATTTCCAAGGTTACCCATCCTACCGAATGGTGTTCCGGCATGGTGTGCATCCCAAAGTCCAATGGCCGAGTGCGCATTTGCGTAGATCTTACTCCACTGAACAAAGCCGTGAGGCGTGAAGTTCACCCGATGTCATCTGTTGAGGACAGTCTGAGCAGTCTTAGTTGCGGTAAGCCAGTTATCTTCTCGAAATTAGATGCCAACTCAGGGTTCTGGCAGATTCCTCTACATGAAGCATCCAAAGACCTAACAACCTTCATCAGTCCCCTTGGACGTTTCAGGTTTAACAGACTTCCCTTTGGAATAAGCTCTGCCCCAGAGATTTTCCAACGTACGATGTCATCGATCCTTGAAGGTCTAGATGGTACCTTGTGTCATATGGACGACATACTCATCTATGGAAGCACTCAAAAAGAACACGACGAAAGAGTCCGTTCAGTACTTCAGCGTCTACAGGCTGCAGGCCTGACCCTGAACAACAAATGTGAGTTTTCCACATCAAAGATCAAGTTCCTGGGACACCTTATCAGCTCAGATGGGATAATGGCTGACCCAGAAAAGACGCAAGCAGTTAGAGATTTCCCTGTGCCCACAAATGTGACTGAGCTTCAAAGATTTAATGGCATGGTGAACCAGCTGGCGAAATTCCTACCTAATCTGGTGAAGCTGAATGAACCCCTGAGACAACTCTTGAGGAAAGACCAAGCCTTCCAATGGGATGAACCTCAACAGAGATCCTTTCAACAAGTAAAAGAAGCACTCGTCTCAACTGTCACACTGGCCCACTACGACCCTAGTCGTGAGACCATAGTAACAGCTGATGCAAGCCAGTACGGCATTGGTGCTGTATTGATCCAAACTGATTCTGGTGGTAACAGAAGACCAGTGTGCTTTGCGTCCAGATCACTTAACGACACGGAGAAACGTTATGCAGTGATAGAAAAGGAAGCACTAGCAGCTACCTGGGCTTGCGAGAAGTTCTCAACCTTCATTCTTGGACTCAAGTTTACTCTGGAGACCGACCATAAACCACTAGTGCCTCTACTGTCATCAACAGACTTGTCTAAGATGCCACCTCGAGTGCTACGTTTCCGTCTCCGTTTGATGAAATTCAGCCCCACGATAAACCACGTTCCAGGAAAGAACCACCTGATTGCAGATGCCTTGTCCCGAGCTCCGGTTGACAAACCTCCAGTTCCTGATGAGATATTCCTAGACGAAGCTGAAGATCAAGCTGAGTATACAGTCAAATACTTACCTGCAATACAAGGTCGTCTGAATCAGATCAAAGAAGCACAACGTAGCGATGCAACATGTGGCGAAGTCATCCAGTTCTGGCAAAATGGTTGGCCTGCTTTCTCTGCAGATACGCTACTGAAACCTTACTGCGAGTAAAAGCATCTTACCATCATAGATGGACTACTGATGTACAACGACCGTATTGTTATTCCCCAGTCGATGCAGTTGGAGGTGCTAAACCAAATCCACCAAGGTCATCTAGGGATAACGAAGTGCCGAGAAAGAAGTATAGCTTTGTAAAACAGGTAGGTGTTTTTGAAAGGTATATCTTGGTGTTTTCCATGTGTGTTTCAGTATTATCACCAGTTGTTTTTTAACTTGTTTAGCCCCTTGGCTGCCTAGGCCTTAGACAAAACCGTTGACCCAGTAGAGACGGTGATCATACCATAGGTACATGTACTCCATATGCCGGATGCTTTTTAGCAAATTATGTTCCTATAAGTTTAGAAGTACCGCGTAGAGAGATGCCTCTGAGGAGGTCGTTAATGTTTTCAGTTGTTCCCAGTTTAAACAAATACTCCTTCGAACACTCCATTGTTCAGTTGCCACATCGACACTGCAGCCTTGTGCTAAGGGATAATCATATGGCGTTATACTGTGGGTGTGATTTTAAAGCACTTTAAGTCAAAAATTTTTGAGAAGGTTCAATGAAGTAGATGGTTGCAAACAACATGCCCAAGTGGCCGTCATCCCCTGCCGTAGTCCTGGAATAGGGGGAACCTCTTCTCAATTTTTTGTAAACATTAATTACTTAGGTAGTTGCAATTATAATTAAATTAGAGTGCTTATGTGGCCATCGTCGCCGTCGTAATTTGAGGACGATGGAAGCCACTGTCCATTTCGTCAAATGTCGATTACCTTAAGTGTAAATCGATTGACTATGATTTGAGCATCTGATTTAAAAAAATTAAATTTCAATCACTGCACTGGTATATCAGCTGATTCATTTTCAGTTGCATCAACTAATCTAATTATTAGACGATCAACATTTTAGGGGACAGATCAGAAGGCATGTAAATTTGTTAGGCTGGAGGTGGATCAGTTCCTGACAAGTCCGTCTGAAAAAGTTACATGTACATGCCAACTCACTCATAGTTGAATGTTAAATTAGTGTTAACATTTCGGGTTTTTTCAGTTGGACTTGTATCGCAAATGACAGCTCAGTCCAGAGCCCTGAATATGCAAATGAAATTCAAAGATAAAGACCTTGTGCCATTAGTACCACAGATCATCATGCTATAAAAATAGAAAGACAACGATTGTGAACAGTGACGATTCCACAGTTTTCAGAGATGTTTTTCTACAGTTTTGTTTGGAGTTCATTGAATCAAAGCTTGTAGCACATGGATATGTCGTTTGCCTTACAAAACTAAAGCAAGATTTTGAAGCTGTTATTCAGAAAGCTGGTGTGCATGAAGTTATTTGGACAGGAAATCTTAAGAAATATTGTTGAAGCTACTCTCTGTTGTATGTTGTGCCCGACTAAGAGATACGAAAGTGAATGAGGCTAGTGTTCAATAATTCACTTGCTGACTCTAATTAACACAGCCCATTATAACGTATTTTGAATCAAACGTTTGCCCAAATCCTGCCCGCCTCCAAAAAGGACTTAGTGTTTGACCCTTCATTGCCTGCGGTCCAATCACCAGTGTGCGGTGCTGTACCCTCTGTAATCGACCATAGTTGGCTCCTTGGAGGTGGAGCTTTGCAGTTAAAATGTATGACAATGTCCGCATCTCCATTGACAGTACTAAACGACGAACGCTGCAAGTGCAAAAAGAACATGTGTGCTGGGAAACTGAGTTTGTGCTGCAATGTTGGGTTAAACTGTATAGAAATGTGCAGCTGTGACAACTGTAGTAACATCAGCAACACTGACTGCATAACATTCGATAGTTCTTTGACAAGTCAACCCTAAATAGACCTCCAACCCCGTTATTTCGGGTTTTTTGTATTAAAAAGTTAATTTTATTTATTGATTAAGTCATAGAAAGTACTTACTTTGATCATTGTCATGTATTTTTCTCATACTGCTTGATAAACTCTGTCAGAATAATCTATTATTTGCATACAGTCTGTGTGCACATTCACAGAGATCATTTAACTATATTGTTTTTGTACTATAATGTACTTCTGGTGTATGATGCAAACAAGCTGTATTTTACACCATTAGTCAATGTTTTAGTCATTGAGGCACAAATTCTGCCCAGTCTCAAGTGTTTTGTGTTATTTTAGTTGCCAGACAATGCCA
Source organism: Phoronis australis (assembly GCA_002633005.1). Classification (NCBI taxonomy): domain Eukaryota; kingdom Metazoa; phylum Phoronida; family Phoronidae; genus Phoronis; species Phoronis australis. The sequence goes on along the minus strand of NMRA01000708.1, from coordinate 180,027 downwards.
GAATAATTTCCTAGTAACATTCAGACTTAGTTTGCATTTTTGCCACTAGGTGTCTCTAATTTTTTAAAATTTCACTGTTTACAATTAATCTACAATAGTGAAACATGTAATGTGAGTGTAATATTGTTCAACACAATGGCACTGATGGGACCATATTACTTGTTTTACAAAAAAGTCACCAAAACTGTTGTTTTTACAAATATTAATTTACTAAGCTCTTTGGTGATTATTATGTAACTTCAAACTCAAATTTCTCAAAAATGCGCAACTTTATATGTGGGAACTTTTCAGATTTTGAAAACACTCTAGTAAATGAATTAAAAAAACACCAAAATAAAATTGCCCCCCCCCCTAAATTACTCACAAAAACCATTTTCTAGAGGCCCTACAAATTTTGGCCCACCGACTATTATGGTGATTGACTTGACACAACACGGTGACCCAGACAGAAATTGCGCAACTCAAAGCACTCTTTTGGCCCCGGGAAATATCTGGCTAAGAATACGGAGAGTTCAAAATATTTGACAACAAGTACAATATACTGTACTATGATGAAATACCTTTCGAATATTAGTGGAAGATGAACGGTGGCTTTTGTTGGCGAGACAAAAGTAAAAATTCATGCTTGACAGGCTTGAGGCAGCGTTTCAGCTATATAAAATGTGAGCGATGATCTTATTGTGAATTTAACAACTTTGCCGGAATGGTCAGTGATTGGTTGTCTTTTTGTACGAGACGATGGTACACATGTACGTGATCTTTCAATATGTATGTATAAATGTATCTGCGTACAAGGACTGCCAAATACGTACTGTACTTGTACGTAGGTAGGTACGTATGTTTGCAAATATGTTTACGTATGTGAGCAAAACCGACAAGCAAAGTATTCCACTACACAGTCAAGCTTTTACCAACTTTCAATTTGTAAAAGATGGTCATTTCAAGAAAAGGGCATATAACCATTTTGTGTGTAGGGACAGGTGACATTCTTGTAACATAAAAAGTGAATATGCAAGACCTCTCAAATTTTTGAAAAATGAAATGGCCATTAGCGATTTTGAAACCCAACCCAGTGGACGTAACGATCCTGTCGTGGTTCCTTTGATAGCTCTGAACTTTACCCAGGTTTCTATTGTGAAGATAGGAACAGCATAGTGCTTTGCGTGCATGGACTAACTCTCTGGGATTTGTTGGCTCAATCATATCTCGACACAAATCAACTGTTGCCTTACTTGTGATTGAAGCGTTGTCTCTGCGCCCTCTGTGTGTGAGTTTCAATATTTCACCTAGGGGACTAATGATGTGATGCACATTGTTTGAATTGCAGAATGGCGAAGTTTGATTATAATAATGAATATTTTTAGCTTAGCTTTCAGGCTAGATAGATGTGTACTTCTCTAGATCAAGAAAATCATTCCGTCAATAGTGACGACGGTGACATCTCTCGTGGATATAGCAGACTGGACATCTTCCTGATTTTCACCTGCTTCCTCGGTACCTGGATACGCGTAAGTAGTATGAAGTATCACGACTTAAATGCAGTGCCTTTTGGCATTTGAACGTAGCGCCTATGCACCGTAAGTTACGTTCAGTGTTCAAGGTGAAGCGGTATGTTTTGGGCGCCTACTTACCTCTAATTTTACCACTACAGCACTGTTTAAATGACACATTACAAGATAATAACCCGTACTTCTGACGATGAAACATGGACGAAACATTTTTGTTGCGTGCAAGGCCGTTGGCCGTAGCCCACAAGGAATTTATTAAAACACTCTTGTCGTCACATTTGGGGGGTTTATATTTTAGTCTTTGTTGTGTAACAAATGATAGTAATTTTGAAAATAGTTCCCGGGATTAAACTTGCTCATTTCTCAGTGTGAAATTTGACACTGAATTTTCGCTAATTCTATAAATCAGACGTGGAACAGAGCAGAGTTCAAACAAGAAAATTAGGTGTCAATGAAGAATAACACTGCAAATAATATTTCAAGGGGTTTCATAAGTCCTGAATACACACAAGTCATCAAACATTTTCAGCAACTGTTAAAATCGTTGATTCAATAACCTACTGTTTCTGCATGCAGCTTGCTTCGAATTGAAGAACGCTGCAACTGTTGAATCAAGTATAATCTAGTGACGTAGCCATGATTTTCCAGTTATTGCGTGCCAATGGTTACCCTCTGAATTTTCTGAATAGCTGTAAAAGACGCTTTCTTTCAAAAATGAATGAGGCAGATAAGGTAGCTGTTATTGGACCTGAGAAAAAGAAAGTTTTCTTTTGTCTTGATTACACCGGGCCAAGTAGTATAAAATTGAAACGTCAATTATCTAGCCTTATTCATTGCATAGAACCAGCAGTTGAACTGATAGTTGTTTTCAAACCCCATCGAAAACTCTCCAGTATGCTGTTTAAACTAAAGTCACTCATCCCTTTATTACACAAGAGCAATGTTGTGTATAAGGTTGAATGCGACAACTGTAAGAAATTCTATATAGAACTCACACAGAGACGCCTCTGTGACAGGTTGAAAGAACATCACACCTCAGAGAAAAGTAACATATATAGGCATTGTATTAGCTACAATCACCAAGCCAACTCTGTTAGTATTATCTGCAGAGAACCTAATAAGGAGTTACTGTACATTAAAGAGTCATTGGCCATTCAGAACCAGCATGCCACTGATTCTCTGAATAACATGCAGAGCTCAGTGACCCTGCAACTATGGTGATGACCAGCTACTGACTATATTCTATGTATCTCTCACTTCACTCTGTGGATGTTACCTGAGCTGTATGTTGGCACTTGTTGTACTAAATTGTTGTAAATATGTTCCTGATGATGTATTATGAAAAGACGAAACGTTGAATTGAACATGAACTTTTTTATATGTGCGGCGATCGTCCGGTTTTTAATCTTATTGTGGCCAAAAACTGATTTAATTTATAATCTAGAACTTTCCGAAATCTACTTAATCATTCTATAAAAATACGCTATGTTCTAGAATGCTCCAGACTTTTTATCTATATAATCAGGAACATATTGGAATCTTCTAGAATGTTCTCTAGTATTCAAATTATATCATCACTGCTACATGTTAGTAAACAGAGTAGCTAAATGAAAGTTAACAAACTAAAACCAGTGTCAGTCTACTCCTGAAAGTTGGTCATACCTTCAGTACCTTCTGTCATGGAAAACAACTCAAATATATTACGTTTGGTTATGGTGATATATCTACGCAAATTGACATTTACGTGTGCTGAAATGGCTTGAATTATTCTGGAAATAACATGAATGCCAAAGGTAAAACGAGTTCTCCTCCCGTGTGCGTCCGTTCTCCCAGTCATTTATACCATCCAGATTTTAATCTGCAATGTTCCTGTATTCGGATCAAAGGCAATTTAAATGAGGTCACGCTGCTAACAGGCAATTTAACGATAGTCTTTCTGCTTCATTTTGGATAACATTAGCACGAAATAATTCCAACGCAAACCACATNACTGTTTACAATTAATCTACAATAGTGAAACATGTAATGTGAGTGTAATATTGTTCAACACAATGGCACTGATGGGACCATATTACTTGTTTTACAAAAAAGTCACCAAAACTGTTGTTTTTACAAATATTAATTTACTAAGCTCTTTGGTGATTATTATGTAACTTCAAACTCAAATTTCTCAAAAATGCGCAACTTTATATGTGGGAACTTTTCAGATTTTGAAAACACTCTAGTAAATGAATTAAAAAAACACCAAAATAAAATTGCCCCCCCCCCTAAATTACTCACAAAAACCATTTTCTAGAGGCCCTACAAATTTTGGCCCACCGACTATTATGGTGATTGACTTGACACAACACGGTGACCCAGACAGAAATTGCGCAACTCAAAGCACTCTTTTGGCCCCGGGAAATATCTGGCTAAGAATACGGAGAGTTCAAAATATTTGACAACAAGTACAATATACTGTACTATGATGAAATACCTTTCGAATATTAGTGGAAGATGAACGGTGGCTTTTGTTGGCGAGACAAAAGTAAAAATTCATGCTTGACAGGCTTGAGGCACCGTTTCAGATATAAAATGTGAGCGATGATCTTATTGTGAATTTAACAACTTTGCCGGAATGGTCAGTGATTGGTTGTCTTTTTGTACGAGACGATGGTACACATGTACGTGATCTTTCAATATGTATGTATAAATGTATCTGCGTACAAGGACTGCCAAATACGTACTGTACTTGTACGTAGGTAGGTACGTATGTTTGCAAATATGTTTACGTATGTGAGCAAAACCGACAAGCAAAGTATTCCACTACACAGTCAAGCTTTTACCAACTTTCAATTTGTAAAAGATGGTCATTTCAAGAAAAGGGCATATAACCATTTTGTGGGTAGGGACAGGTGACATTCTTGTAACATAAAAAGTGAATATGCAAGACCTCTCAAATTTTTGAAAAATGAAATGGTCATTAGCGATTTTGAAACCCAACCCAGTGGACGTAACGATCCTGCCGTGGTTCCTTTGATAGCTCTGAACTTTACCCAGGTTTCTACTGTGAAGATAGGAACAGCATAGTGCTTTGCGTGCATGGACTAACTCTCTGGGATTTGTTGGCTCAATCATATCTCGACACAAATGAACTGTTGCCTTACTTGTGATTGAAGCGTTGTCTCTGCGCCCTCTGTGTGTGAGTTTCAATATTTCACTTAGGGGACTAATGCTGTGATGCACATTGTTTGAATCGCAGAATGGCGAAGTTTGATTATAATAATGAATATTTTTAGCTTAGCTTTCAGGCTAGATAGATGTGTACTTCTCTAGATCAAGAAAATCATTCCGTCAATAGTGACGACGGTGACATCTCTCGTGGATATAGCAGACTGGACATCTTCCTGATTTTCACCTGCTTCCTCGGTACCTGGATACGCGTAAGTAGTATGAAGTATCACGACTTAAATGCAGTGCCTTTTGGCATTTGAACGTAGCGCCTATGCACCGTAAGTTACGTTCAGTGTTCAAGGTGAAGCGGTATGTTTTGGGCGCCTACTTACCTCTAATTTTACCACTACAGCACTGTTTAAATGACACATTACAAGATAATAACCCGTACTTCTGACGATGAAACATGGACGAAACATTTTTGTTGCGTGCAAGGCCGTTAGCCGTAGCCCACAAGGAATTTATTAAAACACTCTTGTCGTCACATTTGGGGGGTTTATATTTTAGTCTTTGTTGTGTAACAAATGATAGTAACTTTGAAAATAGTTCCCGGGATTAAACTTGCTCATTTCTCAGTGTGAAATTTGACACTGAATTTTCGCTAGTTCTATAAATCAGACGTGGAACAGAGCACAGTTCAAACATGAAAATTAGGTGTCAATGAAGAGTAACACTGCAAATAATATTTTAAGGGGTTTCATATGTCCTGAATACACACAACTCATCAAACATTTTCAGCAACTGTTAAAATCGTTGATTCAATAACCTACTGTTTCTGCATGCAGCTTGCTTCGAATTGAAGAACGCTGCAACTGTTGAATCAAGTATAATCTAGTGACGTAGCTATGATTATCCAGTTATTGCGTGCCAATGGTTACCCTCTGAATTTTCTGAATAGCTGTAAAAGGCACTTTCTTTCAAAAATGAATGAGGCAGATAAGGTAGCTGTTATTGGACCTGAGAAAAAGAAAGTTTTCTTTTCTCTTGGTTACACCGGGCCAAGTAGTATAAAATTGAAACGTCAATTATCTCGCCTTATTCATTGCATAGAACCAGCAGTTGAACTGATAGTTGTTTTCAAACCTCTTCGAAAATTTTCCAATATGCTGTTTAAACTAAAGTCGCTCATCCCTTTATTACACAAGAGCAATGTTGTGTATAAGGTTGAATGTGACAACTGTAAGAAATTCTATATAGGACTCACACAGAGACGCCTCTGTGACAGGTAGAAAGAACATCACATCTCAGAGAAAAGTAACATATATAGGCATTGTATTAGCTACAATCACCAAGCCTACTCTGTTAGTATTATCTGCAGAGAACCTAATAAGGAGTTACTGTACATTAAAGAGTCATTGGCCATTCAGAACCAGCATGCCACTGATTCTCTGAATAACATGCAGAGCTCTGTGACCCTGCAGCTATGGTGATGACCACCTACTGACCATATTCTGTGTATCTCTCACTTCACTCTGTGGATGTTACCTGAGCTGTATGTTGGCACTTGTCCCAAATTGTTGTAAATATGATCCTGATGATGTATTATGAAAAGACGAAACGTTGAATTGAACATGAACTTTTTTATATGTGCGGCGATCGTCCGGTTTTTAATGTTATTGTGGCCAAATACTGATTTAATTAATAATCTAGAACTTTCCGAAATCTACTTAATCATTCTATAAACATACGCTATGTTTTAGAATGTTCCAGACTATTTATATATATACATATTGGAATCTTCTAGAATGTTCTCTAGTATTCAAATTACATCATCACTGCTATATGCTAGTAAACAGAGTGGCTTAATGAAAGTCAACAAACTAAAACCAGTATCAGTCTACTCCTGAAAGTTGGTCATACCTTCAGTACCTTCTGTCATGCAAAACAACTCAAATATATTACGTTTGGCTATGGTGATATATCTACGCAAATTGACATTTACGTGTGCTGAAATGGTTTGAATTATTCTGGAAATAACATGAATGCCAAAGGTAAAATGAGTTCTCCTCCCGTGTGCGTCCGTTCGCCCAGTCATTTATACCATCCAGATTTTAATCTGCAATGTTCCTGTACTCGGATCAAAGGCAATTCAAATGAGGTCACGCTGCTAACAGGCAATTTAACGATAGTCTTTCTGCTTCTTTTTGGATAACATTAGCACGAAATAATTCCAACGCAAACCAGATTTTTCAAAATTTATTCTTAAATTTTGCCCTTTCGGCACGAATTCATTATTTTCAAAATAAATATAACATATTTTCCTGTCTCTAGTTACTACAATTGGTTGATTTCAATTGTTGAAGGTTTAATGAACCCCCAACTATTTAATAGTCATTCTCCAGAAACCCAACGATATATACTCTGATGCATATCATGCATGCAAACACAATATCACTGTCCGAAATCAAGAAATATTCTCCTACAGTCCAAAGAGTAGGGAATTTTATATCATGTCCTGCTATATACACTATTCCATTACCAAACTTTGTTAAACTTTTCGTGTTCATATTAGCCTCTATGTCAGCATGGTGTGAACAGAAATGAACATGCAGCGCCATCTCCTGTGTTCTATTTATGTTTTTGTCTTGGCTCGTGCCATCACGTTTCCGACAGCTAAATGCACAAAATCTACTTTTCGAGCGATGTGTAATGGCCCAAAAACAAGTTTTCATATATACTACTATTAGATTTACTATTACATTTTATTCGTTCCGTAATTTCATCTTTTCAGTCCATGGCTTTGAACATACTAGGTCCTGCGTTACCTGACCTTTTGCAAATTACCCACTCGGCGACCTCTCAAGCATCAGCTGTTCTTCTTCTGTGGTCTCTGGGACTATTTACTGGAACTGTGGCGACGAATTTTTTCTTGGCAATGGACAGCACCCTTGTGATGGCATTGAATTTGGTCCTGTTAGGAATCACTACCGCTGTGATCCCGCTACCTTCTTCAATATACCTTATGATTGTAATAATTGCAGTCCAGGCTTTCGTTGCTGGGATACTGGGCGTGGGTAAGTTGAACGACGTCATTTTAGTTACCGAATTTATTTTGGGCCCACTACGAGCGCGTACATGTATTAAATGAAAAATAAGCCGTTCAGGGGTGCGCGTTAAGTCAGGTATGGGGTTCGCTTGAACGACAGAACCAGTTTTCCTGCTAGCAGTGGTAGTTGAGGCGGTCACTCTACATATTGGTGCGCCCACAAGGGTGCAACAAAAAAGGCAGATTAGATAAGAAGAGTGGTGATGCAATTGGAAGACGTACATGTACTGTGTATAGAGGCTTCAGGTGGTAAGGGAGCAAACGTGAGAAGGGCGACGGAAGGAGAGAACGGGGTTCAGAACGTCTCAAGGAATTCTACAGCGAGTGCATCGAATAATAGTTTTAAGAATGCGAGTTCAGGAACGGGCTTGAGTTTTACGCGAATCAGAATTTTTCACTTTTTCCTGCAGGCGTGTAGCGTATTACGTGAGTACTGTGACACCAATTCGCCCTTTTCAGTAGAGTTATCTCCATTTTCATTGCTGCAGAACACCATTGGGATTGATTTCAGAACTTCAATGGAGACAAGTCGTTAATCACTGAATAGCAGCTTAAGAATGGCAGCCTCGTTTGAATGGCGCGTAGCATACGTGATGATTAGTGATGGATGCTGGGGGCCAAGGAGTCCAAGCCCCCATAAAATTTCCCAGATTCTAATTGGCACTTCGGGGGTGCGATTGTCTGACAGGTAATATCCTAACTAATACTATGCCCTGCTCCGCCGAACTCACAATCCTGTATACACCTCTTATGACACGACCGTGCAATTTATCCGATATCAAATTTCCGTCAATCCTGCAGTAAAAGTCGAGAAATATGACTAAGAACCCTAATTTAGTTTGGGGAACATTAAATCATTCAATCTCCTACGTACAACGATCACCGTCTCTGGAGATGTTACATTTGTAGTTTCTTTTAGGGACTTCACAAACTCTCTGAAAACCATTTTGGACGGCTAGGAGCAGTTTATCAGACGACCCTGGACAACTTGCAGTCACGTCGCTGTGCTTTCACTGTTTCGCATTGTTGCCTTGTTTTATCTTGAATACTTAACGAGTGCATGTTGTAGAAGCAAGTGTTCATTTTAATTTGTCACGGTTACATTTTTCCGAAGTACCCTGACATGCTGATATCGAATGGCTTTGAAGAAAGCAGACTAAGTAACTCCTTGCTGTGGTGTGTTTGTTGTCTTTTCATTCCTTTTATTAATGAATGTTGACTAGAATTTTATTCCATTTATTTTGCGGAAAATGTCAGACTGGTAAACTTTACAGTTGTCAATGGATAAATGCTCTCACCTCAGCAGTGCAAACCATGAGTATTCGATAATCTGGAGAATTTAAGGAATTTTTTCGTATAGTGTTTTCTGTTCAAATAAGGCACTAGTATCAAATTCAGAATTGGAAAACAGTCTGCTACATTTTTGTTATACCTGTGCCAAGTTATTTTAGTTGATCCAACTTTGTCTCTTATGAATATTAACTGTACCCGTTTGTTGAGGTGCACTAGATGAATACGGTTTGTATTCAAAATCCATGTCAACAGCAACCATTGATTAGAATTGTGAGATTCATCAGGAGTCACTAGTGTAGACTCACGTCCATACAAGAATATTATTATTTTGTTTGTAACAAATCTCTGACAGGATGTCCAGGCGGTATTATTAGCAATCGCCGAAGTGAGCAGGGTCCGTTCCGCTCCCAGGGAAGGCCTAGCACCTTCAGAGGTTCAAGTGTTAGAAGCATTACTAGTCATTTGACAAAAATGAACTTGTTTATGGCTCGAGGCTACAGCATCCACGGTGACAATCCAAATTTTTAAGCCCGGCGTGCCATCGTTAGTACTAGGATCTACGCTCGGGCCTACCTAAAACATAGCCAAAGTCACGTGTTCTCATTTAAAAAAAAAAACACGATAATACCTCACATAATCTCGCGAACTGACTTTTAGCGAAGTCCTAGCGTTATTGAACGGGAGGCCGGTCTCAAGAAACAGTGAACTTTCAGTTGTTTCAAATCCTAGAACTCACAAACAAGGTGCATTGAGTACAAGTTGAGACTACCTTATAAATAATCTCAATCAAGGTGATAACATTTTAGAAAATGTTTACGGACAGCGGGCTTGTAGCAGATATCGGTTCTATTGTGGCGTCGGTAACAACGTGGCGATGACGTGATTCGTCACGAAATGCAACGATGACGACATTGGGTGCCTCTGCTCTGACTGAATTCGAAGTAGTTGATGAGGCTGGTTATAATAATTGTCGACATTCGTTGGGTCAGTCAACTGCATCACGCGAGATCTCGAGAATTTACGCTAACAGCACACACACGCTAAACACAAGAAAATATATGTTCTAATTCTGAGTACTCTTATTTTTTGCAGGGTTATTAGTTATTGTAGTGAAAGTTGGTGCAAGGCATCGAGCACAGCTCTTACAAGCAGTCTGCGCGTTCAAGTTTTTTGGTCCCTTTGCTGGAGCATTGATTGTTCGGCCATTCCAGTCAGAAGAAATAGGCAGAACCCAGTCGTGGAACGAGACGTCTATGTCTTATCTTCCCAATGATAACGCGAGTTCTCTTTGTGCGCTAAACTGTAGTCTATCAGGCGCACGTCACTGGTCTGAGTCTCATGTTCTTTACGGATACCGTCGTAATACTTGGCTGTGCGTGTTTTGTACCAGCTCTCTGTTTTTTCATTATATATTTCCTGAAACAACCCAAAGATGAGGACACCGCCACCGTAACATCACAAGCAGAAGAGTCAAGTCAATCAAACCAAGTGTTCCGCAATAAAACAAATATCACAATGGCTGTTTTGATATTTTTCGTATCCTTATGTTACAGCAGTTCTCAGAAATCGTTCATAGATCTTTTCACTACATTTTGCATTGAGTCCAAGGCAGACGTTACAAAGTCAGAAGCAGTCCTGATGTTGTCGGTCTGCTATGGCGCGTATACTTTTGGATGTATTAACGCTATTTGGATTTCTAAGTTGGTCGATTCTTTTGTAATAATTGTTGTAAACATAACCGCCCTGGCAGTTGTTTTTCTGGTGCTATGTTTTGCCGCCGAACGAAGCACGTTTCTCCTCTGGTTTTCAACCATTTCCATAGGTCTTTGCTGTAGTCCAGTGTTTGCTTCCTTTGTCAGTTTTTCTCTAGCATACATAGCGGATGACTCAGTCATGGTCAACATTTGTGTAGCGGGCATGATAGCGGGAACCATTGTATTGCCACCGATAATACCACTCACGTTTGATACAATCGGACCTATGGCACTGATGTACTTTTGTTTTGGCGGGATGTTTAATGCGATGTTGTCCTTAATCCCGCTGTATCTTTTGAGAAAATGTTCAGCACAGTACAAGGAATCAGTAGACGAAGAAATGGTCACAATCTTGGATAAGAATAATTAGGGAGGAGTTTTAAAGCAACAGATTAAGTTCTTGTAGGTGTGTCTGCAAACGTGAATATACGATGTTTACATCTTGAGCAGATATTCGTTCTTCCTGAACTTCAGAACTTATTACATTTAAGTTGAGATTTCCCTTTGTTTAGCTGACAAACGTAGAATTGGAGTTTTACTCGCATCTTATAATCCTTACAGAGACACAGATTTCTGTTTCCTTTTCAAACTTGGCTCTCAGAGGATGCTTACATGTCACGATTTTCGAAATTGCAATTTCAGGGTTAGCCAACGCCTGTTAGATCTGAAAAATTTTCTTGCCGGTAATGGAAACTACATCACTGTAAGGAATGTGGCAAGACCTGTTGGTGTGATTAAAAGGATGCAACAGCTAACTAGTGTGAAATTTAGCTTGAGCATTTGGACTCTGGTACATTCTAATAACTAGTTTACCCGTTTGAGTTGGTCAAGCAATATCAGTCACAAAACCGGCACAGGTTCTGTACAGCCTCTCTCATGCAAATCGCCGGAGATGACTGTCCCTCTACCATTGATTACGTGGTCTCCGGCGACAAGTCCAACCCTTCGCAAATTTTAACAGGACACGTGAACATCAAAGCTGACTCATAACTCGACTCGGAAATTGACGAATCGCGTGCCAAGTTACAAACAGCTTTCACTCATGTGACTGGACACTTTTTGGAGTATTGACTCGACCAACGGGATTGGATGTTGATTGGTATGGTGGAAAGATACATGTAATGATTTTGCTTGTTAGCAATCTTTCGAGGTCTGGGTTGTTTCATTATCAAGATTTTTTTAATGTTTATTATAAAATATTCAGTACGATAAATATACAGACCCAGAAATTGCCAAGAGGCATTGCAAAGAATCACACAGTTATACTGATCGTGGTCATAAATAACACGCTCTTTTTGATGACGGCATTGACGAGCACAGTACATTACAAATAGTCTAGATATTGTTTAAGTTGCTCAGCGTTCGTGGTGATTTATTCAAACACCCGCACTTTCCATTCTCCCAGTGACACTCAGTAACCGATCGGTCTTTGCGGACATAGGTTGACGCTGCCAGCTCCTGAATTCGAGATGCCACCGACCATTCGTTAAGTTCATTTGCAATATTCTTCAATTCTCCCAACGTGATCCTTTTCATCGAGTTTACACGTACCAACTCCCTAAAACCTCAATGTGATCTTGGTATAGTAACATAATTTCTTAAACCTTAGTCTACATCGTGGACAACGACAGCCGACTCGCTTTCAAAACGCTTCATATTGTGGCTGCAAGCACGAGCAAAAGGCTGGAACTTAAACTTTCGGCAGTTTTCTTTAACGAGTCTGTAAAGTGGCCTTTAAAGTGATGTTGTCGGATTAACACAGACAATAATAATTATGACTGTGCTCCGCCATCTTTATTTACCAAGTAAAGTTAGCCTTGCCATGTAGAGTTAGTTTAGTACATTACAGCCCTCCTTTTCTCGGACGGTGACTCTCTTAAATAAGAAAACAGCAAAGCATGTAACCCACGCTCAAACGTTAAACACAGCAACTCAAAGCAAGTCCACTTGAGAGTCTTTTAAACAAGAGTATACTTGTTAACTACATAGTCCTTAAGGTAGTCAGGTGGCTTAACACTCCTCTAAGGTCAAACACAAAGTTCAAACATTGCACCGCATGAAGAAGTGCCGCTGCCATGGATTGGAGAAGAGTTTTCAGCATCTACACCTCGCTCAAGAGTCACAAACGAAGCATCGCGTCGATAACTTGTGCCATCCTCCGACAGGACAATGACCTCCTTCCCCTCTGCTGACTAAGAAATAGTAAACGGTGCGGGATGATAGTTCGTTGCAATGCTACGCAACAACACCTTGTCACCGACACTGATCTCAGAATAAGTAGCTCCACGAGACTCATTCAGAACACGTTTACTAGACAACTTAGCATAGTTATCTCGATCAGGACCACATGCCGTCCAATGGTGATCTCTCTCTCAGCTACAGCAACTCAGAACGCAGTTAATGACGAAACACTGGATTAGCTGGAGTCTCGCCAGTTGCCGAGTGAAGAGTTGTACAATGCGCTAACACAGATGTGCGATGCTCGTCACCGTTCTCAGATAGTTTTCGAACTCATTCGACGAAAACCAACAACCATTGTCAGTTTTCACAGCAAAAAGCGCAAACATATGTTCCAGTAACTCAACCATACGAGACGAAGTACGTATTAGTCTGTTAAATTAAAAAAATACGGCTATCATAGTCCACAGCTGCAAAATGTGTTCTCCAGTTGGCATCTGGCCCATCAAATCAACCGCGATATCTTGTCAGGGACCCGTTGTTATTTCCGTGCGTGCGCTGCATCGGTTGCGGCTTATTGAGTTCACCAACGAGTGGCAACCGAGACTTACAGTCCATACCTGGCCACCACACCGTGCTTTAGGGTTCTTCGTGCGCTAAATCAAGAGCACGCACACCGCAACGTTTCGAGTATCACGATACGATAACCAATAAGAACAAGACTTCCATAACCACACAACTCCGACTTAACACATTTGTAAATAGGGAGTTTGCATTTTGACCAATTAGCCATATGCACTGTACTCACGAATACCAGTTACATACTGTAACTCGGCGGCTGCTCTGGACACATCCTGTGACTTTTCCAAACAAACAGCAACAGGCAAACTATGTCATGGCACTATAGAACACACGTGATACGCGCTTTATATATATATATATATATATATATATATATATATATATATATATATATATATATATATATACATGTATATGTGTGTGTGTATGCATGCATGTATGTATGTATGTATGTATGTATGTATGTATGTATGTATGTATGTATGTTTATTATAGTGGCATGCGTGCATCCCAGAATGCAATACAGACTTTTTCAGTAATACATGTCCAGCTTCTTGGGTTTATACAATGCACAATCATACAGGCTACATGTACTCTGGCGGCAATCTCAGTAGTGGCCTAATCCAAAACTTCTCAAGAGCTTGTGGATAATTTAGAAACAATTTTTAAAAAGGAGAATTTAATTAGGAACACCGTTCTTACAGCTACTATATCCGGTGCAAACGAACATAAATGCATTTTGTCTTCATCTTCGGTTACGTACATAGTCTATCATTGAATGGATTTCCCCCAAGAACCTTCTTAATTCCATCTCTTGCAAATTTCCTGACCTTACCTGTGCTAACAAAGATCTCAGGGTAAGCATGCAGAGATACATAGCTTCCAATGTAGAATTTCCAAAAGCTTTTATCACAAATTAACAATGTACGCAAGAACTCCAAAGAACACTGGGATATCATCAATAAAATACGCGGCAGTCAAAAACAATCCTCTTACCCAGTCATCAGCTACAATGGTAACCTAGCATCAAGTAGGAGTGACAAGCGTGACCTATTCCACATTTTTTTTCACGAACAAAAGGCGCGTTACAACATCTGATGTACACTGTAGGTAATTTTCCCTTTTTCCATGAACGTTGTCTCGATCAACTGTCTCATATCCTGGCTAATCAAACAGACGTCCGCAAGTATCACAATGAAACTGACCGCAATAAGAATGTTGGCACAGCTTTTATCACCAGCAGAAAGATCAAAACGATTGCCAATGAAATAACCATGCCTTTAACCAACCTATTTACCACTGAAAATTCTTGTCTGTATCCGTCTTCTTGGAAACATGGAATTATGGTCCTTGTACACAAAAAAGACTCTATAATTGAAATTTCTAACTATCGCCCAATAACGTTACTCAACACCCTATCTTAAATCTTCGAGACGATCATTGCTCAAAATATTCTTACATTTCACAAACAAAACGAATTGATTTATCATCGTCAATTTGGATTTTTGCCTGGGAACAGCACCGTGGCACAACTTGCTGAAATAGTACATGACATTCATTTACATTTTGAGAAGGACGAGAGGGTCAGGTCCATTTTTCTATATATAGCCTCTGCTTCCGACTGTGTCCCTCCATTACATTCTACCCCACAACTAACTCCGATCCTATGGCATTACTGGATAACTTCTCAATGTGATTACCTCATTTCTCTCTGATCGTACATACAGTGTTCGTGTCGAATGTGTTCTTACAACACCATCCCCTCTTTGGTTTGTAAATGCTGGGTAGCGCATTAGGCTCTTTTCTCTTCTTTCTTTATCAACTTTTTTATTCAATACGGTACATATCACACAATTACACTGTCCTCACGACAGTTAATACAATAACTTATTGTTAAGTCAAGGACCAGTTAAGATCAATCTATACAAAGTTAATTAACCAGTAGAGCCTATGATTCATTCTTAGTAATAACAAAAAGGTCAAGACCTTACCCGTGTTTTATCAATTCATCGTATTTCATTTAGTTTCTATAAATGTATCTTTCAATGGAAATGTATATTGTAACCTGCTTTTGAAACAGTGCAAGGCTGGGATTTTTATAATTCAACCGTTGCCACTAAATATGGTACTTCACAAGACAAAGAACCATACTGTGCAATTTCTGGGCTTTCATTATTTTCCGTGTATAGTTCTGAGTGTTCTTGAATCATAGGCGGATTTAGGGGGGCCCAGGGGGCCCGCCCCCCCCCCCACCTGGCTGCCGCAAAAAATAAAACAGTAAGAGCGTAGGGAAATGTTGAGTTTATTAATTAACCCCGGTAATTAAAATTATACGGATGAAAAAAGATTTAAATGTGTGCAGTTTTAGTGTTGGGNTGGCTAAGTGCAGGCTCTCCCGCGATATCCCAGGCGACCGGCAGTGGCGCTGCGCACTACGACTCCGTTTCCGTCGTCTGCTCCACTGTGTAATGAAGAAAATTTACTTCATTTTTTAAAGAAAATGGAACCTGAGTGACGATGAAAAAACAGAAGCTGCTGGTAAGATGTGAATTTTAATCGAAGCCTTAGTGAATCACTCAGAAACTCGCAATACTCTCTTTGTCAAACCTTAACTTAAGACGATTTCCAAAGCAATCCTGTCATTATTGCCAACACGAAAAACGGATTTGGTCTTTTGGGCATTTGAAGACTATTTTAAATACGACAAATTTGTTAAGAATTGATGGCACAAAATATAAAACGTGTAATAAGCATTACAAAAAGAAGTGGGTTTCGCGCGCAAACGCTGTGGATCATAAACAAGTAGGTCTCTTATATATACGATTACTTGTTTATTCGTGGTTGTGTAGTGGTTATGCACGCGCGCTCCAATGTGGACCATAAACAAGTAGGTCTCTTATATATACGATTACTTGTTTATTCGTGGTGGTGTAGTGGTAATGCACGCGCGCTCCAACCGCTAGGTCGTGAGTTCGAATCTCTGAAACTTGCGACTTTTCCTGTTTGACACGTTCTCCGTTTTTTTTTTTTTTGCCTCCTTTTCTTGGATAATACTTCAGGAATCAAGGAAAATGCTTGATTTTTAGAGGTAAAAACAGAAAAATTTCCTGGGCGGAATGGGGGCAAACCCCCCTCCCGACCTCCCCCCATTCGGTGCTATGCGCATCTACAATTGTGGTTCACTTAGCGCAAATGCTTACAGCCGGACAAAATGTTGCCCCCCCTTGTGATATCCTAGATCCGCCACTGTGAATAAATAAATATCACCTTAAAAACACAAATATAATATTGTAACACCGGCCTCGTTGGTCGCTAATAATGCTAAGTGGCACAAAAACATTACACGCACGTGGAATTTTCCACAAATAAACAAAATAAATCTTGAATTCAAAATAGCAAGTTCTTCACAAGAATTGCAATAACACGCATCTGCACTTTGTTTATTTCTTCTGCCCGGTCACCATCGAGGGAGCCTCCTACACGCGTTCACAGTGCTACGAAAGGTACATGTATAGGTGGCGCTGTGTCAGAGGGTAAGAAGCCTCCTCGAGAGTTGGCATGGTTCACTTCGCCCCACGAAAAGTTATTCCTTGTTATTTACAACCAATATTAACCTGGGTGATGTATTATACTCCTAGGTACATGTATTAACTAAGAGTAAAACCTCGCCATTCATTAATCGAACATGCAGACTGGCGAAATGATGGTGCGTAATCGGGAGGAGTGCAATAAATTGCGATGGGAACTATTCTAGAGTAAGAAGCTTGACCAGGTTATTTTTCGCACCCAGCACAGCCAGATAGACGGCCTTGTTATCTTGTTCTTCTTGAATGAATCTCACTTCCGAGTTCAGGGTAAATCTAATATGGCAGAGTGTCACTCGGCTTCAGACTGTGCCAAGTGAGGATTCGTGATTTACTGCATACAATTTCGTTGTGATGACATCTGGTTTCTTTATATTATGTGTTAACACTCAAGTAACTGTTGAAATCTCATTCAACCAGGTATTTAATGAGAACGCCCTTGCAAATCACTAGGGACTATTGTTTTAACACATACATAGGCCTACACACGAACTCGTACATACATTTATGATTAAAAAATATCATTCAAACCATATGGTGATCTTGGTAATCAAAGCATTGTCAGTATAATAGGAAAAGGAATTTGTTTTGTCTTTGCGTAATGTTATTAAGTTGAAAGCACATTCATACTTCATTAGTTCGCTACTGGTTGGATTATCGGATAGCTGTAGCACTACCAGGAAACTGTTGCTACGTGATGTTGAGTCTACAAGTGGCGTTGTCTTGTACAACACTTCTAATTGTTCACCTCGCTTTTGTCAACTGTGGTGCATTATTCACTGTTTATCATCAAAGGCGTATCAACGGAGTTGCCTCGAGTACAGAAAAGGTTTGGGAAGAGAGTAAATGTAGACTGTTGTGTTTGAGAGACAGACTATGTCGAGCCGTAAGTGCAACGCGCCATAACACGAGCTGTCATGATGTACAATTTGTTTGTGGCATATTTACTTGGATGAATGTACCGTTTGGTCAGGCCCTTGCCTTGTCAAACGCCTCATCTTCAACAGTGTACGAAATACACTTTGAATTACCAAAATCCCGCTGGTTAAAGCTGCCAGGGATCACGGATGTGTCGCGGCTGACGTGCGGCAGTGCGGGTGTCTGGGCAATCAACAGATTCGGCAAACTTTATTATAAGATGGGCTCTCACAGGTCGGTAAGAACGGTCACTGCCATGACGTCCACTGGTTGGAAGGACATGTCTGCTCTACTGGAGGGCGCCTCTGCTGAAAGTGTTTCCGCTGGCAATGAAGTCGTTTGGGTTGTTCAAAAATCCGGATCAACTTATAGCACGTTCTTTATTCCAGGGCTCACTAACGAAACTGTCATTGAAAGTCTTACAACGACTGATCGAGTGAATGTCCCAGGTAATACGAAACACGTCACCGTATCGCCTATTTCCGGAAGCGTTTGGGCAACAAATAATGGACTTCACGACCTAGGGTATGTGTACGGTTTTGATACAGGGCAAAATAGTTTTGTTGGTGTTGAGCCGATGGGTGTATCAGGCTCTGCATTATGTATTGGTAGAGCTGGGGTGTGGATGGCCCGTGCAAATGCGATTTTCTACAAAAACGGAACTTACGGTGACAGACCAGATGAAAAGGGAACTACATGGACGTTTGTTATTGCATTGGTGCCTTCGTCATCTGAAATTCATCATATCGGAGTCGGTCATGATTCTGTGTATTTCACAAGTTCATCAGGACAGCTTTTCAAAAGTACGCCGTTTCATGCAGATTTTCCAGAAAACGCGTTTTTCTTAAGCGTTGATGCAAAAGTTGACTTAGTTGCCATCGACACAGTTACTGGAGAACTTTTAAAGGTATCACGTGAAGATTTGCAAACTGTTTGGATGAGAGTTTAAGTGACTGAACTAGTGTACAGGATGGATCGTTCAATGTTTGCGCCAGCAATACGTTTGAGGCTAAACGTAGCATATGAGTGCAACCATGTTACAATGACGCAATAACGTAGAAAGAGTCGCTTCTCTCTTTCATACTAAACTCGTAGGCGACAGCTTCTAAGTTGAAATATTGCTTGTGTGCCAGGAAATTTAATGGTTGTGAGTAAAATTATAATCAAATATAATCCGAAAAAAATGTTTAATAGTTGACTTATTGTGATCAATATTCAGTGGCAGAGAAGAAGGGCGAGATTTCTATTATTTATGATGATGAGACAAGTTAAATAGACATTACTGTGCAAGATGGGCGAAAACAGACAACCACCACATGGGACGGACCCAGAAACGAATTTCGATTTATCTTTGCTGTAATGGTTATAAAAACGTAAAGTTTCTAAGCACGGAGAAACAGAGAGAAACAATAACCGTCACCATGAAAATATAAACCGATAGTTTGTAGCAAAAAGGAAACATAAAGAGAGGAATCTAGAGGAAATGTTGTTACAATGGCTTCAACTGCTCTGTAGGTGTGTTTAGTACTCCCACGTACAATTTGGGATGCGACGTTTTGAGATAGATATAGTTATGTAGTTGAAATGGCAGCACTCTTTCAAAATCATGTTTGTTTGAGTTCCAGTAAACTGACGAAACGTATAGTTTTTCAATAGCTTGGGTGGAACAACTGCCGAAAATCATCTAAATTAAACAACGTACATGTAATGGTGTCAAGAATTTTTAACATGAATTTTTACTTTTATTCAAGCTAATTGCTATTAGTTGAACATTATCACATGATTTCTAAGGTGTTTGGACAATTCGATACATTTTACTAATTATGAAATGCATTTTGAATTTTCTTTGTCAAATTTAACGCTTTTGTATTAGTCTGTTGTTATCACGTGCCTTGAGTTTGGTCAGCTCTTGGCTCTCATAGGCTGATGATTGTCACGTGTCCTTAAGCGTTTTTTGTTATTGTAACCTCGTTTGCAGTTCACCTTTGTTCTGGCCACATTGTCGTACGTTCCAAAACTTAATAATTTTTCACACCATCTACCACCCAGTTTCTCGTCATTCTCTCATACATGTACTTCCACGTCGCCGGCGCTTTTTTATTACCCATCTTACGAAAGATTATCATTTTTATTTTACTTATCTGTATTCACTAGGCCTATATTTACTTGTAATTGTAATTGAATTAGTCATAATAGATGACATAATATCGCCAACCTCGGTCTCCTTTTCATCTCTGGTAACGAGCTTGCGACGCACGTATCATTTATCTATTATTCGGGACATATTTCGATCATAAATAACGTTTTCAACTACTCACGTTGCGCTTCCTAGTTCTAGCGGAAACTGGAAACTTTAAGAGCTAAGTTAGCGACGGTTACTCTTCGCTTTGAAGTAATTGGTGAACTTCACTTGGACAATCCCGAATTACACGGCAGTAGAATTCTCCTATGTCCCGGAGTTAAGAAAGCACGTGACCTCTTTTTGGAAATCGGACAGTTTTCGTGTCTCTCATTGATGTAGGGAAGGCAAAGAAATTCACATCCCGCATCCACTGGTATTTGTTTAACTTAAACTTTCTCACTTCGGAGTTGCAGCCAATAGTATTGTACTTCGTTAGCACAGGAAAGACGAATAGAGCAATGCAACCGAGAAAAACTTGTAAAGAATAGGACAACAAATAACATACCAGCTTCAATGGCACCAAAACGAGGTAGCAAATGTACGGATGTTTTAGGCATTGAGAGTAAATACAACGAGATTCGAGTGTCGCTGTGTAATCTGGGATGGCCCTCTTGGTCCAAGGCTTTATCATTAATAAATTCGTACGTAGTTGTAAGGGCCTATAACAATGGTGCGTTCCGTAGACGTAACAATCTCGCAAAAAAGCAAAACCACGCAAAATCACGTGATTGAAAGGCATCTTTTTCGCGAGTATGCCAGGCTCGATCTTTACTACGGTGGTACTCAACAGTTCACTTACAGATTTTGGGTTTGAAGAAACAGGCCTTGACAGCTCCAAGTCTGTCCCGGATGTACAATACCAGAAATATGAGCAGTATACTGGGCCAGAAACTTCGAAAACCTTGCACAAAGTCTATTGAGCTTAAACTGATTAAAAAGTCAAGATCCCCATCTTTTACGTGGAAGTGCAGCCGACTAATTAATGACCAAAAATACATGTAGGCTAGGCCTACTCCAAATCACAGGCGTCCTTAGCTTCCGATCGTCCCCAATACACTATATAATATACTATTGTATATATGTGTGTNTGTGTGTGTGTGTGTATAGTGTATTGGGGACGATCAGAAGCCATGAGGACGCCTGTGATCCAAATCAGCAACTTTCACTGCCAAAGTTGCCATTAGCATGCAAATACTACGAACTGAGAGCCGGGATTACTCAGACTGACCAGTGCTGTAGTGGAGCGTAGGCGCACGTAGGAGCAGCCAACCATCTTTTGGCATTTAAACGTAGCGACTACGTACCGTAAGTTGCGTTCAGTGCTCAAGGTGGAACGATGGACTTTGAGCGCCTCTAATTTTACCACGTACACCGCTGAGACTGGCAAAACTCTCCACATGACGGCGACTTCCCGTTGCTCCCAACTTGTTCGATTCTATAGCCCAACAACAAGTTGGGAAGTTTACCCCCGTAGCCAACATCTTACACGACTTATTAACTTCATTCTGGCATTTATGGTTGGAGGGCCTGCGCTCTTTTGCTCGATAATTGCTCTAATCTCCAATCAGATCCTATCTAGACTGACTGGGCTGGGCTGATAATAATGAAAGTTAAGTTATAACATATTTGAGCTTAAACCAATATCATTGCTGAATTCCTCTTCAAATGCTGATCATGCTCCGCTTTTGAATCACCAAAATCGCCCAACTACAACAGAAGTTAAGACAATCTATTCTGTCCAAACGGACGCAATGGGTTTGACTGTTCATACGCGTTCGGTAATAGCGTGCAACCTCCATACGTTTCCTTTGAAGCCTGGGAGATAATTGGCCTGCTTGTTATCATACAGGACAAAACACTGAGCTGGGTAGTTAACAAAAGAGCCAGATGTTATCGCACGTTCCTGCACACCTCACTCGTCTGGAAAAGTGACTGAACGACAGAACGCTGTAATGGATTACAAAAATCAGGTGAAAAGAGGGTGTCGACCTGCCAGATTTCTTACAAGTCCTAAGTTTCTGAAGGGTTTCTGAATTTCCTGCTAAATTTCAACTTCCCGCTTGCAACCATAAAAGTTTTAAGGAGCATGCCACCCAAAAAACAACCTAATTTGTATCAATTTAGATCGAGTAGTTCAAGGGCCTGATCCAAGAAACTGACTTAAGTTCATTTTTTACTTAAGTTTAAGATTTTTCTTAAATTCGAAACTTTGAAACTTCCACATTCGGTAAGTTAGTCAAAATTAAGACAAAACTTATGTCACGCACTTAAGTCGAACTTTAGATCTCTTTCTTGAATTAGTTTTGAGGCAAATTTAACTTGTATTTTAAAATTTACTAAAATTTAACATTTGTCTTAGCTAAGTCTGTTTTGTTGGAACGGGCCCCTACTCCATAACGGCACGTACGGCTGCGTTACCTGACACCTGACGGCAGACGGAAGTGTTGAAATTATCCAATGACGTAATTGGTTTCACACGCAACGGTCTGTTCAGCAGTTCACAACACGGGTTGCTGGTGTCAGTTTATTGCTTGAATTCATCTTTTAACACCAATAAATCACCAAACTTCGATGTAAAACCCTTAAAAATATACCGAGTTTTTATAAAAACGTGTTGTTTTATTTCGTTGTTACGGATTTATTGTACTTTGGACACACCTTAGCCTACAAAGTTCGGCAGGCCAATAAGGTCCGTAGCAGGAGTTTGGGGTCTATTCGGAGATAATTCGAAGTATTTTTCCGTGAGATACAGACAGGAGAACCTAGATTTGTGTTGTTTAGACTTGTGATTTTTTAGTTCTAAACACAGCAAAACGCTTGTTATCCTGGCCAGTGGCTCGGAGCACGATCAGGCCCGTCGCGGCCGGACTGATCGTTATTCCGGCCAGTCGTGGCTCGGAAACCGATCAGACATCACGAACATAAACCATCCAAAGTTGAAACTAAACTACCAGTCAAAAAATACTATACTAGTGAGCCAAAGAAGTAAAGTGCACGTGGTTATGTTGGTGAATTAGGCACGTAACTGCATATCTACTTACTCGTCGGTGGCCACGCCGGAATTCAGGTTCCGCTTTGGCCACAGAACCGTCAGGGCACAAGTTGTGCATTGACGATCATTATTTGAATAATGTAAATGTAAATAAAGATATCCCTAACACCTGGCCGTGGGATAGAAAGCGAGTTGTTTCAAAACAGTTTCTGTCAGCAAGCACTGAATTAGCATGAGCTCACACGGCCTCGGTGTCCCGTCAATTAGCTTTATTGCACCTAAAGCAGGTAACGCAGTGATTTATTCATTGATGGCTTCTCAAATCATTTGCACTCACGAACACTCCAAAGGCATTACAAATTGCATCTAATGAGACAGACTTTGTTTCACTTTTGTATCAGTATTGATAAGGGTGAGAATAGTTCATTTTGAAACAGAACGCTCAGTAATAAACGTCGACATGGCAACTCGCAATCCCGACTTAGACGATCTAGAGCTCATCCCGACGAAGACTTCGCAGGTGGATCGATCGTTACGTTTCACATGCTATCAGTTCGAACAGGAATACAGTGATGAAGAACTTGTAAAGAGGCGCCGTGAACAAGCTCTGACAACGGAATGTATGGATAGTTATTTGGTAAGCCGGTATTCGTCAGGCACTGTCCCGCGACGACTGCAGACCACAGACACGGAGATGTTTCACGGCCTTCGAACTAAATTTCTAGGCTAGTCCCGCCCCTGGTTGGTCACATGTCCAGCAAACACCCGTATTTCGTCTGTGGCGCTGTAAAATATTAATATTTAAAATGGTCGACAAAACTGACGTTAATGTTGGTAAATTTGGACAGGGAGAACAGTAATGTATATTTACTTAGCATTTCAGTTGTACTTCATGGTGTTTTCTCTACGTCATGATGGGATTCGCAAATATAGGTTCGAACGATCCGTAAGTATGACATTTTCATTTCGGTAATTATTGATGTGGTCCCATGTGGATAACCGTTTAATATATTTATACATGTTATTGCTATAAAATAAAAACGAATTTAACCTTCGCAAAAGTGTTATGCTACCCGTATAGTAATAGCAATGTCATTGGCAGTTAGGTAGCCTCTAAATTTATTCTTATTGTTATACAGAATTAATTCTTGCGAAATTATTGATTTTCATCCGACGAATTCACGTTGTCTCGAATCACCAAAACATTTTTTTGTATTCATTAATGTTTGACATATTAGCTCGCCAGTCTTCTGTATACTAGAATGCCCCAGTCTCATAATACGATGAAGCGAGAGACATATCGATAGGTACATGTATAAGGGTAGCACCCTTCTCGATAAAACCAAAATCCCTATAGAAAGCTACCATTTACACGTAAATGCAAGGACGTAAGAAGCGCGGGCCTTGCCCCCTCCTCCCAAAAATTTGCAGGCGTCATAGTTAAACCGTGCTCCCACTTGTGCCGGGCGGGCGTGAGGAAGTGTTTCTAAATTGGCGACATCCGGAGAATGGGGGGAGGTGGTGGAGATAAGAAAGGGAGAGGGCAAAAGTTTGGCGAAGTCGCTGAATTGGTTTGCATTCGATTTTCAAAATTCAAAAACCTGAACCAGGCGCACGTTTCTTGACCTAATCAAATATGCTATTTAAAAAACTTTCAAAACGAAATTTTAAAAATTAATATTATCGCCTCTAGCCATATGGGTCTGATATCTACAGAATGATAATATCAACAGCCTGTGGGGGCCTACAACTGCATGAAGTCTTTGAAGATTAAATACCAGTCCAAAAATAGTTAACAGAGTTTGTCTGTTTTTTCTAAATTTATGTTTTTGTATATAATTGTATTTATCGTAATCCGCTATTTTATCCGGGGTACGCCACGAATATGTTGCAGAGTATATATTTCTTTGTACTTATTTAACCCAGATACAATGCCTCTTGGCACTTTCTTTGTATGTATATTCATTGTACTGAATATTTCATACTAAAAATTTAAAAAATTAAAACTCCGGAAATGAGCCCATGTCTCAGTCGACGTTATCATCTCCTTCAGCTTTGTAAACGCGACCTCTTGGGTTGCGCCCCAAGTAAATACCTATACCTTCCTGGTCAGCCCACGAAAAAGCTCTGAGACTGCCGAATAATCGGGTAAGAATCTCGAAGGGAACAGAACCAGTCCCAGAAAGGATCTGACCTCACTCATCCACGTACTGTCTTGCGCTTGTTATCGCCTCAATTTTGCTGTCCAATTTACTAAAGCCCGTCTTACTTACGTCGTGCCAAGAACACAATGTGGGTTATCGTTGTCAAATGAAACTCGCATTTGTATCGGTTAAGTGTGAGCCCACATTCACACTGTCTACCCTGGACTCCAAAAACTGTTGTCATGCTACCCAATACTCTGGCCTCGAATGCAATAAAATATGGTAAGACTTGAAATGATGCTTCAAAGTAGGTGAATTAGCAGAGAACCACCGGGAGTTAAATGGACAAGACATCGCCATTGGGGGAAGCTGCTCGTTTTGGTAACCCAAAAAGAAGTGTAAAAGTACAGGCTTGTGTACCACCAAAAGCTGCCGCTGCCTCAAGAGCAGCATACGAGTGTCCATGACACCCATCATACATTACAAACTCCAGTGTCTCATCTGTATACGAAATATTGTCCGATGTACGCAAGGTCTCAGTCTGCACGGACTCTCACCTAGCCAAAATTAAACAGCATGGCTAGTGGTTAAACGACATGTGCCTGTGAGTTTCGAAGGTTACCAGCTTGGACTGAAGAACTTATGAAAAAAAAAACATTGCTGCGAGATAAGATATTTGATATGGGTACGTTTTCCAGTGTTTGCCGTAGACCTTACATTGGCCGTATAATGATTAACAGTAGTGGCTGTAAGGACTGGTTACCCACCAATTCGGTAAGACGACTGGCTGGGTTACTTTAGATGTTGATTATTACTGTACTAACTGTAAACGGCTATACCAATGAAGATAGGCTGTTGTCAAAGAATTTCCTAGAACGTGTTGAGTGAGCCTCGTCCCTGCTGTCTACATCTACCATGTATTATGGACAGCAGTCTGTGTTCCTGGATGGAGGTTGACCTGATTGACATGCAGCACACACAGACGGGAAGAAAAGTTCACGTCATGTTATTGATAATTTTCTGTTTTCCCTGGAGTGGAAAACTGCAAAGTGCCAGGCTATTTGAAGAAAGGGCATTGGCTTCGGTTAGTAATCCATTCAAACAAAAAGAAAGAGTTCAAGAGTTTAAAGAGCTTGACATTAAGAATGGATGATCACGTCATTCCCAGTCTCAAAGCGGTGTTGAAGTGGGATAACAGACACCTACAGGGGCCCCACATTTTCGAGAACCAATTTTCTCCCCTGAATAACAGGCATCAAATTGGTTCTCAAAATAGAGAACCGTTGTAAGAGACTATGCGTAGTGGGTAAGAAGACGGTGGATCCGACACACGCCCGAAACTTTTAGGCAAAATATGCCTCACAATGGTTAAGCCATCGGGTAGTGCTGAGAAAGAAACAAGACTACAGCATCCCGGTGCAAGGACACGTTTGTGCATGGAATTGACAGAGTTGATCCTGTCACTAAGACAAAGCGAGGCATGATAGTTAGCCAGTCTGACTTCAGTGAGGACCTTGGTAAGGAAATAGTAAATACCTGTACATGACATGTATATTATGGAATAAGCACATCCTCTATAGTAAAACATTTTGTATTAGGACCATTTCCAAGCAAGACTGAGTGAGGGATGGCATTGCTTATCGGTTGACAGTGCATGAAAGTGGATTCTTTTGCATTTTGAGGTACCAGTAATAAAAATAATAATAATAATAATAATAATAATAATAATAATAATAGGTACCATAATAAAATCTCCTTTTGAGGTGTATATATTTTTGTCATCCATGATGACAGTGTAAATAAAACACATGCTTGCGCAATAAAGGTATCACAAATTGTTATTTGTACAGACAAAACCAGGCATATAATAACTAGATAACAATATGTGTGTCAGGGAAGATCTTCAAATATTTTTTCAAAATTCTTTGTTGGTACTTTTGGTTTAACAGTCTCTTCTGACTCTGGTACAGTCACATTTTCTACTCCACCTTTGACCCAGGTTTGACCTTTAACCTTTAGCTTCTGATTGATCTCCATGGGTTCAAATACACCAGCTGGTACATTAGTACCACTTTTTGACTGCAATTTTTGATAGCGTTTCTGAACTTTGACCCATTTCTCTACCTTCCTTGCCAGTTGAGGGTTGTCTATGGAGTGCTCTGTTGTATGAGCTGACCCAAGCCCAGCTTGCTGATTGGAGCGTATGTTGACTTTAATCTACAATTAAAAGACAATATAGAAAATTATACACTAATACACACTTTAACTGAAATTAGACTGGCATTCAAGGTAAGACAAGGTAAACAAGATAAGAACTGGCACCTGCAAAGATGGTGAGACCTATCCAGTAACCACACAAACAAAAACCAGACCTCCAATTCCCAAGGTGTGGCTGCACCCAAAGAAGCTGTGAACCGGGCTCCTATATGCAGCATCTAGACTCAGTAGACACAGCAGAAGATCACAGACCGTGACTCACAGGAGTGGGGAGTCAAGCCAATTGCTTTAGTAATTTGACACAGCGATATTTGGTCTCCAGTATACAACACAGTGCAGGTGAAATAAACAGAAATCTTTCCAACTTACCGGCTCCTTGATTCCCATATCTCCCTTGCCCAGAGATTCTCCAGCCTTCCAGCCCATCTTCTCCATCATTTTGTGACCTAGGTTGGTTGAGGATATCGCCCTGTGGAAGACAAGAATACCCCAGATGCAAAAGGGAACAGAAAACTAAACACGCAGCATATGGTGGCATCAAAGAGACATCAGGCAAAATAAGGAACACTAACTTGTCACAACGAAAATGTACACCAGGTAAAAATATTTCAAAGAAAGTGATTAGCACGGAACTAACTTCAGCCCTGCAACTGCAGTCTGGGATAAACAGCGACAGTGAATAATGCTTAATTCATCAGTTTTCAGAATTCCAGAAAAAAAAGTTTCCAAAGATGATGCTGTACATGGCTTAACTTAGGATGTGACTGTTTGACATCATCAGTATAAGAAAATACAGATTAATAATCCATCAGTGTAGCCTTACATGTCCACAGAGGCCGGTGCATCATCCCTTTGATAAGGGTTATCACTGCCAACTGTTCTTCTCCTCTCCTCAGCTTTGTCTTCATAAGATGTTCCTCCAGAGGGCAGCTTTTCATTCTTTAAATAGGGGTCACCCTGGGATGGAATATAACATGGATAATAATGAAACACCAATTGGTTAGAAAACAAGCAAGCAAATAGTATTCAGCCTAGTTCTGAAGCTACCCGTAACACCTAATAATTGTACAGCAGTTGGGTGACACTGTGTGCGTGGTTTTAGTTATTTATGTTTTATTTTGCTGTTTTGTTGGTTTATTAACATACAGCATCTGATTGACATGACCCATGAGGTCCAGCCAGTGATGATATGATGTGTACAATAGAATGCAAGAGCAACGAGGAGAGTTGAAATGTGCTCATGAATGCACAGCAAACGGTGTGCTTCTCGGGTTGTTTATTTGTATCATAAAAACGGCCACAAGATAGTGGCAAAAGATGTCAAATCTATCCAAAAACGGGAACATGCCATCATTTCTTTAACAGAAAGCTATTAACTAGGTGTTAGCGTCATCTCGCTAATAGATGCCTATATTCCAATTCGTTGAGGACTTTTGAAGATACAGAGGTAAACGTAAAAAAGATAAAACTGCCACTAGGGGGCACATCCCACACTGGTAGTCGGATCTGTCCGTTGTCAACTTTCTGACTACTCAATTGTTATCACGGGCGTACATCAGGGTTTCATTCTAGGCCCTCTATTAACTATTTTTGCTAATAGTCTCCCTACTGTCCTCCACAACAGTGTACCAGTTTCACATGCTGATGACACTGCGATTACTGTGCATCCACAGCTGGATCAGTAAAAGAACTTGTAACTTCTCTAAACGATGAGCTAGCCTTTATCCATGACTGACTGGTTCAAAATAAACTCACTCTTAACGTTAGTAAAACCAAGTCCATGCTGTTGGGAACCCACCAGCAATTAAAAACACAGAAACGGTCCCTTCCAACCAACAGTTCCCCTATCAAGTGTGTTGACAAGTTTAGGTACTTGGGCCTTATTTTAGATCCCAATCTTAAATTTAATATGCACATAGATCACATCACAAAGAAATTATCACCAGGTAATCGGTGTACCTAAACATTTAGGTAAATTTCGTAATACAAGTACTCTTAACACACTTTACCGTTCTACTATTCAGCCACATATTGATTGTTGTTTACTGGTTTGAGGACATACCACGGACACACTTGTAAGCAAAGTTCAAGTAATCCAAAATAAAGACGTGCCTCTGCAGTACCCCATATAGACCTTTCTATACGCCATTCAAAGGAGGCTGCCATTCTTAACCTGTCATTCAGTGATTACCCGACACCAGGTATCCCAATGGTATTTAGTACTAGTACAAGGGAGATAACTCTACTGCAGAGGGCGAATGGAGAAGTGTGATACTGTAAAAACTAACTGATTGCGATGCTAGTCGTGTTAAATATCCTACCTGCAGTCCATATTTCTTCCTAATATTCTTCAACTCTTTCCTTCTTAGTTTCTCTTTTTCCTCTCTTGACAAAATAACAATGTCTGCAGCAGAAATGATGCAGCCATCACTGGAGATGTGACCAAGTATAATTAACAATAAATTTCATGTTCTGTTAACCAGTAGGTCCTGGCAGCAAATAATGTAATTTAGTCGTAATTATCAGAATTGCCTCACATGATCAGAACCTGTGAAGCCTCCATTTGGTGGTTGGATATTGAGCTCATGCTAATGTGAAAAACATTGAGTAATCACACAAAATTCCCCTCACCACGACACAAAAAAATCCCTTCGAATTATCAAAAATTTCACGTAGATAGAATCTTTTTAAAGTCAAGATTTACCGTTGCTCACTAGAATCGTTTGAGGCAAAAATTTGGCAACTGTGCCTATCACTGTACTGCCTTTAAATGACTAACCTCTAGCAGGTTGTTGCTGGGCCAACTTAGCTTGCACCTGACCTGGCTCACAACCATCACACGTCTCTGTACCGGGGTGAATGTGACAGAGTAGAGAGGTTCCACCTATGGTGATGACGTCATCGTGTTGAATTGGCCACGGCTCACTCATCACCTTTGGCTGAAAACCGTGTAGAGGTTTGTAAGGGTCGAAGCATCCTACCTTGATCCTAAATCACTCAATTAAAAACTGCCACTGCGAGCCAATGTTACATTAAACATAATTTGGGGAAGCTTGATTCAGTTTGGGAAGGGGTGAAATGTTGACCTAATTATCTATTTCTTGATGTCAGTTGTTACCAAACTACCTCACACTCATGATTCTATCAAAAAGAAGAATCCAACTAAAGCAAGACCCCAGGGCTTGGAATGACCAATGACAAAAAACGCGGAAACTTTGAAACTTTTACAGCCCAAATCATCGCCCGATAACCAGCCTAGAACTGGTCAATGTGAACCTTTCCCCGACAAAAATCGGGAGGACTTAAAAAAAAAAGAAAAAAAACGTTACCACCATCAGTAGCATGCATCTGCGTCCTTTTAGCTCGCCCGTCTACTCCCAACCCACACATTTTTGGCTGCACAGCGGTAGTATTTGTCGCCACGCTTAACAATAACACGAGACGCCATTGAAAATCACACCACGCTATCCCAGATGCCCCGGCAATGTTGACAATTTACGTTCCTCCGAACATAAAGAGCAACTTCCGCTTTTCGAGGTGAACGTCGTCTGCAACGCCGCGGTAAGAAAGGAATTTGCCGCGGAAATTTTATATCAAATCCGATTTTTTACGCGGAAATATTATAAAAAAGCGGAAAGCACATTTGAAAAAAATGGAAATCCGCGTTTCCGCGGAAAATTCCAAGCCCTGAAGACCCTGTGGTTGTTGAGTGATGCCCCCGCCCACCACCTGGCCATCCTAGAACCCTTCAGTTGTTGATACCCTTTTAAGATTTTTGCACATGCTTACGATAGATGCAACGAAATAGCATGTGTGACACTATAAAGATCTATTTCCACCTATTTCAAGGGCCAGTGAAAAGTGAGACAGGAACTTATAAGTTTGACCACATCTACATATATCACAAAAATAAGGGAAACAAGTGAAAATCTAAGAGTTATAATTACGTTGACTTGTTACATTGTACCACAGAGTTAAAGAAATTGATGCATCATTTCTCACCTCTGAAATTCGCACAGAGTTGACGAAAGTTCCATTTTGGCTAGCATGGTCCTTCAGCATATACTTTTTGGCTTCATCATCGTAACTCAAGGAGCAGTGCATCTGAAACACAAGACAGTGAGACAAAACTCACTCACAACACACTATTACACACTTCTAAGTACATTACCTAGAGCATTATGAAGTTAAAGTCCATTAAAAATTTGAATGTGATTGTGACTTTAATAAGGAAGTGTAAATGTACCATCCATCAGCAATTCTTGTTCCCCTGGCCCTCAGTTATCATAGCTCAGGGCATCAAAGCACTAAAAAATTACAGCGGCAACAGCAATTCAGTAACAAAACTAACCTTGCTGACGTTCATATCTGGTACCAATACTGCATGGCCCATGTTGTTCTCTCTGCCGACAGTTGCACCTGTGCACGTAAAGATGAACAGCGTCCCCTCGTCAAGAGTGTCAGATTTCTGAACTATCACTCGGATGCACGGAGGATAATGCACGGCTGAACTTCCTGAAAGAGGGCGCAAAACTGACCATCTCATGCAAACACGGGCTGCAGCAGCTTCAAACATAATTCATTAACATAATCAGTGTTCCACCCTCCCGAACTGCAAAGGCATTCTCACTAACAGCGTTCTTTTCTTAAGAACTGCATTTTCTTCCTAAGGAACTACAACTTGTTCTGACAGTAACATATTTCTTGTCTCATGGACCACAATTCAATTCACTTTCTAGGGGCAGGAGTTACCAAACGCTTCGCTAGTATTATCCAAACGTCTGTGTACAACTGGAATGTGACTGGTAAAAAGTCATAACTGTATGACCGTAACTTATGATAACCAAAAAGTTAATGTTTCATTAACAATAAAAGTTGACATTTTTTCTGAACCTAGCATCAATAGCACCTGAATTAAACATAAAAAGTTGAATAAAATAACTGATTAGTTGCCACAGAAATAATCCGCATTACGACCAAAAAGTGAATTAGAGTTTATCAGGAAATTAAAAGTTGGCGCATGAGAAACAAACCTAGGACAAAAATTTTGCGAGAAAAGAATGCCGTCAGCGAGAACATCCTGCCTTTCATAACGGAGCAAGATGAGTTAACCGAATAAAGGTTTATACTGTTCTGCGTTGTTCCACAATGTCTGAGATCAAAACAGGTCTACAATGATTGATACCATATACCGAGCAGTACATTGCTTACACACTAGTAAGGGTATCAAATGTCACCCACTCCCATCTTGGAATACTGCAGGTCCCTGACAATTAATTTATTTGTAAAACCTGTCTTAAGAGTAGTGTGACTATAAGCGCCATCTATTGTGTAATCAAGTCAGTGCCAAGCTGGCTGAACAGGTAAGATCTAGCGTCGTTAACCTTCACTCTCGTAGTCCCCTTCAGATGTCACTTCGCTACTAGACGACGATGAGTCAGACAACTCTCCCTCCTCCATGTCACTCTCCTCTGGACTGTTGCCACGGGAACCATTTCCTTGGAGACCATCTGTCACTACCTCAATGTTTTCAGCAGCTGTTGTATCAACTTCTTCCGGTTCGCTATCCGAGTCAAATTCTTCGACAAATTTGTCCGTTCCGTCACTCATTGGCTTGAGGTTTTTCGGAACTTCTTTTGGAACCAAATGGTCACTTGCACTTAGAAGAGATTCCTTCCGAATACATTTCTTGAGTTTCTTCTGGAAATAAGATGACTTGTCAAGTTTACGTACCTATTGCATTCTGTCGCAACTGTTGTATGTTTAAATTTGACAGCGCGTCCGTAATATCCGCCAAACTTTCCTCCTAATTCAAAAAAGAAAGGTAGTTTATTTCCAAACTATGCAGTGTAAAAAGTGATACAACAAAACAACCATAAAATAGTATATTTTTAAAGCTGCTATGAACTTGACATTTTTCATGAAAACTCACTTTTGGTTCAGACCTAAACACTAATAAAACTTGCCTGAACTTGTCCCTCAGTCGAATTACAAATGATT
Source organism: Phoronis australis (assembly GCA_002633005.1). Lineage (NCBI taxonomy): Eukaryota > Metazoa > Phoronida > Phoronidae > Phoronis > Phoronis australis. Next base: position 146,416 of record NMRA01000708.1, on the reverse strand, counting down.
TATGAGCTTGGGTGGAACTGAAAGTTCATCACTGCTCAAGAAATAACCACATTGTCAGTTATTCACAAGACCAAAAACCACTTCTTATCTAAGTAGGAAACAGGTCAAGACCAGATATTGTAATGCCATGTGGCTTTAATCAAAAAGTTGCTATTTCACACGCCAGGTCCCACTTGGCGAGTCGACGTTATGCCTCGCAGCAAGCCCTGAATGTACATGAAGTTTAAGTTGTGAAAAACTTTTTACATCAACTCCAATCAACAGACTGGTCTAGTCTGCCTTTAAAACTTACATCTCTATGCTTATCTTTTTTCTTCCTCTTGAGTTCCTTATGAGCTCTCTCCGTTTCCATTGGCTGATTATCACTAGCGTTGTCATAGAAATTGTACTGCGACAGGTCAATCTGCGAGTGGTATTCATACTCATTGGTGCTCTGGTTGAAACGGTAATATATCCCAGAATTTGAGTCGTAGTAAAGGCACTTTTTCTGAAATTCACAAACTAAGGTTATGAATCAATTTTCATTTACGAGCCTGGCATGCAATTGAAATTTAAATCACAGCCAGCATCGAGAAGAATTTGCATCCAAAGCCACTTTTTCATTTCAATTTGCTTCAGTTGGTACATGTATCATCAGAGGTCAAGGCAAAAGTAGTCCAAAAATAAGTCTTGCTGTATTTTAAGGAAGAATAAATAACTATGTTACAGGGTTCCTCATTGAATGCACCCATGACCCACTTCATTGGCACATCAGTGTAATGCCTTTTACAGTGCATCGAAGCACATCAAAAGCAATATACAGCATCTATGCACAAAGAGATATAAGCAGCATTTTCCTGAATAAATAATCCATGTCACAAAACGTTGAGCAGGATGTCTATAATTCCGTCAATGTCCCTTTAAGGTTTGAAAGGACCGCCCTCGAAAAATGTCTAAATCTGGCAAACCTTGGAGATTCCTATCTCAGAAATGGACCATCAGAGTCATGTGAAACTTTCCTATAAAAAATAACAGCAGGCAGTCTGGTACAACATGTGTGCAGTCCGCTCAGGTGGGCCCAGTGCACTAATCACCTGGAGCCATTTTTATGCTTTATTAATATGTAGTGAAAACCAAGCTGAGGAGCTAGAAACGCGACTCAAGGGTCTAGCAGTGTGACCCAGTTGGACTCGAACCCCCGGCCTTGAGTAAAGAAAGCGGGCACCTATCGCACCAGGCCACACTGCCTCCTTGAACTTTCATGTACTATAATACGCCTTATGCAGTTCTCTAAAATGCTGTTGAGAATTGCTATGTTCCACTTTTGCATGCTACCAAAAATTAGACTTCTTTGATTTTTATATAAACCCAAAAGTTGAAGAAAAGCAAAAACAAACCAATAATTTAAAAAAACTTAAGAATAATTCTGAGCTTTCATATTGAATTACTTAAATTGAAACAAAATTTGGCGGTGTCATCGATAGTGTTGTTTTACAGTGGATGTGCTTTTCTTTCTTAGCTAAACTTTACTAAAAAGATTTGGTTATGTAATGGCAAACTGGTATAATTATTCTGTAGGCTTTGTACTTTCAGAAAATATTTACTTTTACTCAGTTCAAATCAATGGTTTGGTAGGAATATGAGCAAATATGCGGACTTGTCGATAAGGTCGCACATAACCTTTAACCCAAGATAACACTTACTGGATCATAGTAGTAGCCTGTGTTATAATCATAATACATTCCATAGTTTTCATCATAAACAAAGCCCGACTGATGCGTCGCTGTTTCTGCAGCTGCCTTCAGACTCTCTGCAAGAGTCCGAGTCTCTGACGGCTCAACATCAGTCTCACCAACAGGTGGCACTACAGCACTTGACAACAAAACATCCGCTGAGCTTTGTGAATCGCGATCGACGGAAAATTCTGGTTCATAAGTTTGTGTAATTTTATCGTCTCTGCTGAGCTCTGCTTGTCTATATTCATGCAGTCGACTGCTAAGCTTTTTAATTTCATTTCTCAAGTCTTCATTGTATGCGTCCGACTTTTCATATTTTTCCTCTATTTGAGACAGTTTCCGCTTCGTTCTGCACAATTCAGCTTTAGTGTCTTTCAGTTCATCTTCTAACTGTGATATTTTCTCTTGCAGAAGTTTGATCTCTTCGCTGTCATTCATGTCTATAAACAAATACAAGGTGATGATGGTGATGCGTTTTATTGAGAGGGTCACTGAAACAGCAAAATTACATTACATTACGGTATTATTTAGTGAAACTTTTCACTAGTGCGCGACATTCCTCGACATAAAATTGCGTTTGCTCAGGTAACACAACATGCAACACAAACAGAATTACAGTTTGTAGTCAATTTACAGAAAACAACTACAAACAAATCCATGACATGAACACCATATCAATTTTACAGATTTTGCCCCCTATAGATTTTGCCCCTGACAGATTTGCTCGGAATGTTCAACCAAGCTTTCAGACAGTCCATCACCTGTGTTGGAAGAAGTTACCATGGTCCCATAAATAGGGTGAGAATACTTTTATCAGAAACACAAGAAAACACTTTCAAATGATTTGCATTATTTTTTTTTAATTTTTGAAAATTGGTGAACGCTTCTGAGTTTAGAGCCTTAAAAACGGCCCCTTTTCAGCAAAAGAGCTCTTGAAAATATCAAAGAAAATTTGTAACATAATCAGATCTTTCTGTGCAGCTGAATGAAAACCTGAGCATGAAATGTTTATTTTGTAAATGAGACTAACGCAAATTGAGAATTTCACTAACAACTTGTGACAGAATATCAGACCACTTTTGACCCAAAGCAAATTAGAAGGGTATCCTGGAACTGTGAATGAATGTCTTTGAAAATTATAGAGCACATTAGCAATTGCTAATAGTTAGCAAAAAGACATCATTCAAGCTTTCAGACTTAAAAGACTTTGCCAAATAAATAAATTTTGATATACAACTACATAAAGAAAGTGCAAAAACATCAATCTTACCACATTCCAAAGACTTTCATAATTTGTTTGAACACCACCTTATAACTATACTTCAATTATTCTTTTTTCATACACATTTCTGTAATCATTAACTGTATACATACTATAAACAAGAGCCACGCAGAGCGTTGATTGGCTCTCAACGTCTGCATCGCATATAGCACAGATGAAAAGGATGACCGTTATTTTAACATTCCCTTTGGATGAAGCAATGCAAGTAAATTTAAAACGGCTTCGGGTAAATCACAATCAAGTTCCATATTCGCGAGTCGACTGTGTTACGGGACAACATAAACCTTTTTGTCCAAATACCAATTGCCAACTGAATCTCATATGCAAGGGGTTATTTAGTAATTGTACAAATTAAAAGAGAATCATCAAAATTGGACAGTGTCTGAGAAATTTATGCATGTTTTTGTCTATGAATTTCATGCATTTTAAAGAGCGTTACGAGTGGCCATTTTAAAAATTCCAATTTTCAAATGTCGACAGCGGAAAAGAAATTAAGTTAAGTGAGAAATTACTTTCATAGGACTGGGAATATCTTGAGTCACTTCCAGAATCACTTAGATGAAGTTGTGCTTAATCATTGAGAAATGGTAGAGTTCATCCTAAAACAGGAACTCATTACGAAATTTCTGTGTTTCTAACTCTCATCTCCTGTAAAGAAGATAAAAAAGTAAAGCTCGCACTCTGTAATCAAAATAACTGCAGAAGATGTTAGCCTAGGCAACATAGCAAATTATTCAATATCTAAACAAATCAAAAGTTTGGATATTGACTGGATTCTGCCATGCTGAAAAGGGGCCAAAATGGCTAACAGAAGAAGCTTTTCAACAAATTATGCCTCACACTGATTAAACCATAAGCGCTGTGTTTATCTGTTTCTGGATCGCCACTGACACCACTCACTACATAAAAAACAAAAAGGTTGGACACTAAAAATCAGTATGCGCAGAATTTTCTAGTCAAATGTGCATGGAACTATCTGGAACCAACATCGAACAAATCTTTGAATACCTTCTTTCACTTGATCAAATCAAATTGCCTTCAAGTGGTGATTTGATGACAAAAATGTCAAAAAACACCAAAATCACAAATTCAAGGAGGCTATTTTGTGACATTCGTGGTAGACGACCTTCGTACACAATCGAAGCAATTCTGAAACTCTGTTTTCGCATGCCCACAAATATTATTTGAGTGCCCTCCACATAATGTAGTGTCAGTGAGAAACTATCTGAACTCTGGTTTTGTAAAATAACGTTGTTGATAACTGAAGAAGAACAGGTTTCTGGCTACTAACTTAGGCAGACTACAAAATCGGGCAGTTGCTGATGGGTGATTTCATGTTTCCTGTGACTAAACGTATGGTCAGACATTTTAAATTTCTGCAAAAAGCCAAGTCTTCATTCTGCTTCAACCAGGAGTAGCACATAATGTCAAGATCAGATACAAGGTAGGCCTGTTCTTGCAGTTAAAGTCTAGGTTACTTAAGTGATAAAATGAGAAGAAGCAAATTACAAATAAGTGGAACGCTAATTTTAATAACCTCAGTCATTCAAACGGCAGACAAATTTCTTGACAGAGGGGTTGCTTGCTCAAACTCAAAATTTATCTTCAACAGGCGTACAAGTTAAAGCAAAACTGAAACCCACCAAGTTAACTATTTACTTCGTCTCCTTGAATTCAGTGTTCTGCTTGTTTTGGAAATTCCGTCGCCAATTCACCACTCACAAAGACAATTTAATGGAATCAGGGGTAGAAAAGGCTTCGGAGGTTTATGTAATACCAGTCTGATGGAGTTGCACGCAGATTTAACTTGGATTTGGGACAGTAGACGTTGGGAGCCTATGTTCGGCAAAGTTTGTGTCTAACATTAAATCTGCATTCCTATGCCTATTCCTATGCCCGGCTATATGGCTGGAAGCCTTTAGACAGTTACATCGCCTGGATGGCTACATGTTGCTCAGGGAGCCTTGGCCCAAGCCATGACGTTTCTACCACAGGCGTCCACAGCTTCTGATCGTCCCCAATACACTATATGTATAATACTACAAGGTATGACACTCCCGACCAGAAATTCCACAGGTGCTTCACTTCAGCCTTCTACATCAAACACAAAACCCAATAAATTTGTAACACAAAACAAGGTTTCAACAAACCATTAGCAATTGTTCTTTCTCCCAATACCATTCACGGTGTCCTGCTCCAGCGAGATTGCAACAAATTCGCAGTCAAAGCACAAAAATGTTCAAGCCTCTGTGGACAGTTCGAGGTCAAGGACAGTATGGCAATTGCCGATTTGTCACGGAGTGTGACGACATTGATAACTCTAGACCATTCGTAACCTTCCTCTTCTTCTTCTTCTTCCTATATACAACAAACGATCGTGGTATCCATCCTTACTTGTTGGCGCATTGTTAGTATAAAACCAAGGTGCATGGAACTGTGAAAAATAACGATAAGACGAAGTGCTGGTTAGTGCCAAGATAAAACAGGTCTTAATGATTACTGTGTAAGATTGATGTGACTTGTGAATATTTCTATTGTTTCTGATGAGATGGAAGTCTATTCCAGAGTAGAATGGTAGATGGAAAGAAAGAGTTTGGGTAGTATGCAGTGCGGATGTATAATCTCTCAAAGGTATGGGAGTGGGAGTTTGGTGATCAGGAGGTCTGTAGGAGTGGAAGGTATGAGTCAGGAATAGCAACCAGGTTATGTACGGTCTTGTACAGAAGGGATAGTTTGTTCTGAGCTCGTCTTTCCTGGAGGGTGGGCCAATTGAGAGTTTTGAGCATGGATGAAACGGATGAGTACCTTGAGTGGTCATTTAAAACAAACCTGGCTGCTCTATCATTTCTATTTTTTCAATGTTTTACGAGTGGATGAGTCCCAGACAGAGGAGGAGTATTCTAGTTTTGGTCCAACAAGTGAAGTGTAGGCAAGGGCTTTTGTTTTTCGAGGAGCGTATCTGAGATTTCGTTTAATGAAGCCAAGAGTTTTTTGCCTTTGAGCTGATTGCGTCTAGATACGAGTGTTCCATGATAAATTATGGGTGAAAGTGACCCCGAGGTATGGGGCTTCATTAATGCATTTGAGTGAAGCATTGTGTAGGCTGTAATTGTATATTATGGGGGAACGTTTTCTGTGGATATGAATATTATTGCATTTGGAGATATTAAAGATATTAAACCTTCCGTGATGAATCGGCAATTGCCGTATATCCATAACTCATCGGATAATTCTGTAGTGTCCTTGACCTCGAACCGTCCAAGGAGGCTCGATGCGTGGACTTTTTGGGAACATTTTTGTGCTTTGACCAAGAATTTCTTATGAACTCGGTGGAGCAGGACACCGTGGCGTAGGGGCAGCACCGTAAATGGTATTGGGAGAAAGAACAATTCCTCAATGGTTTGTTGAACCTCTGTTTTGTGTAAATTTATTGAGTTTTGAGTTTGCTACGGACGGCTGAAGTGAAGCGCCCGTAGAATTTCTAGTCCGGAGTGTCATACCTTGCAGTATTATACAGTGTTTTGGGGACGATCGATCAGAACCTGAGGACGCCTGTGTGCAAAGTCTGGTTATGAGTCAATGGGAAATTCGGTTGCTTGTGGATTCAACCATCAAAGTCATGTTGCTATAAGTACCTTTTATGCATAGAGGGACACCTTAGGAGGCTGTCGATGTCTGCTTGACTTGGGCTCTTTATTTGCCGCCGACAAAAACACTTCCAGTCTTCCTCGGTTCACATGTACATGGACGCCGGAAGTAGGCTTATTCTTTTACCAATAGGAGCCGCTTTGTTAAAGTGATGGACCGTCAAGGTCACCAGTGTGCCCTTAAATGACCCCTATCGTTTTCACTGTTCTAAGTTTCGGGTGCTTATTTCGGAAAATGACCCCAGCTAAAGGAACGAACCCACCGGCTACGCCTAGGGCGAGCTAGGCACCCGCCCAGTGTAACACCGTCAGGTGACCCGCAGGTCATTTTACATGTATATAAAATCATGATGTTATGATCACTATATTAAAAATGACCCCGGATAGTTTTTTTTTCACGGCTTTTCCCGGTGCTCCCAACTTGTTCGATAATTCTATAGCCCAATAAAAAGTTGGGAAATTTACCCCTGTAGCCAATATCTTAAACGACTGATTAATTCCATTCTGGCATTTTTGGAGGGCCAGCTCAGTGGCTTTTGTTCAATGATTGAGGCTCTAATCCTCATAGATATAGCCGGGCTATAGCCAGGGCATGTCTGGGCTGTGCTGTTAAAAATAAAAGTTAAGTTATAACATATTTGAACATAAACCAATAGCATTTCTGAAATCCTCGTCAAATGGTGATCATGTTTAGTTTTTGCCGGAATCGCCAAAATCGCCCACTCCGGGCCCGCAACTGACCGAAGCGGTGTTCACACACGGTGGTCTCGAACCTGATGCGTGCCTCATCATGATCATTTTGTCATAACGGACACTGAAAAGACTGTGCTTGACAGTTAACAAAGAAGTTAGATGTTATCCCCGCTCAGAAACCCCTTCGAAAGTCACTTTTCGGAACGGGAAACTTACCGCTCAGTGTCATTGAGCCTTAATTGTTCAATGTAAAGAATTTTCAAACCATTACCCCACGTGACGTCCTGGCATTATGCAACGCCGGTTCCCCCGCAATGATGAAGGGGTCGGAATTAGGATGACACCCTCATATAGGGGATTTTCAAGTTCTACGTACAATGTTCGATTTGCGCCGATGCTCATATTCAGTTAATGTCAGGGGTGGGTGACCTCCCCGGCCGGGGGCCGCGTTGGCTATACTCAGGGTCGGTACTAGGTAGTTTTACGGCCGGTACTTCATTCAAGGCAGCCAGGTACTCGGGGGTGATTCGGTTCCGTCTTTGAAGCTGGTGACTACCGAGACAGTTCTGGGTGAGGAAAGGATGCCGCCGGCTGCCCTCTGAAATGCGGTCATTGACGTAACCGTCCCTCGTCGGTCGTCGGACGATTTTGTTTTGGCGGCTCCGTCATTTGATCACTTCCTGAGTGGACTGAAAACCACACAAGTTTGGCTATACTCAGAACATCACACCTAATCAATGTTGATTATAAGATTCAAATGAAACTTTACTTTATTCACTCTTCTCCACAACGCTTAGCCAGAGTCGGGTTTTTTTAAATTGCACAAGAAGCCCTATCAAATAATATAGGATTTCTATTATGATTTTCGTGAAAAAATAAAAGTTACATGAAGCGAAATTGAATTTAGATAACTGTATCAGCGTTTTGTAGATTCTATTCTGAACATTTATTTGACATTTGGTCATGTTATTACGGATACCGTTATTTAATTGATATCAATCTACTTTTGTTTTTGCTATATCACCTAAAGACATGATCACATGGCATATTCACGGAGGATGGGTAAAAACTGCAAGTTCTACGGGATATCTACTTTCAAAAAACATATACGTGACTTATTTCAAATCTAAGGTTTTGCAGGTATAGGGCAAAATACGCTGACTCGTCTATAAGGTCCTGCACACATTTTAGAGTTCCTTGAAGCCCCACCGACTGTTGGCTGAAGGCTTAGTGTGTGTTTCGAGAGTTATGGATTCAGATTAGCCTCCCACGTACCAAGACCCACGATAAAGCCATGGAACCCGGCCTTAGACAAAACTTGAACGAGGACTCTGGGAGCAATAAGTTTTGACAATGTGCTTATGAGCGATATTGTTTTGAATCAACAAAGCGAACGTATTATGATAATGAATATATTCGATAAATACTCCAGTACTGTGCATCTACTCCGATGGCTGGTTGTATGATTGAAACAACTAAGTCTCAAAATATACAAGACTTTTTAAAAGTCCAGGCTGTTGAAGTAATCAGTCTTCTGTTTTCGGAACTCCACAACAGATAAGTCTCGCGCAAACTTGTAAAAAGCCACTATTTCTTGATTTTTTTCTTTTGAAGCGCATCAGCTTAATTCTTTGCCAAGAAAATTGCTTGGTTTCCACTTGGCTATCCATCATCATGTCCAAGGCATTGTTACTTGGCGGCTCTATCATGTTTGTAACGCCAGTGTACCCAGAACCGCTGTCCTCTTCGCTAGACTCGTCAAACATGAAAAATTCGTTGACGACTTGTTCAACAACTGACATTACGCATTGGTTGTAACATTCGTCTCTCATTAATAGTTCATCGTCTTCATCTTCCATAGAGGAAGTGGATGACGTGTCCTCAAGATATGAGACTGGTTTTAGTGTCCCGCCATCTTCTTCTACAGATGAAATGGAAAGTGTGTCATCTATATCTAGGAGTGGTTTGAGTGTCCCGTCATCTTCTGCAGATGAAACAGAAAACGTGTCCTCTAGATCAAGGACTGGGTTGATTGTCCCGTCATATTCTCCTACAGATGAAGTGGAAAGCGTTTCCTCGAGATATAAGGCTGGATTGAGTGTCCCGTCGTATTCACCGACAGATAAAATTGAAAGCGTGCCATCTAGATACAGGACTGTCTTGATTGTCCCGTAATATTCTCCTAAAGAGGAAGTGGAACGCGTGTCCTCTAGATATAGGACTGGCTTCATTGTCCCGCCATATTCTTCTACGGATGAAGTAGAAAGAGTATCTTCTAGATCAAGGACTGATTTGAACGTCGAGTCATCATCTTCTTCAGATGAAGTGCAAAGCGTGTCCTGTCGATGTAAGACTGGTTTGAGTGTCCCTTCAGCTTCTTCTACAGTGGGAGTTGAAAGCTTGCCCTCTAGATCTGGGACTGTTTTGAGTGTCCCGTGTTGTACGTATATATTCTCTGAGATATGCTGTCCAATCGGGAGTTCGGAGCGAATGGGAATAGAAGTGCCCATTTCAGTGACTTGGTCATGCAAACTTATAACGTCATCCCTTGGCGGTTTTATTGATCCAAGTAAAGGGAGCAGGACCTGTTTGGCATCCCTCCGGTGAGCCATTTGGACTGATTCATGTTGTTGGGATTCCACTGCCATGATGACATCTCTATGAACTTTGTTCACCCCAACGGTCTTGCACATTTCACTCAACAGGGCTTTTTCAATAAAACCAAGCATTTTGACATCTCTGTCTTGGTTAGAGTCCACCGTTCCAGAGACTGTTCTATAGGCAGTCATTGACGCCTTGTCACTCTCATAACACCCTGGAGTGCCACAGTGATTCTCATCATCAGAGTCAGTATTATTGGAAAGGTTAATTGTGTCAGGTTGAACCTCGCTCTGTCCCACGTCTACGCCTTGGGCCGGTTTAATTGCACCTACTTCTTTACACGTGTTTTCGAACTTCTTGGTGTCAGTACTGAAAGGAACTATCGGGAGTTCGGGTGGCGCGGGAATTGGAACAATCATTTCAGTAGACTGGTCAACCATAGTCGATATGTAATCTTCTTGAGGTAGCAATATTACATCAACCAGATCAAGCAGCGCCAGTTTAGCGTCTTTCCTATTAAATGTTTGGGACAATGCATGTCGTTGGTCACCCATTGCAAGGATGTCATGTGGGACTCTATCATTAGCAGGAACTAGGGCCTTGGTATCTTTGTCATCTAGGGTTTTGGCCCATTCCTGTCCGTGGACTTCCGCTGCCGAGATGTCGTCGCCATTTTGTTTGTCTGCTCCAAACGTGAGAGACACTTCATTCAACAAAACTGAACTAATGCGAGGAAGCTCTTTTAGTGCCACATCGCTGTGAAGGGCGAACGATGCAGCTATTGCGCCCGTGACACCCACTACCACTTCGTTATTATCACGACAACATCGGCTGTTGTGGTGAACGTCCTCTTCAGCGTATTTTACAGGACAACTAATTTTCTCAGGTACATGTAGGACCTCAACCTCAAAACTGCTGTTGCCATTGTCATGGTGAGCAAACTGGTGGAGTGAACAACAAATAAAGTCGTTCAAGGCCGCTCCCTTTTTCTTAACATTGTACCAAATGCATCTCATAAGCAGCATGAAATACTCACAAAATATTTTCCAAACCTTTTCGAGCATCTTTAAGACTTGAAAATCATTTTGAAACAAACTACGAGTAGTATACGTCATCAATCATGGTACGTCACAAATTAAACGCGTCATTAAGAAAAAGTTACCCGTGTCACATGAGTAATTTGATCGAGCACTGTTAAAGCTTCTATAAATTCACGTATTCGGCAGTAGTTGACATTTGTAGGAAAAAATAAGACCTCTTCGACAGGTCTGTGTCAGTCAAGTCTAAAATTTTAATCTTAAAGTGGAAAGCCTACAGAATTTTTACAGGTTTTTTGCAGTTTGACACTGAGTAGTTAATTGGGTCATGTGATCGTGTCAGTGGTACGTCGTAGCAAAACAACACAATTAGCAACGTGGACAAATTTCTTATGGTATAAGTAATCAGGATGAAAACTCAAAATCGCTATTTTTATACGGTTTTCTGAATGCAGTTTATACAACTTTCGATTTTTTTCATGAAAATCATCAAAGTCCTATTTCTTATAGCTCCTCATGCGAAATTGGAAAATTTTAAAAATAATGCCCGATGGCTATCGAAGGTTTTATGAGGCAAAGTATTTAAAATTTTCAAATGAATTTGATCATGATTTGGACAAATTTAGCTATTTTTCTAGGGTCCTATATAACCGTAACACCCTGAATGGGTGGTACGCAAGTGAAGTCTCTCCGTTATGATGCTCACAACGGTTGTAATACGCGTTACTTCTCTTTTTCGTCTATTTTAGTTAACTGATTTGAAAAATTAAAAAATTCAATTTATTGTTTATAATCTGCATTGTTAGAACGGTAGGGAAGCAACGTTGCCATGAACAGACTGTGGTCAACAATTACACCCATCTCTGAGTACAGCTTATATGCGGCTTGTGGGAAAGGAAGAATGTAAGGTTTGGTCTTTCTGCGAGCACTGAATGGCTATAAGAACATATGTTCGTGAGACGCCAGAGATGAATTTTGAGCACCGGCATTGGCGCATGGGGACGGGCTTTTCGCATCAAATTAAGCGAGGGGCCAAGAGAAGGAAACAAAATGGTGTTTGAAGGCCCCGAACCAAAATGCAGCAGCAGAGCTAGACCCTGGGAGTTGGTCTCTGTGATCAAGAAACTTGCGTGACAAATTGTTAGTACAGAAATGTCTCCAGACAAGCATAGACAAAGCTGTGGCGGATGAGTGATTTGCATCTTTGAGGGGGAATGACATGCTTGAGTGAAGAATTTGATGCTCGAGAGAATGGCGCGCGGCAAGGGAACGTGTCTTGCTTGTTAAGTGTATGCAGTTGACCAGAGAAAGTAACGGCGTGCAAGCCAGGAACTTGATTTGCGGGAGCTGGGGTGGTCTGCTTGCGAGTAAAGAAAATTTTGTCCGTGACTGATTAGCGAAAATTGTAGTGCTGCCCAGGTTGGATCGCGGAAACTTGAATCTTTGAGAGGGTCAAGAGTGCGTGAGAGAAGAATTTCAAATTTCTCGTCTGAGCGGCGCGCGGCTTATCAAACTAAGGGAAGTGGAGGGAGGTAAAGGAACGGTTAGAAATAATGTGTGGGGGTGGGGCTGATCTCTTTGGAAGCAAATCAATACACGGTGTGGGGATACATTTTCTAAAATCGGTGAAAAGAGCCTGGTGCTAGATCGGGGACTTCAGATCCGTGAGACAAGAATAGCGTACATATACGTTAGAGAAGAATTTTTGTTGGCAACCCCGAACGATGGTCAGGAAAGGAAGTTTGAATTCTTTGCTTTTTACCTTAAGAACCTGTCATTTATTTGTATGTGAAAAAATGACTCCATGGAGTGACGTGTCATAAATAACAGAGCAACCCAAAAGGAACTAATTGAACAAGTGAACAACTCTGAGCAGTCGAGATCAGTCGAGATGAGCTCGGCGCGTGAGCTCATGAAAAGAATCCCCTGACACTCTCACCGGTCGAGATTGGGCAACTCTACCGGTTTTCGTACCAAGCAAACTTGTCGGTATTCATCAAAGACACCATGATGTTGTAGTTATTTACATCGCCTCATGTTGCTGATGGTTCTCTAGATAGTAAGACCTGACATAAACACACTGCGGACGACATCAAATGATCGTTTTAAAATTTTTGAATAACATTTTGAATAGTTCTTGAAAAGTACATGTGATTTGTCCTTTGAATTTAAAAAATCTGACAAAAATGTGACTTCTGCGACCTAGCTAAAACTTTGCCTTAGTAATTCTTCTCAGTGGGTGTGCAACATGATCGAACACCAGGCAGCCAAGTAAGCCACCTGTCTGGTACGTAGAACGAGAATGCGGACACAAAAAGAAGACACCGTACCAAATTTTACGCTAGCGTGTTTACTCATTTTCGTATTTTATTAACTTTCCATTTGTTATTAATAGATAAACTGTAACTCAGCCCTGTGACTTTGACGGCCATGCAGAGGGTCTGTTTATCGGGAAATCTGCCTCCCCGGCATTCAGTAACCCAATGACCTCACTAAAAGCGAGACTTTGCGAGATTACGTGAGATATTGCCGTTTATTTTAAATAAGAGCACGTGACTTTGGTTAGATTTTAACTAGGTCCTAGCGTACGTCCTAGCGTTAGTGAACGCAAGTCGTATCTAAGTTCCTGTTGTGTGGAAATTGCCGCATTATCCGGATGGCTTCGCCGACAGCAATAAAGCGACTGGCTAACACAAATTCATACATCGTGTAACTCTGGTGATTGCTGGAACTGCTTGCTTCTAAAATTAAGTTCCTCGTAATAAGAGCCCGTGGAAAGCAGTGAGAACTGATGAGGCTACCTTCATTGCAAAATCTTACAATAATAAATATATAATAAATAATTGACTAAATAAATAAGTTTGGTAAGGATAATTTTTACTAAGGAAATAGGATGCATATTTGTCAAAACAAATGAGTTCGGTTTCGGTTCTCTGGTACATGTATACTGTATGTTGACGAGTGGTTTCAGTAAAGCCATGAAGGTAAATAATTGTTCTGCGAGTGGTGTGTCGAACAACAAACACGGAAGCGCTGAATTATCTGGACTTGCCTCGACTTAGAACCCCTGTTGTTTAGAATTGAAGCCACTGAAACGATACGTTTTTGTAATTGTCACTGTTATAATTACCTTTATTTTGTATTATTCCGGCGAACATCGGTTCACACACTTGAGGTTTTACGGACTTGTCTGAGCTATCACTTCAGCCATGCCGTGTTCTGTTGCATTGCATATCGTATCGTTTTAGGGTCGATCAATGAATGGGTGTTATGTCAATCAATCAAACATATACAAGTACACTGTACAAGCTCTGACGTCTAAGCCTTAGGCAGTACAATAGACTGGAAATTAAACAGCGCCTTGGGTCTCTTGCCATAGAGTGCACGGTGTAAGTACTATAACACTGAAAAAAACATGTTTATTTCGTATCATATACTACAAAACATGCTTTAAACTGGAATCCAAGTCCTAAGACAGAAAACAGCCTCGCAAAGCACAACACTATGAAAGCTGAAGAATGACGTCAGTCATGAGCCAGGCTGACGTGAGTGAAGGATAAAGGCTTGAAATTCCAATACTGCAAGTCCTTAGCTCAACATGAACATCCAAATAAGCAGCGAGTACAAAATGTAAAAGTTCATCCCCATAAACTTCCACAAAATTGACGTGTACAGTTGCACCTCTGCATATCGCGGTATAGGAAACTGGGGACAAATGGAAAACACCATGCTCTGTGCCAGCTTACATCAAAGAGACCATAAGATCATATACGGAGACACCTAATGAAGAAACTGGATAGGCAAACTAGGCACCTAAACGTTTTAATGGAACCCCAATAGCGTTCACGGTTTGTCGCTCACGGGAAGCGACAATGAGTGGCAATACGTCACAACAGACACGATGAAGGATCTAAAAATATATGTGTCGTTTGAGTAAAATATGTTTGATATCGGCACAAATGGCTATAGTACTAGATTATACGAATCTTACTATGATAACAAAAGTTTGTCTTTTAAGATAGATAATTGTTATTTAAAAATAGATGTTTCTCATCTTTACAAGTGTCTAGAAAGGTTCCGTGGTAAATGCTTCTTAGCTTGCCATACGATAATATTTATCCTTCTATTGTTCTTAAAGCTACCATTGCGACTGTCAGTGGCACTTTTGGAAATCCAAATGTTCATTTTCCCGAAGTGATTTTTGCGTCCACAGAAAGCTCCCGGGGGAGAATAGCTCGTAACAAGTGGTGGGCTTTTTCGGAAACATGTTGCGTTTTCGTTCAGCAGTAAAAGTGCCGTTAAGTTAGAGCGGTTAAGTGAATTCACTTCATATTAGGAAATCAGTAAACTTGGTAACGTTGGCTTCAGAGACGGCGATTTGTTTCTCCTGCAATGATTTTATCTTTGATCAGACTTGAAATACTAGCCAGGTTTCAGAAAGATACTCCCGACCACCATCTGCCCACTGAAACCGCCGTGGGTGCTCTTTCGGTTATAAGAGTCGAAGAACTTCCGCCGAGAGGGCTTTTCGGTATTTTTGTTAGTGGGTTCTCTGTCGAAAATCCACGATATGTTCTTGTGTTATCTCTTCTGACGGAGCTCCAAAATCTCACGTTAAATCATAAAGGACGACAATAAGATATATAAGTTAAATGTCAAAATAGTAAAACAGTAAAAAAAAATTGTTAACAATACTCTTTTATCAGGCGGTTTGCCTCTAACCTTCTCTAGAGTAGGCCACTCGAAGAAACCCAATATAAACATAAATAAATGGAACTTCGCATTTGATTGTTTTTATAGGCAGTGAATTTGAACACTTCGATCTCTAATGTGTTATTTCAAAACATCGTAAAATTGGATTTTACTCTGTGACTCTTTAATCGTGCTAAGACGAAAAATGCTGAAAAGAATGAAATATTGATGAATCAGTGACTTGCAAGACAACATATTCGGTGAACTTACAGTTCTTAAGCAAGTGAAATTTTTGTTGCTAGAGATTTAAATGATCTGTATATACGTAAACTTATAATGGTGTTACCTGAACTATTAACTACGGACAGTCTTGAGTATATATGCAGTTCTCAGAGGCGGATCTGCAGGGGAGTTCAGGGCGTTCAACCCCGCCCACAGGCTCAAAAATAAGTATTGAAAAATGAAATTAGCTACTAAAAACCACAACAAATCTTACACGGGAGGAGGGGAAACCCTCTCCCGACCTACGCGCCTCGGATTCGCTCGAATCGTAATCCCCCCTCCCCCCTTACTGAAAACGTAGATCTGCCACTGGTTTTAACAGGGTTATGTTATTCACATGTTTCTGTTTCCGTAAGAATTCTAAGTACAAAATATAGCTACATGTACATGATACATGTAGACCTGTGGCAAGTTTTGAGCTACAGAAGAACACATCTACCAACTGACGATTCAATAAGAAAACTAACACCGTTGTGCTTCGGAAAATCTTTGGCATTCGGGCAATACCATGACATTTGTAAAGTGTGGTCATGGCACAGAGTGCGAATAAATTTAACGTACATGTGAACTACAGAATGTTTTCTCTGGCTAATGATTTGCGGCAACTATGCTACTTTCTGGCTCAGGCTAGAACCAAAGACCTCTACCCAAACTCTTTGTCAACATGAGATTGATGGGCATAGATGGATTTAACAAACTGGAATCGTTTCGCACAAATCGGAAAACACCCAGTTTTAATTCATTATTGTTTGCCTAAATTTTCTAGTCGGCCTATCCTTGATGGAGCTCATTGTGTGGGTAATTGGGGACATACTGGTGATTTAGAATCATTTCTTTAGCATGGGAAACCTACAACACTATACTAGTTAATAACGCTAGGCTAAGTCACTTCTTTCAGTCTATGATTGGAGGAACAATATTTTTTAAACCTTTGTTCAAAGTCGTTTTTTGCTAAAAAGCGCATTTCTTGTCAATATGAAGACAATTAAATAAGAATAATAAATTTTGTTGTGAAATTTGTTCATCTTTCAGAGAATAGGTACTTTGAAGATGTTTCAGTTAACAGATTGTAAGATATTTGAACATCTTTACAACCTGGAAAACAGGGTTCATAATTACTTTAAAATACTTACACATAGGGGGCTGGGGGTCTATAGCCCTCCCACTTTTTTTTCAATGATACGCTGCCCATGGTCTATTGGTGGTGCACCACGGTGGCTGGGGGCTATAGGCCCCCACTATTTTCAAAGCTGCGCCGCCCATGTTGCATGTACGGTGCTGGAAAATACGGTACGTGTGGCTGGGTATTGTAGGTGACGTTTAAAGGGTGCAATTCGATGCCGAAATATCTTCAATGGCAACCCCACAAAACTTGATTAGAGTATCCTACGGTAACATTGGGCTTAGAGTGCGCGTCCCAGGGTACATGGGGTGAAGTGAGCCATTCATTCGAGTAGGTTGAAAATCCCCGAACCACTGTTTGAAACAAGTAATTTTACAGGGACAGAAAAAGTCGGCGGTAGGAATTTTTATTTTTATGTAAAGTTGTCGCGTCTCGCTTACAAGAAGTGTAAATTTAGAGTGCATGATATTAACATTTGAATAAATTAAAAACTCAACTACTGTATCACCTGTATTTGAATGTCACCAAGCAACTACGGGGAAATGGACGTGCACTCGTCGCCATCTAGTCACGTGGTATTTTGCCGCTCCTATAAAACATCACGCTTACTAGCAGATTACTAAAGATACAAGAAACAGCGAGCTCGTTTGACGTCAATTAATTGCTTTACCACCAAAAGAAAAGTCATCTGGGATGTAAATGTAGGTACTTATATAAACTATTTGTGTATAACAGCTTCGAGAAGACTTGTTTTAATTAGCACTGCGTCTCGTAACTCTGCACTGATAAGCGTTTGATCTTCAACTGATTGTGCAACAAAAATGATTCATTATGCTTTCATCAAATCAACATTTACAAGTTGATATGCTACAACTTTTCTTATTGTCACAAGAAAACCTTGCTTTTTATGCACCCGCATACATGGGTATATAGTGCCGCGCTATCTGCCCGGGCGTCCGGGTGTCCGGCGTTCTCTACTGTATTTTCTAAACCTCTTGCATGCATTAATGATATTTAGGAGATGTGATGAAGCTGGTGACAGATGACCATGAATTTCGGACTGATCTCATTACCGCAGTGCATCCTAGTATAGTGGGAATTTCCTTTTCTTTTTAAGTTTGCCTCTGTCCCTTTGGAGCTCCGTGATGGATTTTGGTGAAATTTGGAAAATATGTTTTATTAAGGAAGCAATTTCGGATCGATTCGATGTAGTTTAGTGGTCGTTCTTCATAAGTTCAATTTTGGCTTCCGTCCCGCCCAACCACTCAAAAGGTCTTTTTAAAAGCTGAGCAGATGTGGTCTTGAGAATACGGTGTCTGGTTGATTTTGGACGGGTCTGACTGTAGCACCCCTAGTGGTGATTATATTTTTATGCGTCCACGGTTGTATCTCTCTCTTTGCGAGATCATTGAGAACGTTTGCAAGTGTTATCCTTTGAATATGGCACGACCTGCTCCACGACTTTTAGACGGCGCAGCCTATCACTGCGACCCCTAGTAGCAATTTTCCTTTACTTTTGGATCTTTATCTTTAAACATGTAGTTCTTCGACGTTTTTTATGAAATTCGGTAATTACGTGTCTGTTAAGACCACGACAGTACTTTTCGATTTAGATTGGGATTTGGTGCATTTTGTGCCCCCCACGTGGTCATGTTTAATGTTTTCGAAACGTCCAACTCTCTAAACTGCAAATTGCTCTGGGAATCATTATGAAATTTTGCAACTGACCTATGTGTTCCTACTAACAAGAGCACGATTTTCAAATGGTTCCAATTACTGTGATTCTCGGCCCTAGTGACATGTTTTTTTCATTGTACATGTAAAGCCAAAAAATCATGGATAGTTACGGTCTGTAGCCAGACTCCGTCGTTTTGAGATCTGCGCTCACTGACTGAAAAAACGCCGGCGCTGGCATCAACTTCAGCCAACGAGTTTAGTCTGAGCAGTGTACGTTGTGCGCTGAATGCGATGGGAAGTGTACGGAACGAGTGCATGTAGGGGGTGGATTAGTGTTATGTTACATGTACATGTATAAGACGCAGGGAGAGGAGATTCTCTATACAGGGGATTGCTTTCTTGGGAAGGGGGTGCTTTTATGGAAGGAGGAGGGCTACCATCAAGGAGGGGGCTTTTGCGGCACGAGGGAGTGATGTAGCACTCAGTACACGCTTCCATGCAATAGCTTCCTAGCATCACTGCGTTCTGGACAGCAAGGTTTTTGCAAGTAGAGAGAGACGTTTGCAAAATATCGCCGTGCATTATCACACAATAGCTTTTAATCCAAGGTTCGCGTCCCTTGTGTCATCCATTAGTTGCTGAGAATTATGTACGTTTCAGTTGTGAAAGGGCGACATTATTCAAATATGTCCAATTGACCAAGTTCGTCGTCATGAAGTGTACCCAACGTTTCGTCCACATCAATCAATCTCAATGAAATGACTGGATTGAGACAGCATGCATGTACCGGCTGAAAGTGTTCATTTCAGTCTACGTTTGAAATCCAGTTGTGATAGCAATGCCTGATGTTCAGAGGTTGGTTGATAAATCATTTTCAAATAATGTTGGACAATTCAACGTGTAGTCTTATGTTTGTGCAAGGTAGTCTTATGCAAGTATTCTGGTTAAGGCTCACAGGCAAATCACTGACACCTTACCACGAAACCGGTGGATGAAACAGTATTCGATCCATTGCGCTTCCATGGGCTGATCCTGTCAAACTCAATGATTTATCTCATTGCGATGGATGAGAGGACAAAATGAATGACCAGTCGTTTGATCAAAGTTTCACTGAAAAAGATGAAAGGGACTCGGAATAATAGTACTTAGATCGACGGAACCGAAAACACCTGCACGAAGACTGCTCATGTCTGCCATCTTACGTCAGAGACTTATCTGAAAGACGTCCAGGCTTTGCTGCGGTTTTGCTTAGTGAAATGACATGTTTGTTGTTTGTTGTTTTTATTAGGTTCTGCATGTATTACGTGGCCCCACTAAGAAGAATATAATGCGGGGTAATACGCGACAAAAACAAAGAATTGCTTTGTCGAGATGTTTTTTTGGTAATGATTGATCCTCTGAACATAGGTAAAGACACCCAACTTGATCATTGCGTGAAATATTGCAAAACAACGAAAACTCAGTAATGGTCACATTAATTTATATAAAAATATACGCAGGGTATTTTGTGACTTTTTAACATCATTTTTCCCACCTGATTTTTTTTTCATAAAAATGCAATTTAAAATCTGATGTCCGAGGAAGTGAAGGGTGGTATTCCGGCTCATTTTTCATCCCAGCAGTCACAGTGTACAAGAATACGTCGATACACGCCAAGTGTATTCCGCAAACGTAACGGATTCAGGTTTTTAGTTTGGTTAGCTTGTATCTACTGAAAGGGTCCTCCACCGTTTACTTTTGACCGGCTCTTTATTTTTTATTAAAACACAACTGCTCAAAAGTCAAATCAGCATTGTCTTTTAAATTATTACATCTACCTGTATCGAATTAGTAATAACACTGAAAACAAAGCGAGGAATGAATATCCTGACAGCATGTGAAAAGGTGGACAATCTCCGCTCAACTTCTCGTAGAATGCAAAAAATGATTTTCACCGACCCCACTGGCATCATCCCTTTTGGGGAACCGAAAGAATTTTAAAAATGAAGCTTGACAATATTACAGAAAATGATAGCAAGGCTTGAGAGTAAACAATGAGAAAAAGTGGCACTTGACTTCTTCAAAGTGTAGTGCTTGAAACGTTGACTATCTATTATGCGAATGGACCCTAGCTGGCCGCATGGGGACATCGTATCAAGGCAATGTTTGTGAACTATTACCGTGTGTGCATTTCCCGATACTTATTCTTTGATGGTACTTCTGATCGTACTTGACCTCATTTCGCGGAAACGGATACACACCATGTATATTATCATTTAAATAATTTCATGTAGCCTGTTGCAAGTAATGCAACGTTTGAAATACTTTTCATATTCATCGGGACATTTAGCTCTTTGTACGAACATTCTACTGCTGGGGTTGTCGTGGATCTTTAGGCTCCTGTCGTTGTAACCGGTGACATGAATTATGAATATTTGAAAAGGAATTATTAACAACTATTTGGTCACGCTTCACGTTTTCCAACGGAATTCGTCGTGTTAGTGTCTCATTTTTGCAAATCATGTTCGCCAAGTATGCACAGAACGTGTAAATATGAACCACAGGTAAGCTGTAGTTATGGGCTCCATGTTATAACCTAATATTACTGATACAGGTGCGGATCCAGGATTTTGAGGTAGGGGGGCAGGGCAGAGTATTAACCAGGATTTTGCCCGTCAGACATTCGCTACCCCGACATTGCCAAATGGAATCTGAGAGAATTTGGGGGGCATGTCCCCCTTGCGCCCCCCTACTCCCCATTTATTCCGCCACTGTGATGGACTGGTGATAGATTTTAGGTGTTGCGATAAATGTGAGCATAGCTAGTGAAATTTCATTAGCGATATGTGTATGCTTGTGAGACTTTTGTGAAAATACATGCTTTAATTGCAAACATAACAATAAGCAAAAAGCGTTGGTTAAATGTTGAAAAGACAGAAGGGTGAATCTTAAGTACGCCTTTCGCAATTGATGGTCTTTTCGAAAAAAAGTGGAACGAAAGAGAACACTGTCTTGCATTTCACAGGTGAATGTTCATTTTGTACCTTATTGAAATTGCATTGGATGAACTTCTGAAAAAGGTATGTGATAGGTGTGCTTTTTTCACAAAATTTAAAAGGTGCAAAAGTGTTGTTTCATTATTCCAAACGGTGACAATTAGAATCACAAAAATTAAGAAAAACGTAAAATGGCTCTTATTGCATGTCAATGAATTCAAAAAAATGTCCATTCTAGAGCAAAGAAATGCGTTATCAGGGGCGGATCCAGGATTTTGAGTTGAAGGGCATGACCCCCTTGCCCCCTAGATCCGCCACTGGTTATACATCATCTTTCGCAAAATTAATAAGCTTTACAAAATTCCTTTCGAATCTTCATCAATGAATTGAAAAAGGTGGTCATTCTGAAATAAAAAAGTCCATGAAAGATGTCTTTTCACAACATTGAAAGTTGAATGTTAGTTATCTGACATCTTCACCTTTATAATTTGCATAAGACGACCTTTATAGAACACGAAAAGTGTATGAGAGGCGATCTTTCACAAAAATGAAAATGGCAAAATTTAAAGTCCTCCTACACCTTCGTACATAAAGTTTGTAAAAGGTGGCTTCTCAAACAAAATATGTGTGTTAAAGATAAACACGCAAAGTTGAAAAGCTGTAAAGTATTTCGTTTACATTGCCCAGTAAACTTTTGTACAAATGGTTGCAAAAGGTACATAAAAGTTCACCATTGGATTGTTGTAAAAATCACCCAGTGTTGTGTTAGTAAACTCCAACTACTTGCCACAAATGTTGTTTTTTATGTATTTATAAATCGTGCTTAGTTTTGTAAGCAATGACAGTGAACGGCTAATGACATGGTAAACGATTGCTTTTCATTTTACGCAAAAAATAAGTGACTGTCAGCCTAATAACAGCTTTAGCCATATCACTTGTGTATAACAGCCAAATAAGTTCTTCGATTTTTACTGTCACTTGAGAATAGTAAAAGTAAATCAAATCAATCCGGTACCTTTGGTGATTTCGCTCGCATCGTGCAAAATCCCCGTTTCTAAAATTGAAGTGACCTGTAAGCTAATGGCATATTCGTGCACACATAAACACGTTTTATGATAACGTTTATACAAAAAATAAGTACAGACTTAACGCGTGTAATTATGGCAATTATTCAACACTATAAACGTTAATTGTCATTTAATTGTCTTAATTTATCTCCCGTAAATATATTGAGGCTTAATTGTTTAGAGTACTAACCATTTTTTTGTTTTTTCCACTTGAGGAGCGTTCCGTAAACACAACGAACTCAGTGAAAGACCAAAATATTTAAGCAGAATGACGGGAATTTTACAAGCGTCGCTTTGCAAATTGGCGGAAATTGTGAAGGGACTGACCACCAAGGACGGACACTTGAATTACAGGGTACAATTTACTGTTTTCGTTCAATAAATGAAAATTTCTTGCAGTAAAAGTGTCGCTAGTGTCTTGCGTCTACGGAACGCTCTCTACAGGAATCGTTTCTGATATGTTACTGAACGCTATAATCTGATCTCGCTAAAATCTAGCCAAAATCACGTATTCTCATTTGAAATACACGACAATATGTCACGTAGTCATGGGCCTGCGCACCATAGGGAGCTAGGGGAGGGGTGTAGCCCCCACTTTTTCAGTGCTGCGAATCCCATGGTCTATGGGCGGTGCACCACAGGGGGGCTGGGGAATATTGCCCCGCCACTTAGTGCGCCGTCCATGGTAGTGTCGCAAAGTTTTGCCATTTATCGAGGTCCTTGTGTTGCTGAACTCTACCCTGTTTGTCGCTATTGACTTCCTCTAATACATGTTGGTGGTTGCATTTTGCCTTGTTTAATTGGCTAAAGCGAAAATGGAATCAAACCTATTACTATCATAAAATCGTTCTCGCGATAATCGTTGTCGTTATAGAACTCTGCTTCTATTACTAAAAAGATGAACAAAACCGTCAGCGACTGTACTTCTCTCTCACTCTGTATTGGGGTTAGCCAGTCTCAAAATTCCCAAACGGCGCGTGCACACTTTCCCGGTGGCTTGAGTTGACGACTCATTCGGAAACACTTCACGGACGATTGAGCGTGATGTATATAAGCCCTAAAGCGCTTTGAGTGAACAGCTAGGCTATACCATGAGTTTGCAAACAATCACCAGTTCGTGATTTGTTGATTTAAAACCATTTTCAAGCAATAACGAACTCAGATAGTTCGTTGCCTTTACACCATTTCCAACTTGACTAGGAACAAGTTGAGACCAATTTCATAATGGCAAGTGGTCTAAATCAAAAGTATTTTTGGAAGCCGGGTTGAGTCCAGCAACGTTAGGATCTGCGCTAGGACCTCGCTAGCCAAAATCACGTGTTCTCATTTACAATACTCGCAATATATGTATCACGTAATCTCACGAAGTCTTGCTTTTTAGCGAGGTCCTAGCGTTACTGAACTCAGGGCAGGTTTATAACCGCTTTAAGAGGACACTAAACCGAGTTTTGATGATTTCAACTAAACCTCATCCTGTCACGTGCTAATAATGCATCATTGGCGCCAGTCTTGAAAGATAAAAGCAAGAATCAACTAAAAATTCATACCCCCTGTCTCACAACTTGGACATTATTGTCCTTGGTGGATGGTCTTTTCCCACAGTTGGCGTATATTCCGCTAAAAGCGTAGGTCACGGTTGCCCATTATACAGACTCTGAAAAGAATTTTCAAATTTTGTTAGAAATATTTGAGTGTTGTCTAGGGTTGCAGAGCATTATTTTGTTGAAGAGAACTGGAGGGGAAAGTCCCGTTTTTAGTATTTGTTCATGGGCCAAAGCCGGGATTGGTATCCTTTTAACGGAGAAAAGTGGGACAAATTACCAACATTCGTGAAACATACAGAAAATAATGATTCATCTCTGTGAATTCAGCGACGTTTGTACTCGTTCGGTGGTGGAAGCATAAATCCAAACTCACAGTAACACTTTCTTTTCTCTTCTTAACGCAATGAGATACGTATATACCCCTTAACCCGGCATTCCTTTCGAGATTTGGGTTTCTCAGACGATTCGATGAGCAGTGACACGCGGAGATGGCACTGGCTCACCAAAGTGAAGATGTCGTAAGGCAGTTTGACACCTGGCCTTTTGCAATACATCTCTCTACAAAAACTCATTTAAGCGATCCACTAATGTCAGCAGATTGCTTACAGTGCCTCAGAAAAAAAAACACTATTAGTTCTGTTTTGAACACAATTTTAATTGCAGAAGCTCCTTTGATTTTGTTTTTCAACGAACAACGCACTCGGCGACTTGAAAGTCACTAAGCCACTTCCTTTCTTTGGCAATCAAGCCTCGCAAAGTGATATGATTATTGACACACAAGCAACTGTGATGTTGTTTTATCAATCTGAGTTTCATGAAATGTCACTTAGTAGCCTCGGAATGAAAGCGCAAACACACATACTAAACTAGTTACGTTGTTGATCANCCCCCCCCCCCCCCTCCAGATTTTGCCGCTGTGTCCATTTGGAAAATACGGAAAAGATACACAAGCAGGGGTGAGAGAGTGGCGACCGGACGTACTTGGTAGCGGCTGGTGGACGCAAACCTGGTGGCGACTGGAGGACGGGAGAGGTGAAATTGGTGGCGACCTGGAGTTCATCTATAGTCGGGCAAAGATACATGGTCTCTAATACTCAAATTTAGATGCGTATGTGTATGTGGCATTGTGATGCCAGGAACACTCGATGACAGTTTGTGCGTAAAATGGTGGCAATATAAGCGAAAGTTCGCTTATTTGCATGGCCGAAAATTTTGTCAATCGGGCAGAGTCCAGCACAAGTAACTCCCACGCTTCTTCATATAGTTTGAGGTACCAAAAACCAGTTAAAAGTGCGCATTAAACGGACACGCCTGAAGGCCAAAACGCATCCTGTTATTACTGGGAGATGGAACAGACGTTTTCGAGTTATTATCTTTGACCAGAGCTAGAAGACAAAAAATCCATTTCTTGTGATTTTATTACAAATCCCCAATTCTCTTCGCTGTCAATTACTGTAGTATCTTTGACCAAGCTGTAAGCAAATTGGCGGACAACGACCGCTAAGGTTGTCATTTCAAACCCGTATTCTCGTCGATTGAGCATTGCAACTGGAATATCAGAGCATACGACAAGACAGACGTCAGATTACAATACTTAGTCACTGAGGCGGCTGCAAAATCTCAGTGGAGCATAACTAGAAAGAATTACTTCCGTGAAAGATGGACTTTTAATTCGCTTGATTTTATTTGGACGGTGCATTATATTTGAGTTGAGCGCAATTCAGAGGATATATTGTGAACATTCGGCGTGCTAAAAGAGCGGTTAGATTTAATTACTAAACTTTTCTTTAGATGGCCACTAGTCGGGAATCACGAACAAAGAGATTAAACGTTTTTGATTCGCCGTTTAATGCGTTAGAGCTTTCGTTTGATTAGCAAGACTTATTTCACTAATGAACTTTTCGATTGTTCTCCTTGTAATCTTTGAGATCAATATATGCAAAGTTTATGCGATGCACTGTTATTAATGTTTACATGGATGGCTTAAAGACAATTTGTTTACTGTGTAGGTGGCCGAATGAGGAGTTATTCATCTGTCAATTTGAAATTTCATCTACTTCCCCTTATAAACAGTTGGCAGTATTGAATTTATATGGGTGACACAGGGGTAATTGCCCCGGACAGCCCCTCCAAGAGAAGACTCCGCCCCAAAAGGAGTCCACTTAAAGAGGCACAGAAAGCGATAGGTCGTCAAAGATAACTTTTAAACGTAGGATTCTCTTCATGTGATGCATTTACTTTTCTTTTCAGCATCCTCTGACGTCAATAAAAACGACCATAAGAAGTCTCAAAATGGCGTCGGAAAATGTCACACCGGTTCACATGGAAACAAGTGATTACTTCGTCAGTCAATATTTTGTGAACAACAGCCTCAACGAGATTTTCGAAGAGTTCGTGCCGTTCGCCGTCTTCATAAACAAGGCAGTGACACCGGTCTGGTACGTTGTTGGGACGCTAGGTAACGCGTTGTCGCTCATCATTTGGGTGAGCGCGCGCATGCGCAAAAGCAACTCATCTGCTTACTATCTTGCTGCTCTGTCGCTTTCGGATATGTTCTTGTTGCTTTCGCACATTGCCATCGAGCTGCGGTACACGTGGGGTGTCGATGTGATCAGCTCCCCGGTAATATGCGAAATGTACATGGTCATCTGCATGATGCCTCAGTATCTTTCCATCCTGTTAGTTTTGGGTTTCACGACGGAACGATACATCGCAGTATGTCACCCGTTTAAGAAGGAAACCTTCTGCACCAAGTGGCGCGCCTGCATGGTCATCTGCGGATTGTCCGTGTTCTCTTTGTTGGTCTGCTGCGTGCAAGGATACTTCTGGGAGTTCAACGTCGAGGTCAAAACGTGCGAGGTACGGCTCGAATTTGCCAAAGCAGACGGTCAGTCTGTTTGGTCCGTATGGACGTGGACCTCTGGTATGCTCTTCTTTGGCGTTGTTCCTCTTGCTGTTCTTGTTCTAAATGTCTTCGTCATCGTCGAGGTATGCCGAGTGTCTCAGCGTCCGCTCGCCGTTGGACAAAGGACGGGGCTGAATACGGCGCAGAACACAACCACCGTGATGCTCCTAACCGTCTCCTTCTACACCATTTTTACCGTTCTTCCTGTCACCGTGATCCATAGCATGGAAGGAATATACGCCAACATGAACTACGGACTTGAGAACGCAGAGGCACTGAAGGCAGACCCCATGTGGCAAAGTTACTTCACGTATTACACCTTGTTGAAATGTGCCGAAGAGGTATCCTTGTCGCACTATGCCGTGAATTTCTTTATCTATTTGATAACAGGCAAGAATTTCCGTGACAGATTCAAACAAAGACTCAAATCACTGACTAAGATCTCGTGTAAATGTAAACTACGGGGTTATAGAGAAATAGCCCGTTCAAAACGACTGTCACTGACATCGAACACAAAAGTATCAAAATTTTGAGAATTGTAGCGGCCAGCCAAAACAAGGAGCACCAGTGCGACCACGCGAACCCGTTCTAGCCCTGCACCCCTGAACTGCACTTAGACAATGCCCCAATATATGGCAGTGAAGATCTACCCGAGAATGATTACGATAGACGAATCGCAGGCATCTGTACTCGCGACTGAGCAGCGAACAACCCTCGAGAGTGAGCAACGTTTAGTTTGCAAGAAGCATGTCACTTCAAGAATTGTTGCTGACGACATGTACGTGGAAGATGGTTTTCCACGAATTTTGAACGCTTCCTCCGAACAATGTCATAAACAGACTTGCAAGTAGACAGCGGCTTTGTTGAAGGAAGAGCTCTCCTGGTGCCTGGCTACGACCAAAGTCGGCGCCACGGAAACCCAAAACTCCCACACCGTGTGGCACATTAGCCTGTATGTGAGTTAGTGGCCAGCATTGATCGATCACTTACATTAACACTTTATCTCACATCCCCAAGCCAGCTTATCCGCCTACTTCAGAGATACAAAACGGTTAAAACACACCTGAATATCAACAGATGTCTATATGGACAAAATACTCGGGTAAAGCAATTAAGTCGATGTACTTATTTATTACATGTACATGTATGGGCGATATCACGCAGCAGACGTCCCTCGGTTGCAAGAAGAAACGACGAGAAATCGAGTTGCCGTTCAGTTTAATGATCTACTTGACTGTCCTTGGCCTTGTGGTGAAGATACGACAATCTCCATCTCGAAAATGAATTGAGCGGTATTTTTGTGCGTCCCAGAGGGTACAATGTAGGTAGACCCACAGCTTGATGGAGTCGATGTAGTTTGCCAACACTGTTTCACCGCTTTCATGACTGCATTTCGTCTACAGTACACTCGGCATGAATGGCATCCAGGAATGGCATTCGTGCGATATGAAGTTTCAAATGAACTTTATCTAAGGAACGGCACTGTCCGTCTATTTTCGAGTCGGCTAAACCGTCGTCTTAGTCCGGCAATGTTAGCAGAGAATAGGCTGAAGCACCAACGTCACACGTCGGATGCTTTTTGATAAATTATATTTACAGTTGATAAATGTACGATAGCTATTCCGTATGCTTTAAAAGGACACTAAACAGTGTTGGCCTATTAACATACATTAAAAATGACGTTCACATCCAGTACCTCTGGAACAAAATAATGGTCTGTAACCCTCGACAACCTCAAATATTACTAGCAAAAATTGAAAATTCCTCGGGTCTGCTAAACGGGTTAGCGTGACCTACACTTTAGGCGGGTAATACGGCAAATCGGCAAATGTAGCGAAATAAAATCAACCACGTATCTATCTGTGACAAAGCAAGAATGAATTTTTAGTTGAATGGTGCTTTTATCGCTCAAGTGGGGCATTACTAGGTGACAGATCGAAAATTGTTTGAAATCACCAAATCAGGAATTGGTATCCTTTAAAGTAAGTGAAGGGAGAGATACTCTGTCCATAAAGGAACAACACGGCGAGTTCCTGGTATTGAATGCCGCCTGTAGAATTGTTGATCTAACAGAAAAAAACGCTGAACTTTTTAAGGAAACGAATTTAGTAACTATTATTAGTGAGTTACTGTAATAAAAAAAAAACTTGGAGGCGCTCTGGTACACGTTGTAACAGACGTGCGCGGCTCAGGTGGGCCCATTCCACAGATCACCTGGGACCATTTTTATAATTTGCTAATGTAGAGTGTTTTAACTATACATTAAAAACCCCAAGCTGAGGAGCTAGAGACCTGACTCAAGGGTCTAATTGAGTGTGCCCCAAAGGGACTTGAACCCACGACATAGAGAAAATGACGCGAAAACTTATCCCACTAGGGCACCTCTATAGGCGAGTACAAAGTAGAATGATGTTTACAAAATTCGAAATGATTTTAATCAAATATAAGTTACAAGGCTCATTAGTTTATCATGACTGAATGTTATTTTATATGTACCTACCATCCTCTCATCCATTACAAGTTGTAATATAAATCTCAAATTGGTACAATGTATTACTTTCGAGTTACTGCTTTATTTAAAATAAATTGTTGCTTACCAGAATTCTTTGACTTGATTACAGAAACAAAGACAAAACCTTTGCATTCAGAGTAGTAGTGGTTAAAGGTTATAAACCAGCCTTAAATAACAAAGGAGAAATAGACCTATTAGGTTGGTAAATTGGCCTCAAATTGTTCCTTTGACAAACTAGGGATGATTTCAGGGCTTTTTACAGGCTGAGCAATAAACCACGGAATAAATAACTGTCAGTTAATTGCGAACTCAGAAATCATTTCCGACCTAAGTAACAAACAAATTGAGACCAACTTTACAACAGTGAATGATTGAAATCAAAAGTTCGCTTCTTAGACGCAACGCGGTTTATAGACGCTTTAAATTTGACATTAAGGATGTGTACAGTTGTATTGAGGATATCAAAACATATGTACAACCCAATGTACATAATGTAAATACAAATGATTGGTAAGTGCCCACAAAATCACAAATCCATGATGAAATCATACAATACAGAAGTGATGACGATAATCTTCAAGGAAATCATGGTCTGAGACCACCTAACTTTACTGAGGCTAGACCTGGAAAATTGAAAAATCGCCCGATAGATTTTGAGCAATTTTCCAAATTTGACGGCATGTGATTGGTCAGTTTTCGGGAACAATCTCAGAGTAAAGTTTGATGGTCACAGACCCAGAACATAATACTGAATCCTAAGAAATTAACATCTCAGCACCTTTATTACTGCAGCTGTGTCTCAGTCTCACTGCACTGATCTGTCATTTAAGGGACATTCTCGGCAGGAAAAGTAATGTCTTGATATCGGCCTGAGCTCAGAATGAAACCACAAATCAAACCACTGTGGTTGCACTCTAATGCTCAGCAAGAATATTTAAGTGTATTTAACTTGGACCTTTATTTCAGCGAACCTCTAGCAGACAATGGAGAGAACCGATTCATTCTTTCATAGCTTTTGTCAAAGCTAATAGTTTCAAGAATTCTAAATATCCAAAAACAATCTAAAAGTCAGTCACATCCTCACAGTGACATTATTCTCTTTTGTTATATACTTAAAGATGTCATACCTTCAAAACCAATGTCAGTGGTTGTATCCTTTGTTGAAAAGAAATTGGTTACAATTGATGGCCTGAAATTCCCCCGCTGACCATTACTGACCTGGCAACAAAAAGTAACTTTCCCTGATGAGCCAACTTAGTTGGCCTGGTTTGAAGCAGTAGCGGCTTACAAGATCTTAAGACTACAAGTTACACGAACTTATAATAGGAGTAAAGTACAAGATGGGACCTATTTCATTGCAGTGAGTGGCAAGAATAAAAATGGCCTTCCACAGAAGACATGCTCACTCCTTTAAATAACTGAGGTGATAAAATACTGCAAACACCAACACCAGATTGTTATATCTTGTGGAGAATAATTGAGACACTTGACAATCACTAGAGGGCCCTGTCGAGAAAAGGTTCTGTTTGAGATCGAAGTACACTGACAACAAACCTCTTCACCAGGCCAGGGGAATTTGCCTATCCGAATGCTTGCATTTCATGTATTCATGTAGGTGGACTAGTTTCACACTTCCACTAGTGCCACCTATTGACTGATGAACATCTTGTGTCACATAGAAGATGTTTCACTAGTGCCACCTATTGACTGATGAACAGCTGGTGTCACATAAAAGATGTAGTGATATTATGCATGCAGAACCTGGATGGGCTCACAATGAAGCGCAACAACTTTGGGATGAACAAGGATATCAGCGACCAGTAAAGATTTGGTTTTACCCCAGTCAAGCTCTACTACCCTTCTACAATTGTATGACATCTGAGGTGGCACAGTAAATTGACTCAAACTCGTTTCATCCTAATTGGAAGTGACAGACTCATGGGCCTTCAAAGGTCCACACGGACTCACTTAAAACAACAATTGCCTTCTCCAATGATCATAGAACGTAACTGCTCAAGGGAACAAGTCCGACTGCATTTGCTACTGTGACAGTATCTTTGCCATACGACCATCACTGGAATATGATTGGATATACGTCTCTGTAGTGCGACACAAAATGAACCTCCAAGCCTTCCGTAATGAACGACGGAAGATCTGCGAAGTCCTTGCTGTTTTCTGCTGGTAAAATAATACAGTCCACACCAACCCTCTTTGCCTGAAATTAAACAACAGTAACTGGGAATTAGGTCAAGTGGCAACGTTTATACATGGTGAACAGTTCAGTAGCACAGTACGCGTCGAAAATACTCAAACCAAAATGACCCAGAATTCCCTGCTCTTTGTCACATAGTAGCCTTCCCCCCAACCGAGAACGAAGGCGAAGCGCTGGGAAACTTAGTAACTAAGATGGCTATTAGCCATTCTGTAATGTTACACTTATAGTCATTACAAATCGTTTTTGCTATTAACGGAATTAGCCGTGGTGATGGGGAAGTGGTACTTTTGTCATGCATTGCTACGTTCTTTCCAATCTATGCTTGCACACTCAATAACAGACACCTTAACATCCAAAAAATTCAATTTGTTACAGGTTAGAAGAAAAGCAGCCAAGAAGCTATCCTGTTTTAAGTTCAGCTTCATTGCAACCCCCTGCATTGATTTTTAGTGAATTAAGTCCGCTAGCAACATTGTTATGTATCTATTGTCCCAACTGGTACCTCACTGAGGCTAGTTCTAAACAGTTCTGTGACCAAACATTAAACAGAGTGACAAATTAATGATAAGCAGTCCCAAAGTCTCTATCAAAGTCAGTTACAAACATCATACAGTCAAACCTAGTTACCAATAACTCAGCCAGAGGCCATCCTAGTCATTATGGATGAGCTGCTAAGCAGTGATTACTCAGTTACTTGACTCTCACGACTCATTGTTCATAATTAAAATAGAATACAGTACAGTCAGCGGGACCTTGACAATCACCCAGACATGCAGCTTGTCACATCTTTCGAGAAAGAGCAATGCTCGAAACGCTCAAAACACTTAAACGTAATTTTATTTTGATGTTTCTTTTGTAACATTTTACATTCCCATGCTGCCGTTTGTTTCAGTCCTGTGCATAAAGGCACCCCTGCCTGTATAACTCAAAGGTTCAACAATTTTGCCACTGGATGCAATCAACACATCAGTAGTTCATCAATATGACACAAATAAGTTAACGCCACGTTGTACTTACAGCTATCGTCTTCTCCTTGATACCACCAACTGGCAGGATTTTCCCCGTTAGTGACACCTCCCCTGTCATAGCGACGTTCTTTCTGATTGGCTTATTCATTGCTAGGGACAACAGAGCGGACACAATGGTGCAGCCTGCGCTGGGTCCGTCTTTTGGAGTGGCACCCTGAAAGATAGATATAATTTGTGAGAATAAGAAGAGGTGAAACCTCTTAAAGCAAATTTACTTCAAATTTTTATCGAATTATAGCAAATGTAAGAGTCCACAAGCTAAAAGAAACACAAGTTTATATTGAATTTCGTACCTCTGGTACATGCAAGTGTATATCGGCATGCTGCAGAAAGTTGTTCCTCGAATCAACATCAGCCAGGAACGAGCGAGCGAACGTGTGCGCAATTTTGGTCGATTCCTTCATGACGTCGCCCAGGTGACCCGTGATCTCCATACTCCCCGTGTTGTCACCTGTCGTGGACAGGGGGCGCTTCAGGGTGGTCTCAATGTAAAGGGTTGATCCCCCTGCAAACAGTAGCAAATTTCAAAACTGCAGAGCAATAATTAAAGTTTTTAGAATTCATTTCAAGTAGTGTACTGGCGGGTGTAAGATTCTGCAAGGGGGGGTGCGCAAACCAACATTTTTGAAGGAAAAAACATTCATTCCACATCATAAATTGCATAATTTGCTGTCAACATTTCTGGTTGCATCCAAAGGGGGGGGGCAAGGAACAGCTACCTAAATCTGCCATAGTGGTGACCGTTACAATAGAATGCCATGAAACGAGACAACCCAGAGATCATTACCCTAAATCAATGTGGTAAACATATTCTGTTCTTTCTATGGATTTGGCATGGCTTTAGAAAAAACAAATGACAGTTGAAGAATAGCGCACAATCCAATGACCCACGATTCCACATGTTCTCAACTCTCTGTGGCTACACTTTGCTAAACCTACCCATGGCTGTCCAGGCTAGTCCCATAACCACACCAGGCGGAGTGTCGGCGTACATGCGATCACTGGTGAAGATGGGTTTGCCAACAAACGTCGTCAGATTGTCAGGGGAGACCATGATGGAATCCTCTGAACTGTCAACAAGTTTGAATGCAGCTTTCCTAAATATCTAGAAGGAAATTAATCAACCGTTACTATGACAATGAAATAATTATAAGCATGCATTCAATCAAAGAATTGAAGTCATCATTTAGACCATTTACCCGCTATAAATTAAAGTGGTCTCAACTTGTTCCTTACTCATATGAGTTTGTAATTTCTTGAGACCATGCTAGGCATAAACCTACCATGATGGAGACCATGCTAAGCACAAACTCATGACAGAGACCATGCTAGGCACAAACCCACCATGACGGAGACCATGCTAGGCACAAACCCACCACGATGGAGACAATGCTAGGCACAAACCCACCATGACAAGAGACCATGCTGGGCACAAACCCACCATGAAAAGCTAACTTGTAGTGCATTTTTTCAAGTAACAACCAACTGTCCATTCTTACCAAACCCAAAAAGCACCTCTCATTTGACTGAGGAACAATTTGAGACCAATTTCATTACAGTAAATGGTTCAAATCAACTGTTGGTTTTGCGATAGAAGGAAAGTATATAACCATTTTAAGAACCCATAACACGTTAGCAAATGATAAACTATTCAAAATGTCATGGCATTGTTTGGAACCAATGGGATCATGCAATGTAAAATAAAAAGGAGTCAGTTTCATGAAAAGTGACTTAAGACTCAAGTCAGAAACTTGGTCTTATACTTCCACTTCATAATAACTAACTAAAAGTATTATAGCACACGACACACACCATGCTTAGAAATGTATAGTAGGCCTATTCATCTCACAGAGCTCGATGTTAAGCATAACACCAACTCATCAAATGGGATCTGGCAAAATTCCCAGGCTGCTAAACAACGGGAAATGAGGTCGCCAAAACAAGAAAACCCGACACGTGGAGGTGCAAAATCCCGGTTACCAGAAACAATGCTCGGTTGGCAAGTCAAAAGTGAAAAAAGTGGGACACTTGAATTGAAAAACCAGCCACGAAAAGCACCAGAGCAAATGCCCACAAGAGCACCCAAAATGCCCAGGAGCTTTTGTAGACATACAAAAAAGACGAGTATGACGTCTGCTCGTCCACGCAGTCATTTCTTCCTCCCAAATCCACTATTACACCCAGGTTCAGTTTCTGCCTATGGGAAGACGTGTTGTGTGTGCCCTTTTGTTAATTACGAGCAAGTGTTTGGAAGCGTAAACAAATGTGGTAGCTTCATGAAGATTGGGACAGCAGTCATTTATCAAATTTAATTTCTCGTATACCACAGTCGGATCGTGTTGACAAAGCTAAATATGGCAAGCAGTAAAGAAACAGTAAAACTGCAGAGGTTTTCACAAAAATAGACGGGAAAATTATTTCTAACCATGGCGAGTAGGTGGAGTAGAGGGGGAGGGGGAGTTGGGTAGGGCTGCATATTGTCCTTATGTTTGTAAGGCATCAAAACACTGGGTTATCCCTGGTTTCAGTACCTTTTCTATTTGTTTCTGTAGATTCCTCACTCCACTCTCTCTACAGTAAGACTTAATTAACACACCAAGGGCATCCTCAGAGATGCTTAGCTGGTCGCCCTTTACACCTGAGTGCTCCTGTGCCTGCGGGATCAGGTAACGCTGAAATGGAAGAAACATCACTTATCTGAAAATTATAGATCGTTATCAGTACAACACACAGGCATACAAGATGAGGGTGCGAACGGTGGAGGGTGGAGGTTGGGGAGTGGTGGTGCAAGGGGTGTTAGAGTACAACATGAATTTTAATTTTTTGTTCTTTCGTCACTAATGACCGCGGTTACCCTCAATTATTGGTGCAGAAGATTAAACACGGAAACTTACGGTCAGGTAATAAGTTACAAGTATGTGTAGTTTGGGGATGAAACTAGAGTGTCACTTTCATAATATCATACATCTATCATACTTATAACTTACATTGCTAAATTCCTCACTCAATACTATGCGACTGCAAAGGGAGAAAATATTGAAAATGCCACATGGCCAGTCATTTAAGACAGCAACCAACATGGTAAAAAGCAAAGCCTTTTTAGTGAAGAAAAAAATCATTGGTTTAAAAGCAAAATGGACAATATCACACCTGAGAGACATGAATCACAACTGGTGAAGACAGTTAAGCTAATTCAAACAGAGTACTTTGACAGTAGCCCTCTTGTGCACAGAATTTTTCAAAATAATTTTATATAAATGGGAAAAAGAATTTCACCACCTGGAGGCACGCTCAACATACCTCTGCGATGGCCATTTTCTCCTCAGCCACGTATCCAGACACGTCAATCATTTCCATCCGATCTCTCAATGGTTCAGGTATGGTGTCCGTCACATTGGCAGTACAGATGAACAACACCTACATGTATACCAGGACAAGACATTATCAACAAGAAGTCACATCTGCTGGCAAACAATTCACGAAGTGGCAAATAAAGGTGATCTTAAAGTTTTCAAACATTTTTAAGTCTGGTCTGCACGCCTCCTGCTGGCCACATCATGTGACCGAACGAATATGAGTCTGAAAACATTTCTGCTCCGACCACGACTAGAACCAGGGATCTTCTGCTAACATGGACTAGAGCGTCTACACCGTTAGCAGAAGGTCCCGGGTTCCAGTGAGAGCAGATATCTTTTCAGGCTAATATACATCAGGTCGCACGATGTGGCCAACAAGTAGCACGCAGACCAGACATAAAAATGATTGCAATCTTATTTCCATGCCAGTTCAAAATTTACATACTCATAAAATCTTTAAGTTTATTATGGAGTTCCAATCAAAATCACAATAGAATATCGTCATTTTTTTAAAAAGTCAGCGCCAATATATCCAGCACAAGTATCGTGACCTAACAACAAACAGAGATTATTACAGAATCTGTTCATCAGGAATCTGTCCTCAGGAACACTGATTTTAAAGTGTTCTGCATTTTTCATTCCTGTCGAAAATCTATACAAAACGAATATCATTTTCTTTTATAATATACTGAACAGGCTTCAAAAGCAAAGAAAAAAAGTTAAGAATCCTAAAGTAACAAAATCTTAAAACCCAAAACATATTTCTCTGTCACATGTTTCTTTACTTGAGTAACACAAACAGTAATTGATAGACTGACTTATCCGTTGTAAACAAGTTAGTGTTTTTACTATTGGCTACAGACAATACCTTAGACATGTCCACAGGTACATCCAGGTAGTGATCCAGGAAGTTGACATTCTGTTCTGGATCCAGCAGTTCCAAGAGGGCTGAGGCTGGATCACCCTGGTAACCCTTCCCTATCTTATCCACCTGGCCAAGAGTAGAAACAACACATGTTCAATTATAATAAAAGACATTCATTTGATTCAGAAACAAAACAGATTCCAAAATACCATGATACTAACTTAAAGCTGAATTTTCCCGTTCAGACGTGAATGTTAAATTTTCAATTAACAGAAGGCCTGTGGGGTTTAAAGCATTTCCATGTTCATTACATCTTTAACTCTTGCTGAATGAGCCAGCAACTCATTTCATGACAAGTTACAGGAAATGCGCAGGTGCCTCATTTTTGCTACTGAAATTTTAGGGTTGGACAACCTCGAAAAAATCGGCAGCATTTTCTAGAGTTGTTAAAGGTTTCAATGTTCTTATCGGTAACAGAAATAGAATCGTATTACAGTAAGGAATATTATAACACCGATTCTTAAGGAGAAAAATGCTGTATTAGAATTTCATTTTTAGTCAGCTTCACAGGACAAAACACAGCTTTAATGTCACTGCAAAATGTTCATATCAGATTAGTCCAAAATTTCACACTTCAAAACACGTTGGTTCACACGATCTTGAAAAGAAACAATCCAAGGATAAGTGCATTAAGAGTTTCTACAACATAACACAATGTAACATAAGCTATAATCACAATGTTACTCTTACACTCAAACTAGCACTAGCCACATTGACAGACACAATCCAATAGGTGGAGTTAGTGCATCAATGATCCTGCCAGTAGGAATGCATGAATTCAGGTCCCTGATACCTTGAATAGACCATGCTAGACAACAGCTTTCTACTCTCAGTCTATTTTGATCATGAAAAGAAGGACCTCTATATAATTACCACCAGAAAATATCGTCTCAGCTCTGGCAACATATTGAAAATCCACTTACCTCATCTATAAGTATCAGAGGATTTTCTGTTTTTGTTTTCTTCAGACACTGAATTATTTTTCCCGGCATGGCACCCACGTATGTCCGCCGATGACCTTTGATCTCTGCTATGTCTGTCATACCACCAACGGAGAATCTGAAATACTGATATTGAGAGGGCAAGTTTATTGTCACCAGCAAAGCTAGGAATGTCCACAAACAGTATCTTGTGACTATGAGAGACCAGACACTCTGACACAAGACACTATATTCAGAATAACGCAATGTCACCCTTAGATATTAAGAATCTTCAAGTTTCACTGTCTTTCTTATTGAGGGATAAATTTCTAAACTGGACTAAACAAAGAAGGCTGGGTTTCCGTAATGTTATTTCAATATCATTTTTCTAAACCGTATATGAATTACTGGTGGTTACCCAGACAAAAATTGACTTCAAAACATTTGATATCCAGTTGAAAGAGAAGCTGCATCACATCTGGTATGTATTACACTTTACAGCAGGCAATTCTAATGAAATCAA
Source organism: Phoronis australis (assembly GCA_002633005.1). Taxonomy (NCBI): domain Eukaryota; kingdom Metazoa; phylum Phoronida; family Phoronidae; genus Phoronis; species Phoronis australis. The sequence goes on along the minus strand of NMRA01000708.1, from coordinate 107,697 downwards.
AATGACAGGGTATCATTAAATTGCGTCTACATCAACACCACGTGCTCATCTCAAGGCGCACAGACAAGGGTTTAACTGCTGAGACGGGAAAAAAGAAGCAAAGAAGACTTCACTCATGTTTGTATAGTTAAATGTATTACCTCCCTGCCTAGTGCTCTAGCTATAGATCGAGCTATGCTAGTTTTACCAACACCGGGTGGACCGTAAAAGCAAAGAATTTTGCCTTGAGTACTCCCCTTCAGCTGACTGACAGCAATGAATTCCTGAAACAACACCGACCACATGTAATCATGAAGCACGAATTAAACACATTTTGATGCTCTGATGGCAGATTGTATGTTTTCACATACGTCACGTACTTCTCTGTTGTATTCTCAGGTTGGTGTTAAAAAGATTAACTTGCTGTTATAAGTTAACTTACTCGCAATTGTCTGAGAAAAAGATGACTGGACCTAAGTTTATTGCAATTCTATAGTCCCCATATCAACAGAGGGGCACCATGATATTCTATATGTTCTAAGTAAAACACGACAACAATCAAAAAGATTGAACACAATTATTGACGTGTTTACATTCACAAAATATAAGTGCAATACTGAAATTTAAAATAGGTGGCAGCTTTCAAATTCTGGCTCTATTTACTGTCAAAATTCTAGAACATATAACAGTGACTATATTGTTACACAATGTTTAATAGGATTTGAGTGGATGTTGTCATATTGCAAGTTGTGTCCGAGGAAAATAAGAACTACAACTTGCTACAAAATCCTTTGAACTTTACCCTTCACGAGATCAAACAAACAGTTGTGCAGTTGCATTGAGTAAAGTGAATGTCAAGGACACTCACCAGAATCCTGTTCTTCACGTCGTCCATTCCATAGTGGTCCTCCTCTAGCACCTCTTTAGCTCGTTTTATTTCCAGGTTTTCTTCGCTGTACATTCCCCATGGAAGGCTCGTAAGCCAGTCGAGGTAGTTGCGAGTGACACTGCACAAAACGAAACAACCATTTTTAAAATGGCTGTTCCATGGCCACTGTTGATCAGGAAGGGCACCTTTAATTCGACTAATTAAAAAGCTGCACCTCCTAACCCCTTAATGGTTAAGAGTAAAATCAAGGAATATTCCCCAATTTAAGTTGCAGTGCGCGCCTATTAGGTAATGTAAAAATTACCTTGGGACATCCCATTTCACAAAATGGCAGGTGTCGAATGTTGTGATTTTATTTTGTGTTCCTCATATTAACACTGATACGTGAAATATGGCGACCAAACACTTATGGTTTTTTAAGGTTATACTGTTGTCAGAATGGAGGCCATTATGATGTATGTTGTTTTAGGCTGTTAATAAATTGTTTCATTCTTATTTTATTGGACTTTGAAAATGGGCGTTTTTGACCAGCCGATGCAGTGCAAATTGCATCAAGTTGGATTTAAAAATTTGCTTGTAAAGACAGTATCTGAGAAAAGAGATGAGCTGTAACCCTGTCAACTTTAAGAAAAGACGACAAGCACTTTGCTCTTCTGAAGTGTTTAATACCAACATGAAAAGAGAACATAAAAGAAAATGCAATTTGAAATTTTTACTACAGTAGGGACAAGAGGGCAGAGATCTCTTTATCTTACTGACAATCAGTTCCAATGCCTGGCAGGTGGTTCTACTGCATTTGTGGTTCTACAGTGTTTGTCCCACATGCTATGCACAAGACACTGGGAAACTCTCCTATACTATACTCTACTGAGAGGGGTTTTTTGTGGAATAATTGTAGATTGACTTCTATACACAACTGAATGAGCAAATACAAATTGCTCAATAAGTGAGGTGAAAAATATTGAGGAATCCCCCTGACAAGAATAGATCTAAGTTAAGACCATGAGAAATCCGAGTTGAAATGAAGACAAAGGAAAGAACACAAGTTCACACAAGTCTTGGTAAAAATATTGCTTCAGTGATGCTGTAAAATTGTTATTTAAAGGTTTTTACTTACTTAAATTCAGACGAGTGGGGATCGAGAAAAGAGAACTTGTTAAGTTCCTCTTCAATTGTATCCATGGCAACCTTGGGAACTGTTTTGTCCTAAAACAAAATGTTAACAACAAAGTCATTTCTGATATGACTAAGTTGACTTGTCGCACGGTTCACTCTGAAATTTTTTAATAGACGCATTCATCCCCGATTTTCATTTTGGAATTAGAGGGGATAACTAGTCTGCATAGTTGCTTAGAATTTTGCCAACTAAAAAGTGTCCTAGTCAAATACAAACAAGTCGAACTAGTCTAAAAGAAATGGTGGTTTTGTGCAACAAAACTCCGTCGAATTTTGACGCGGTTGAGTTTATTCTGAAAACCACTGTACTCTTTAGCCAGGCTGAAAGTGAAAAAAGTTTGGTGCGAATAAAGCCCAGAAAAACTCCAAGGTAAAGTACTAGAAGACGTCTTACCTTAATTTTTTCCCTAAACTTCTCCACCAGCGCGTCCTTGTCATCCTTCTCCAGTCCCAACTCTTTCTTGATGATCTTCAGCTGTTCCTGTAGCATGTACTTTCTGTGCTGCAGTTTTACCTTCTCTTCCACCTGAACAGGTATTAAATAACAGGTGTGACTAAAGGTGGGCGTTTTATAATGCCAGTTACTCACCAGCAATAATCGGAATTCTTGTATTACGCGATGGAAATAGTGAAAATTATGGGTGAAATGCACAATTTCTTCCACTAAGTCAACAAAACTTCAATTTCAGTGGCAGCCATTTTGCCACCATATAGACCAGGGCAGCGTTCTGTAGACCTAGTCTCTTGCCAGAAAAGCAATATTTCACAAACTTACGCAAGTGAAAGGCACATGTTTTTAATTTGCAAAAGTTTTTGCAGATATCATAATTCTTCATGAATTGATATATATTTCCCACAAAAACAAGACAAACGCTCACCTGTCTGATGGAACTTTCCAGAAATGTTCATTTAGTTTCAACTTTTTTCATTTTCTACTTCGAACGGCGCATCTATGGCAGCAGCCTCAAGTAATTCTTCCACAATAAAATTTAACGAAATTGTTTTCTATTAATCCGTACAGACATCAGAAGACATAGAGCAAGAGCCTCACCATTAAGGTGACACCATGCATTTGAAATATTCGGCAAAACAGTTACCTCCCGCCCAATCTGCTGCTGTAGCTTGCTGAANAGGATAGCGTCATCTCACTAATAGGTGCCTATATACCAAATTTCATGAAAATCCGTTCAGGACTTTTGAAGATACAAAGGTAAGCGTAAAAAACTAAAATTGCCACTAGGGGGCACACCGGTAGTCGGATCCGTCCGAAAGTTCGCACATGCCGTCCCATTCATGAATGGAACATATGTGCCAAATTTCATGAACGTATGTCAAAGGCTTTTGGAGATAGAGCAGCGGACGCCGGACGCCGCCCGGACGGACGGACGGCCGGACGGCCGGACGGACAGAGATGACAGCATAATGCATCCACATATAAATATGTGGGCGCATAAAAATGCACGGAAAGAACATTTGAAAAAAGCAGAAATCCACGTTTCCGCGGAAAATTCCAAGCCCTGCTATATCCAGAATCACGCAATGTTACCGTTAAATATTAAGAATCTTCACGTTTGTCTTTATTATTGGGGGATAAATTTCTAAACTGGACTAAACAAAGAAGACTTCGGGTTTCCGTTATGTTATTTCAATACCATTTTTCTCATCTGTATATGAATTACTGGTGGTTAACCAGACAAAAATTAACTTCAAAACATTTGATATCCAGTTGAAAGAGAAGCTCTGTCAAGTCTGACATTGAAAACAAAATGACAGGGTATAATTAAATTGCGTCCACATCAACACCAGCTGGTCATCTCAAGGAGCACAGACAAAGGTTTATCTGCTGAGATGGGAAAAAAGAAGCAAAGAAGACTTCACTCATGTTTGTATAGTTAAATGTATTACCTCCCTGCCTAGTGCTCTAGCTATGGATCGAGCGATGCTAGTTTTACCAACACCAGGTGGACCGTAAAAGCAAAGAATTTTGCCTTGAGTACTTCCCTTCAGTTGACTGACAGCAATGAATTCCTGAAACAACACCGACCACATGTAATCCACGAAGCACAAATTAAACTCAAAATTTTGGTCCTCTGATGGCAGATTGTAAGTTTTCAGATACTTCTCTGTCGTATTCCCAAGTTGGCGTTAAGAAGATTAACTTGCCATAAGTTAACTTACTCCCAATTGTCCGAGAAAAAGATGACTGGACCTAAGTTTATTGCAATTCTATAGTCCTCATATGAACAGAGGGGCACCAGGATATTCTAGAAATGTTCAAAGTAAAACACAGCAACAATCGAAAAGATTGAACACAATTATTGACGTGTTAACATTCACAAAATGTGCGTACAATCTAAATAGGTGGCAGCCTTCAAATTCTGCCACTATTTAGCGGCAAATTTCTAGAACATATCGTGTCTGAGGAAAATAAGAAATACAACTTACGACAAAATCCTTTGAACTTTACCTTTCACGAGATCAAACAAACAGTTGCGCAGTTGCATGAGTAAAGTGAATGTTGAGCGCACTCACCAGAATCCTGTTTTTCACGTCGTCCATGCCATAGTGGTCCTCCTCTAGCACCTCTTTAGCTCGTTTTATTTCCAGGTTTTCTTCGCTGTACATTCCCCAAGGAAGGCTCGTAAGCCAGTCGAGGTAGTTGCGAGTGACACTGCACAAAACGAAACAACCATTTTTAAAATGGCTGTTGCATGCCCACTGTTCTTCAGGAAGGGCACCAGTCCTTTAATTCGACTAATTAAAGCTGCACTTCCTTACGTCTTAATGATTAAGTTAAAGTAAAATCAAGAAATATCCCAATTTAAGTTGCAGTGCCCGCCTATTAGGTAATGTAATTATTACCTTGGGACACCCAATTTCACAAAATGGCAGGTGTCGAATGTTGTGATTTTATTTTGTGTTCTTCATAACACTGATATGTGAAATATGGCGACTGTTGTCAGAATGGAAGCCGTAGATGTTGTTTTAGGCTGTTAATAAATTGCTTCATTCTTCTTTTATCGGACTTTGAAAATGGGTGGTTTTGACCTGCCAATGTAGTGCTCAACATAACACAAAGTGCATCAAGTTGGATTTAAAAGTTTGCTTGTGAAGACATTATCTGAGCAAATAGATAACTTGCATTAAAACTGTCAACATTAAGAAAAGACGACAAGCACTTTGCTCCTCTGAAGTGTTTAATATCAACTTTAATGCTCTGGAGTCCCCACATGAAAAGAGGAAATAAAAGAAAATGCAATATGAAAATAGAAATTTTTACTATGATAGGGACTAGAGGGCAGAGATCTCTTAATGACAATCAGTTCCAATGCCGGGCAGGTGCTTCTACTGCGTTTGTGGTTCTACAGTGTTTGTTCCACATGCTATGGACAAGATACTGGAGAAATCTCATATACTATACTCTACTGAGAGGGGGTTTCTGTGGAATAATCGTAGATTGACTTCTGAGACACACAACTGCATGAGCGAATACAAATTGCTCAATAAGAGAGGTGAAGAATATTGTGGAATCCCCCTGACAAGAATAGATCTGCATTAATACCATGGCAAATCCCAGTTGGAATGAAGACAAGAGAAAGAGCACATATTAGCACAAGTCTTGGTAAAAAAATATTGCTTCAGTGATGCTCTAAAATTGTTATTTAAAGGTTTTTACTTACTTAAATTCAGACGAGTGGGGATCAAGAAAAGAGAACTTGTTAAGTTCTTCTTCAATTGTATCCATGGCAACCTTGGGAACTGTTTTGTCCTAAAACAGAATTTTAACAACAAAATCATTTCTGATATGACTAGGGTGACTTCTCACACAGTTCACTCTGAAATTTTTTAATAGACGCATTCATCCCCGATTTTCATTTTGGGATTAGATGGGATAACTAGTCTGCATAGTTGCTTAGAATTTTGCCAACTGAAAAGTGTCCTAGTCGAATACGAACAAGTCGAACTAGTCTAAAAGAAATGGTGGTTTCGTGCATCAAAACTCCGTCGAATTTTGACGCGGTTGAGTTTATTCTGAAAACCACTGTACTCTTTAGCCAGGCTGAAAGTGAAAAAAGTTTGGTGCGAATAAAGCCCAGAAAAACTCCAAGGTAAAGTACTAGAAGACGTCTCACCTTAATTTTTTCCCTAAACTTCTCCACCAGAGCGTCCTTGTCATCCTTCTCCAGTCCCAACTCTTTCTTGATGATCTTCAGCTGCTCCTGTAGCATGTACTTTCTGTGCTGCAGTTTTACCTTCTCTTCCACCTGAACAGGTATTAAATAACAGGTGTGACTAAAGGTGGGCGTTTTATAATGCCAGTTACTCACCAGAAATAATCGGAATTCTTGTATTACGCGATGGAAATAGTGAAAATTATGGGTGAAATGCACAATTTCTTCCACTAAGTCAACAAAACTTCAATTTCAGTATCAGCCATTTTGCCGCCATATAGACCAGTGCAGCGTTCTGTAGACCTAGTCTCTTGCCAGAAAAGCAAGATCTCACAAACTTACACAAGTGAAAGGCACATGTTTTTAATTTGCAAAAGTTTTTGCAGATATCATAATTCTTCATGAATTGATATATATTTCCCACAAAAACAAGACAAACGCTCACCTGTCTGATGGAACTTTCCACAAATGTTCATTTAGTTTCAACTTTTATTTTCTACTTCGAACGGCGCATCTATGGCAGCAGCCTCAAGTAATTCTTCCACAATAAAATTTAACGAAATTGTTTTCTATTAATCCGTACAGACATCAGAAGACATAGAGCAAGAGCCTCAGCATTAAGGTGACACCAAGCGTTTGAAATATTCGGCAAAACAGTTACCTCCCGCCCAATCTGCTGCTGTAGCTTGCTGAACTCGTACTCCTTCTTTAGCAGACGAAGTGCTATCCTCAGACGATTGTTTATCTGAAAATCCCGGCATCGCAGTTAGTGTGTGTGGCTTAGCAAAATGAGCATCAGCAAATACGATAGGGCTCAGAAAATAGGCCCACTAATCATCCCAGGAAAATAGAATTGTTCACAGAGAAAAAAATTCTTTGTAGCAGAATAGATAGAATAAACCCATGACCATGTTTTCTGATCAATTTCAAGCTCATTGTATATTTGTCAATTTTTTTGAGATCGCCCAGTTTTGTGGGGAATTTGTGGTTGTATCCAACAAAACTGCAAAGAACAATCTCATGTGGGTAACCAAGTCAATTTAGTGAAGAAAACATTGTTTGATAGATCTTTTGGCGCAACAAAAGTACTGCTGCAACAATTATAAAAGTAGGAGTTAAAATTTACATTTTTTTCTTCAATAACTTCTTGTAGTTCTGCCGAGTCAGCAGTCGTCAAGGCTGCTCCCAGATCACTCAAGTACACAGGATTGTCTATGATTCTTTGACCTCCCTGGATCATCTGTGCTACTGATTCCCTGTTGATTGTAGAAGGTTATAAATTAAAACAGATCACAAATAACTTCTCAGACAGCGCCAACGAGACAGCCCTTGGACATCTCAAAGATGACAAGGAGCTTCCAACTGCCCAGTGAAGAGGAGGACCATACAACAGCTGTATGGACCCAACCCAAGCTGTCTTCTAGATGTCCCGGTGTCACTCATTCGCAAAAATGTTTACTAAGAGCACACTGGGTTGCATTTATTTCTGTTTGTTTTCAGTAAGATCACATCAGATCAGACACATCCAAAACAAAATTCGTGACCTGGATTATCTTGTTGTAGTGACCTGTTTTAGAGTGTTGCCGTGACCTGTTTTGATGTGTTGCCGTGATCTGTTTTAGCACGTTGCCTCGACTTGTTTTAACATGCTGCCATGACCTGTTTTAATGTGCTGTCATGACCTGCTTTAATGTGCTGCCGAGACCTGTTTCGATGTGTTGCTGTGACATGTTTAAGCATGTTTCCGTGACCTATTTTAACGTACTGTCATGACATGAATAGCTCACAACCTGTTTGAAAGAATAGCAAACATTTAAACAAACAAACATCACAATTGCAAACAGTAACTTTCCTGCTCCCAATTAAGCTTAATAACTGGCTATAGCTCACTGAAACCGAATAAAAGCGCAGATGTCAGTCGTTGGCCGTCAAATCCAGCAACTGCAAGTGAATTTGCACTGCACAGAATGTCAAGCTGGTAGTGTTTTGGCCATCTATGCACTTTCGGCACGCTCAGGCTTTCATAGGTGGAGTACACAGGTGAGTGATTACCTGTACAGTGGGTTAAGGCTGATGATGTCACGTATCGTTTTGACAATCTCCGCAGTGAGAGCTTTGATCTCCTCTGTATGCTGGAATGACTCATGAGTGAAGTTGTCAACTTCGACCATGAGGATGTTTTTGGAAGGGATGTGAACCTCCTTGACAGGAATCTGAGCAATAGGAATCTGCCCGAGGGGCATCGAGGAGCTTGGCTTTTCATCACTAGGGGGCTCTTCTTCCTTCATGAAGCTCCAGCGTTTCCGCCGTTTTGGTTTGACAGAAGGCTCTTCTTCCTTGGCTGTTTCCTGATCTTTCGCCTCTGCATGAATAAAAAAGACACCAAAAACTGAAATTAGTGAATGAACTCATAACTGGAAGCAGGTTGTGACACGAACAGAGAGATGAGACATGAAGCCAAATATATGGCTGGTAAAATGACTTGTAAATCCAATTATACGACATTCACGACAGAACACACATTTTGTTTCCAGTTCAAATTTTTGAGCAGATATCATTGTGAAATTAGGTAGACTTGTCAAGTTTGCACTCATATCCATACCCTAAAAGTTATATCGAGTGCTTCATCAGCTGGTCGTCAAATGTGAAAAAAGCACTTGAGAGTGCTGCTCAGAAAAACCAATCCATTGCGTGAAACAGGATGTCCAAATACATAAAGGTACATGTCGAATATATGGCTTGACTGCAACCACAAGAAAATTTTGAACCAATGTTTTGTGGGTAATTACTGTACAGAATGATTACTAACCAATCTCAGATTTTTCAGGCGGTGGGTCAACATCTTCTGGCAAAACATTACTGATTTGTATCCTGCAAATGAAATCAATTAGTTATAAATAACCAAATCAAAAATAATTAAATATACAAATAGCAGTCATAGTTATACACTATAAAATGAAACAAAGATGGGTCGTGTTTAAATCTGACAATGTGCAGACACAGGTTGAAGAAAACATTTACAAAATCAAACACACACCGTGGCAATGACGTTGCCGGAAACAAAGGCATTGCTTCATTTGGAAATGTGCCAACATACCACGCAAACATCACTACCTGTAGCCAATGATTGCTATTCCTTAATTATAATAATTTAAGGATAATTATTTAGTTTTTGAGTTTATAAGCTCTTAGAATGCAGATTATTTCAAGTCCTGAGGAATAAGTTGCTGCATGCTGACAACTTCATAATGAGAAGTGGTTTAATAGAAAACGTTGTTTTGATAACAACATGATGTGCCAAGCTTCAGTGATTTTTAACTTCAAGAAATTTTTCACATACTGCCCTGTGACAGTACTTAGACTCAGCAGTAGTGCCTCGCTGATGCAGATTTCGCTAAAAACATGAACCTACTGCACAGATGCGATCCGCACACAAGGAGTATTTTTTAGACAATACGAGAAATGCAAAAAGAAGTTACCTAACAATCAAAGTCAAATCGTTTTTAACGAAATCTGCATCAGAGAGGTATTACCACAGTGTGTGTTAAAAGAATCATGTGAACTCGAGTGCATGGAAAACAGGGTAGACTGCCAGTGTAATATAGTTTGGGATACCCAGTAGTTAGAATCGCTCTCCATTCTGCGGACTATACCTTCTGTGTCCCATGACAATCATTCGTATCCTATTGCCTAAATCCTGGAACTCCGGCATATGTACGAACGTTCCAACTGGATAGATCTCATCTAGCTTGTCAACTACTTCCTTTTCGCAACTGGAACAAGGGCAAAGGTCACAATGAGTTATGTGATGCAATGTTCACGGGGAAACTGCAAGTATGATTCTGACACAATGCCAAAGGTGGCGCTAACTCAACCTTCACAATATTTCTTAGCTGTACCAAATCATGTTTCAAATTTTTGTCAGGCAGAAATATGACTTCACTCTTTTGTTGTCAAGTTATTCTAGAACTGCATTTCCCAATGCCCAAAAATCTCGAGGATACGCAACATAGAGTGTAATTACTAAAAATGAGCTAAAATGGTCATTTGTTGGCGGTTTCATGTGGAACTTTCAGAGTAAGATGCACTCACATTGTTTTGATTGCGTGACTCTATAACTGTGACATCAGGAGCTCGTCAGATTAAGTATGATAATTCAAGATATCAGGTGAAAAAACACTATCAACACCTCAGTGACCCCGGCACATACCCCATCTCATACATTACATTCCAAACTCAGACCCTGAATCAAAATCGTTTTCAGTTTGAGTTAGTTAAAGCTTGACAATGGACATTGTATCAATCGCAATTCAACAGGTTAGCAACCTACCCGCAGTCAATTTCTTAAAATATACAGAAAAATCACAAAGTCTGGTAAAACTGCGGACAGCCAATGTTATTAACTGTTAGTAGTAGTTATCTAACATGAAATCGAGGTATAACTGGATGAAAAATGGAAAGTATCCAACTCAATGATCAGCACGCTTGTCAGCGACGGGGTAACTCGTCAAAAGGGGGCGTGTCACTGAAAGAGTTGTTCTGGCAAGTTAGCGAATTCATTGCGAATTCACAATAAAATGCAAAAGAAACAGAGTGTTACTTAAAAAAATTCACTGAATGAAAACATCTTTTTCCAAAGTTTTGACATATACCTGTCATCCTTTTTTAAGAAAACCCCGGCATATGGAAGGTTGAGTTTTACTCTCCTGCGTAACAGTTTCATTAAGTCAGGGTCCGTCACCTGAAAAGTACAAGTTACAAGATTTTTCAAGGTCATAGTTAAACCTGCATTGACCCAGTTAAGTTGGCTAAAAACAAAAATTTAGGCTCCTTACTCTCATAAAATTGGTCTCGTAATATTCATTACCATGATAGCATACTATTTCAGTTACCATCTCACGCCACAAGCAATTGCATCCATGCACCATCTTTGAATTTGCCATTTCGGAGTTAGCCATGCCCAATAAACTCCGAAGTGTTTTCTTGTGTTGCTGATGGTCTCGATGTTTTACTTGGTAACCAAAAATTGAACCCTATTACAGTAAGGAGTATCGAGATCAATTTTACAAGGACAAAAGGCTTGAATATTTTTTTAGCCGGCTTCATATAAACAGGGTGAACTATAAAGTGACCATCGTCTCCAGCTGGCCAGTAGGAACTTCATACACCGGAAGCTTTTCAGCGATTATGCCTCACACTGATTAAAACATCAAAGTCACATTGTTATAAATACGTTTTGCGTATAAAGGGACACGTTAGGCAGCCGTCAATGTCTTTAACTCCATCCAAATAGAACAAATACTCCTGTTACCAAACTTTTTTTGAGCACGCCAGGGGATATACAACCTTCTATGCACAATGTTAAAAATGGCCAGTTTCCGATTTTGGGAACTGAATGAAGGACTGTTCAAAGAAAAAGTTTGATAACGGGAGTATTTGACCGAGTTGGAAGGGATTAAAGAGATCAACGGTCTCCTAAGGTGTCCCTCTATACTCAAAAGGTATTTATAATAACGTGACTTTGATTTTTTAATCAGTGTCAGGCACAACTCGCCGAAAAGCTTACGGCGTTTGAAGCTCCTAGGAGTTTCATCGTCTCTACAGGCCAGCTACACGGTGGTCACTGTCTAGGTGAAATACACCTTTTAGATAAATTCACACTCATCAAAGCACAAATAAACTCCAGATATTTTACAAAGATTCTCAAAATGATAACAAGTTGGAACAATAATGAGAGACACCAGGAAGTGACACAAGTTCAATATCAAAAATGGAAATGAGAGAAGCAGAAAATTATTGACACTTGTGTGAGCTGTTATCTAGAATTCACTCCATCAACACGTAATTATTTAACGTCTACAGCTAACCTCAATCATTTTAATAAATCTTGGAAACACTGGAGTCCGGCTCACGGCTATGACGGGTACTTGAGGAAACACTGACGGTACTTCCATGGGGGCCAGTGCCATAGTTGGCTCCGAGAAAACGGAAGGTGGTTCCTCAACATCTGCTGTTTCATCGTGGTGATTGTCTTTAGAATCATCTTTCTTTTCAGGCGGGTCATCATCAGAACTCGACCCGCCTGAAGCTGCACCACTTGAATTCAACACAGAGCATGTTTGGTAATTTCTGCATTGCACTGACTGCGAAAACCTGGGGTAAAACTTAGGAACAGTAATAGATGAAAAAGCACTTGACGAGGAAGCTAAATAATTTCGCCTCTGTTGTAATAAATTAAGCGAACGTGTGCTTGACTTGACGGCGGGATCCCGACCGGCATGATGAAATCGCTGGCAAATGTTCCAAAACCATGACTCGAACCAAGAATTCGAAGTAGTTTTCTTCACATATCCTAGAGTTTTGAAAGATGACACTTGTTGTGAAGAAAATGACTGTAAGTATCTATGACATCTGCAGGTGCTAAACACATTTGATCCTTGATTGCGTCCTAGAACAACTTTTAAAGTAGAACTCATGCCTTTCAGCAACATAAAGGAAGCCATTATGAAACAATAGAATTGTGGGTAACCCAGCCCGACCCCTAGTGTTTGATCATCAAACTAAATGTATCAGGGCTGCAATTCACAAACCGTGAGTGGCACCGCGCGGCCGGGGGCTAGGTTTGGGCCGGCGAGGTAAACACTCGCGAATAAAAGTGTTTTGCTTATGATGCATGGGGATATCTCGCAAACTCTTATGTATTTTTACGTTTTTTCAAACTTCTTGGTCCACTTTGTTGCGAGATTGCGTTGTTCTTAGCAAACGTTTCTCTCAGTGCATCGGTAGTAGGCTACACCCCGCCACTAAGACCGACTGAGTCCGGTAGACTACATAAAAACAAACTGATATCTTACTATATACTCTTAGGATAACTGTTTGTTAAATTTTTCGAAATCAGATTTTTGAAACAATTCCTGGAGGATTTTTTCTATAGGAATTCCTACTCCTATAGGAAATCCTATTGAGGCCTAATTAGACTGTCACAGAACTGAACATTCCTAAATTCAGATTGGATCATCCTATGACCCTACAAATTATTTTCGTAAGAGACGTCCCCAGCCAGTCCGGCCGTGCAGCAGGCTGTCATCATCACTGATCATTCAGTGCTGATTGCAGAACTCAAAAACACTGACAGTCACCTTCGCCACTGGCAGCACTGCACAAAGACAAGCCCCCAGCGCGGCGTGGAAGCCCGGCCGAGATTCGGCCGCGGGGTGACGTCCTTGTAGTAGGACGGCGGCGTAAGACTCAATGAGGTTGGACTCTAATGTGGCACAACCACCGTACCGAGCCGGGCCGGCCCTGGCAACGCCTTGATAATGCAGCTGGACGCGTGTCCAGGCTTTTTTTTATCGCTTTACCCGTGCGCGCAACAAGCCCGGCTATATACTATGGGGGGGGGGCTCGAATTCTTCACTATGCGGACCTTTTACTGAAAAATCAACAAGGCCTAAAAAAAGACGAGGCCACTAGGTTCAGCCCGGAGCCTGCCAATCGTGCATCCGCGCGGAATTCCCCGGCGAATTCCTGTGGTCTTTGTGGACTTTTTTCTTGTTTATAGGCCTACTCAGTCGGACTTTTTGTTGACTGAGGCGGAACTTTTTGCACGGTGCGCCCGTACTTTAGAGATTTCTTGAAACTGCATACACTTGATTGAAAAGCTGACAGATAACGTGATAGGAATTCCTGTTTTTATTTTTTTGAAGTTATTGCATGGACCCCATAAATAGCGCCTAGCTTAATCTCGTCGAGTCTTAGAGGGGTCCGCCTTGATGGCACCCGCCCTATTAGTTGTTAACATCTGAATGCGAACTGAGCCCGCTCAATGAGTGGAATCGACTGCCTATAGTCTTTTTCATGTCTTTTAATTGTGAAATCGTACAATCTGGAAAGTGTCAGGCCTCACTGGAGCTAGGTGGACACAAACATATATGAGTGTAAGTTTCCGTGGTGTCATGGCCCCTTCATGACGTCCCCGTGATCCAGAAGGGTCTTGGAGTCTGCACGTACTGAAATTTTGAATAAATAACCCCCAGAAACCTTGACACATCTATTTCTTTGAATTTGCTAGACCTTTGACTGAGGATATCCAACAATAATGATGAAACAACAATTCGCGATATCTAATTATCAACACATTTAGTTTACATCACCCTGGCGAAATGTCATGTTTAATGTCAAAGGTTAAGGGTTGCTTTAAAATCTAATTATGCTTTTGCGAATTTTCAAAAGTACTGAGTACCGGTACTAGATCGCAGCAAAACTCGTTTTTTGGGAAGAAGAGAATATTGCTAGAATTAGAGACAAATGGTTAAATTTTATCCATGATGGTGTTGGAAACGAGACAACTGAAAGAGTGTGTCCCCCAAATGTGTGCATTTATGCCACAAATTATATAACTGAGTTACTTGAAATAAATGTATTACGTAATTAATTAATGGCTGTACTAATAAATATAATATAATATAGACTGCCATCGAAGTTAAGAATAGTTGGAATAGTTACCGCTATATAATGAAACGGTACAGTTTAAACAAGTTAAAAGGCTCCAATTATGATTTTTGTCGGGCTGCTCCGTCAGTTCGGCGTCCGTCTGCCAGCCTGAGTGCGATTTTTTAGGTGATGGCATTTCTTGAATTCGCGGAATGCACTTGCATACGTCATGTAAAAGCGGACAGAACCTCAAGCGGTGCCAGTTTCCACAGAACGAAAAATGTTTGTATAAGCTCTGAAAACCAGCTGCGTTTTTGGGTAGCCTGAGTGCATACGGGCCCGGGTCGCCGGGCGTCCCGGCCGGAATTTTCCCATGAAGGAATTTTAATATATTTCAACACGCANTGAAATAAATGTATTACGTAATTAATTAATGGCTGTACTAATAAATATAATATAATATAGACTGCCATCGAAGTTAAGAATAGTTGGAATAGTTACCGCTATATAATGAAACGGTACAGTTTAAACAAGTTAAAAGGCTCCAATTATGATTTTTGTCGGGCTGCTCCGTCAGTTCGGCGTCCGTCTGCCAGCCTGAGTGCGATTTTTTAGGTGATGGCATTTCTTGAATTCGCGGAATGCACTTGCATACGTCATGTAAAAGCGGGCAGAACCTCAAGCGGTGCCAGTTTCCACAGAACGAAAAATGTTTGTATAAGCTCTGAAAACCAGCTGCGTTTTTGGGTAGCCTGAGTGCATACGGGCCCGGGTCGGCGCCGGGCGTCCCGGCCGCGGGAATTTTCCCAAGGAATTTTAATATATTTCAACACGCAGTCCACTTCGTGCTGTCCAAAAATATACTAAAATACATTACTGAACTCCGGCCATCATGGTCTGAGACTTCCTTTAATTGGAAAGTCATTTAATTTGTGTTCGTGCTTAATTATGACACTGCACGTAGGCTACTGACTGGTGTTGCTTCGGTCAGTGCTGTGGGTGCTTTTACGGGCGGAACCAGCGGCATAGCTTTACGCCGGTGAGATTATAAACGTGTTGTGGTTAACTAGCGGACGTCAACAAAAAGAGAAATTATTGTGATGAAGGACTAATGTGTGCTCATGTCAGAGAGCCTGGCTCCGTTGCTCGATTTGTATAACCAATCACCAGCCGGGATTGATCGGAACCGTCTTTGCTAGTCCTTTTGGACGATACTTCCCGAGAACTTCCGAGACTTCGTCATTTAACGACAACTCACGCACAATAGTCATTTATTCGTGCGCGTAAAATATAAAACCAAGCACCGTTCTTATTTGTCACCTGTATACTGATTGTAACCCGGGAAATTTTAACAGTTGCTACTCTTATAGATTATCAAAGACAAGTGGAAGGTTCACGCCAGGAAATATTCTGTCGCTGGTGTAAGGAGAATGAATTCTCAGGACTGATTAACCTGTGATTCGTTCTCATTCACTAAGTTCGGTAAAAGAGCACGGACGGTCTTGCGATTTTGGCTGACAGAAGCTTGCATTTCTCTGGTGCGTTGAAAGACTTAAGTGGCTGGGATCACTGTGGATTTCTGAGGACCATCCTATGTGCCTGGTTGTTTTCGTGAAGAAATGGAGTGTCCACACCTAAAAGAAAATGTCACTTTAGAAGCGCCCTCTGTGACCGTGGGCCATCTGGATTCCAGTAAATTGTGGCTTTGTAAAGGTATTTCACCCTGATTTTTGGTTGCGTTCGCTTGCTACCGTGGTTTGTGTGTCGTATTAGTGGTCGGGTTGAATGCATTGCTTGAAATTTATTACGTTTGAGTGTGTTTGATTATTCTTTGTTTCGTCATCAGTCGTCCGCCCTTCTTCCGGTTCGGATTGTTTTGCCATGTGCTCGTGGCCGTTGACGTCAACATTTGACCTCATATGACCTCAAGGACGCGCAGTGTGACCCCAAATGTGGCTAAAATCTGCACATTCAGTGAAGATTGATAAACTGAACTCTTTCTGCTAGCTTTTATTCAATGCAGGGACTTTTGACAATTCTGAATTCTCCAGACCTACCCAAGCCCAAGGTTCAACACATCCATGTCCTCTCACTGCAGCACCAGCAATCAGCATACCTTTCTGACCAATTGACAAAGGTCACATGTACTTTTAGTGTATTCTTGACATTATCAGTAACACCTTTCAGTAAAGCAAGTTGGACAATATGACTAATATTTCTCCGTTACCCTGCTTATGACCTGCCTGACAAATTTTTTTAACAAATCTGGTCCCGCATTGATCTGATTGATGGACCCTATTTCAACATTCTGACATGCAGTGACATGGTGCTAGTGGATCCTTGGATGCCACATGAGGTGGGAAAGTTGTCCCCGGAGTGGCATCCTCTAGCGCCTTCAGCTTGTTGAAGTTTGGTGTGGTAGGAAGAAAAAGATTGGTGGCCCCCATGTGTATTTCGCCTACTGATAGTTATCGCTTGGAGATGGTGATGACTTGTACAAGGGATAAGCAAAACTCTCAAGAAGTTCACGCTAAACGGTCAATGAACTTTTCTGATTTTTTGTTCTTTTACTCAATCCTATTACACAGTGCAGTTTTATGTTAAACATCGTCCGTTGACTGTCATGTGTTCTTACGGCCAAGGTCACAACTTTTTTGGTCACATGGTCGTGATCTATAATTTTTACATCTGCAGGACAAAAAATGTAAGGGAGGTAATTGCAGTTTTGGCAGTGTGTTCACAAGTTACAGTTTCTATACATATTGTTTAGTATTTACTGTAAACACTTGATGGTGCTTTGCTCAACCGTCATTTTCAGTTGGTCTCCTACTGTCCTTAATGGTTTCGTCCCTAAACCAAGACTATCTTAGTAGGCAGGACAACAGAGTTTTTATCAGTCATAAAGTAAATTGGTTCCATTACAGGCCGGGATCATCGCCTTTATGGCTATGTCATCCACGTGCCTTGTATTTTCTAATGTGGTACATAATGAAATGGAATTCCAGTATGGGCAACCCATGGTGTAAATTGTTTGTGATACGAGTGTATTACTTGAAGCCAAAGTCTGTCAAATATTTATGTGAAATTTTTATTTAAACTAGGTACAGTTGTGAAATTGGTTTCAGTTCATGAGAAGTAATTTCTGGCTTTGCAAAAACCGATAGATTTTTATTCCTTGAAACCATGCGCGACATGTAAAATGAACCACTGTGACAAGCCTACCTGTAGATACTGGTCTCAAGCAATTTAACGAAGTGACAGTTCTTTCAAATCCTTGAAAACACTTACATTCTGATTAAGAAACAAATTGACACCAATTTCACAACAGTAGGTGGTCTAAATCAAAAGTTGTTTTTGTGTTGGAAGGTTTGCTTATCACCACTTCAATTATATGGTTTCATATGCATTGCGTCCTCCGTATTACCCTGTGTCTAGATCTGAAATAAAGCTTTTTTTCAAAGACATTTTTGTTATGAGCTTTCTGTTGACCTTGTGTGTTTATTCTCATGTACAGGTGTATATGTATGTCATCAACAGGATATTAAAATTTTTTGCTTAAAGCGACTATAAACCCCCATTTCATCAAAGAAGGTAACTTTTGATTTAGACAATACAATAGGTCTGGACTAGTTCCTAGCAGATTAGAATTAGTTTCTGGTATTGCGTAAAACTGATGGGTTGTTATTACTTATAACAATAAAATGACCGGCTGTGACAATTTATTTATTATTTATTAATGCGATATTTACAATGAGGGTAGCCCCACCAGTTCACACTGCTTTCCATGGGGGCCCTCATTAGCGGCTGGTCTGAAGTAACGGGCCGCTGTGACAATCCACATTAGGGGCTGGTCTGAAGCAATAACAACTGCCAGTTCTTTCCAATCCCTGGAATCACCTGTAATTTGACTAAGGATCAATTCCCGACCAATTTGGTAACAATAAGTTGTCAATCAAAAGATAGTTTTGTGATGTAAGGCAGGGATGTAGTCGCTTCACTGTTCAATTGAGCTCAGGTCGATGTCTTCCATTCAGTAATGGGTTAGTCAAGTTTTACTCTTTCACGCAATATTTTAGAAATTTGTCATTCAGTTATACTGTTGAAAGCATTTTACATATTCACCTAATGTCTGATTCTCCTGCAGCTTCACACATATGCAACGCTTTGATCTAAAACGTGCTTTTAACAGTTGTTCATTAATGAAACTAACTGTACTGTATACCAAAAGGCTGATTTGTGGTAACTGACATTCCTGATTACAGCGTGCAATACAGAGAAGAGTCCTTGGATTTGTTTGAACTGTGGAATGGTGAACTGTGGCCGGTACGTATGTACTTACATAGCTTACCTGGAATAAAACCAGTGGCCTGGGTATGGCTTGTTGGTCTATAGAAATGGCTTATGGAACAGAAGTAGTAATTTTTCTAACAACTTAGTCCAGCAAGTCAACATTCTAGCCTCCTTAGCTAATCATTCCAGTGGCAGTGCCTTTTGTGATAATGGCCCCGATTTTCAGGCGGAGCAATCGATTTTATGGCCATGCCTTGGAATTGTGGCTTCGGTCCCCTAAACTCCAGAGGTATGGACATGAAATTGTTTCCACTCCCTGATTTCCTGTGGTCTTATGTGACATGGTGTGTTGCCGGTAAAGATGCCCTGTCACCCTTGCTGCTGTGGGGGTACTTGTGCCCCTACAGTGGTTCCCATTGCATGGAATACTTTGGTTTACTATGTCTAAATTAAGTACAGAATTCACGGGGCTGTTATTTGTCACAATTTGCCTACAAGTTTTGTCCTCACCTGAAAACGAGAGAGATGAAAGAAAAGTATAAATTAATTCTTCCAAATTCCGAAGTCTGAAATTCATTCATGTGTGAGGACTGGCTTGCAATTTGCTTGTCGTTTTTGTCGTAAACACGCTCTTGGAGATTTACCCTTGTTTTAAAAGTCTGGCATGCTTCCGACCAAACAAGATCTAAATTGCCATGTTCGCTCCTTATGTCATGATTTGTTTTTGCCAGTTAACTTGTCAACCAATGTTGGCTGAACTCTTAACTGCAATCTGAGTAAATGGTAGTAAATGCTTGGGTGAGCTGGTTATGTCTAGCCAAAGCTGTGGATCTGATCTCTATTGATAGCATTTCTTAATTCAGCTGTGGCCCTGCCTTGTGTGTGCAGTAACTACTGAACGTTTATCAGTGACATACTGCCGTGTACTGGGAGTGTTTTATCTTGTCACAACAGGCTGTAAGAATGTGCCAGGAAGATATTAAGATCACTGTTACTTCATTGTGCAACACAAGAACACGTTTAATGTATATTGGCGATGATGTAGCTAGGGATGAAGTGAAGATGTGCATTCCCTGTATGTTTGTGATTGAAGGGTGCTACTTTTTGTCCTTGGGGTGCACGGAAGTTCATTCTGTCATTGCCATGGTGACCAGTGAAGATGAGAAAGAAAAGGCAGAAATCAATGTGGCACCAGTTATATCTGTGCACAATAGAGGTCCCTATGTCTCACTGGGTTCTGTCTGGGCCTATGAGTCATCTTTATAAACACTGACTCTCAGTTCAAACAAAGATGCCTTTTGTTTTCCATGAATACAATATGAAACCTGCTACTCTTGGGAGTGTGGTTACTGGACACTCTGTCTGAATTTTTACCTTCATGCACTTTGTCAAAGTTTACTTAGACTACGTAACTATCTCCATCCAGTTATTCAGTGTAATCTTGTGTTCAGCTGAGCACAGTAAATTATAACTTTCTGTTTCTAATTCTGCATGGTTAAAACAGCATTAAACCTATGCTTTCTGTAAAAAAACAGGTTTTGATTTAGACATTTATGTTGTAAAATTGGTCTTGTCTTGTCCTCATTCAAGTTAGTTGTGGTCTCTGGGTTAGAGATTATATCTGAGAATTCGGGTTTTTTAGACCAAGCTTGATCTGAAATTTTATGAGCCTGGCCTCTAGTAATTAATAAACTATAAGTAGTGCTTTGAAAACCCTGAATTCGCCTCAGATTTGACTGAAGGAACAGTTTGTGTGCAACTGTAAGATGTAAGTGACCTGAAACAAGACTTGTTTTTGACAGGCAGCAGGATTTTGTAAGCATCTCATTCAAATGAATAAAACTACGTATCCTTTTCATACAAGTGATGGTATTTTTAACTACTTCTTCATCTTGTAATAAATTTGACTTTTTATGCGGATAATCTTGCGTAACTGTAAACATTACTTACGGTAAGTTAATTAAATCGAGTGAATGCATGTATGAAAGTCCTTCCCCTTTCCTCTACCCCTCGTTTATAATAATCTCATGTTGAATGTATGCCCAATCACTATGAGTTATTTTCAAAATGCCTGTTTTGTTCTGTATGATCCATTGATATTTATGCTGTAAGGATATTTAGCTGGGGTCACCCAACCCCAGTCATATCCATTAATCATTAATAATATGATTTCTGGGTAAATAAATGTATTATCTGAGAAGGAAATGTATGCAAACTGCTCAAATCTTTCCATGCAATGACAAAAAATTATTTTCGTCGTCATTTTAGTCACAGGTGATCACTCACTTCCTTTTATGGTACAAATCATTTGTTGTCATGGTAACAAACACTTTGAAACCAATTGTTAATAGTTGCAGTACACACTTTTCGATTTAGCACATGAGATGACGGAAACCTCGAATTTTATTTTGTCAAATTTTCCATTTGAAAATAAAGTTTTAGAAACAGTTGTCTGCGTCATTAGCATGACTTGTACTCAACTGTTATCGAAAAACAAAACTATGAATCATAAAATTCGAAAAGTGGAAAAATGTCCTTTTGGCAATTATCGTACAAAATGGGAGATTACCATAGTCTCTATTTCTAAATTTTTATTCTTAGGGAATGAAGGAACTATATATTTTAATGCTTATGTCGCTTTTGACATCTGGTGGACTGTTTACAGGTACGTGAATGGACATGCCAAGGAACACCATGGGGAAAAGAATGAACACGCAGTCTGCATGGACTGTACAAACTACGCAGTATTCTGGTGAGTGGGAGTATGAAGCAAGGCTTTATCTTGTACAGCATGGACGTCAATTGTCACACAATTAGTTATTCATTGGCTGTCCGTACATTAAATAGAACGCCATCAAGGATATTAGCAAATTTTGATCATCGAAGCTGAGATCTCTTGAGTCGATAGTTCGTAGCACGCATGGATTGATATGCATTAGGGATGTAGATTCAAAGGGACGTTCATGATTATATGTAATTTTAGGAAAATGATTTTTATGGAGTGTTACCGGGTTTATCCTATTTGGCCGCAAACCTGGTAATCCTTCATTTAGGAGTTGCGTTTTGTCAATTTTCTCATAAAAAGTATTACAACTGTACAAGACAATGACCAACTGCTTCTGGTGATGGTGCCCTAACATTGAATTCTGGGTAAATATAAAGGTGTCCGTAGGAAAGCATGAGCAATGTCCTCCCCAGAATACAGTCTTGCTGTCAGGATGGAAAAGTCGCGTGATGATACATGTAAGACAATGTCAATGACCCTGTCTGTGACATTTTGTTTTCAGTCTGAGTAATCATTATGAGAACTCCACTTCATTGTCAGTGTGATTTGTGATATACAAGAATATTGATCTTTGTAGTTTTTTACATGTAATAATAAGGCAGGCAATCTCTGAAAATAGGACCATAATAATTTTGACAGCAACTGTTGTTAGTTAACTGAAGATTGATCAAAAACATTACGGGTGTCTTTAAAAGAAAGCCCATGGTAGCTGTTTCCTCTGTAAGATTGTATGGAAGGTTTTGTGGCCGGGGAGCTCAAAATCGCGTGGTTCTCACATTCAGTCTTTATCCTGTTGCAGTTATATCTGTGATGAATTTGTAATCAACGACACAGAACACGGTCACATAGATCAAGTACGCAAGTGTCTCCAATCTATACAGTCATTACGAGAAAGGTGAGGAACTGGACATTAGATCAATTGTGCACTCACTACTAAGATTTCTGATTACGTTGCCTAAGGAAACGGTAAGACACTGGCGATGCTCTTGCCACCGTTCAAGCCTGTCCGATCAATCTCTTTATTGGTGGGGATTTTGCATTTTTTGCGCGTGACTTCGTGTTTGTTTGGGAGTAAGGTCCCGAATTAATTTGCCTTCCTATTGCGTGATTTTGTGTCGTCTTTCTCGATACTCTCTGAATGTGAAGTAGATGTTGTATGTAAGAACGCAGGTTGCCTAGACTGTTTTTCATCAGAATGAGCCGTCGAATGAGCTTATTTCTATGTAATTGGCCGCATGATCACCAAAGTGGAGAGCATTAGTAAACACACTGATTTTCCGCTTTGAAATCCGTTTTAGCAAACATAAAATTTTGTGTCTTCCATTTGCCGATGAGCAAATTACATTTTACTGATTGTATGAACAACATGAAAATATTTTGGAACTTATCTCATCCTTTCCACTGCATTTATGCTGCAGCTCCATTTTACCGATTCTTTGCTGCATGTCATGTTTCTTGTTTCTGAAAACTAGAAAGAAACAGTTGATTGAACAACTACGTGAACCTGTTTCTTGCAATGAGGTTGGTGATCGGTTTGTGAGCAGAATCAGTCTCAGGTAATTAATTAGATAAATTTTGAATTTTTAGTATTTAAAAACCAAACTTATTAAAATCATAGGATCTTACTGACGTATGTGAATTCCGTGAAAGAAGTCTCGATTCTGTGAATTCTGTCCAGTTTTCTGCTGTAGCGAAAAATCCAGATCTCTATTTACAATAAAATTCAAAACATCCTTTGATTTGTCTGTACACGGTATTTGTGCTTGTGTTGTAGTGTTTTCACGTGTTATGCATTGGATTTCTTTGTTTTGTTTCATAGAAATTTGGTGTATTCAAGCAACTTAATGTGTGCTCTGTCTGGATGATGAAAATGTGTCTGATCAGATGTTCTTACTGTTGAGAAGTTTGTGTTTGCGTTTGTGCAGAGCACGAGATGAAAATCGGGAAAATGAAGAACTGATTCAACGATCAAACCTCAGTCTGGACTGTGATAACCATAGCAACAGCAGCACACAAGAGAACAATCAGCCAAAGCCACGTCGGCGAGAGTCAACAGAGACGTCGGACGGAGGGAAGTGTGTAAAGAAGCTAAAAACGGTGAGTGAATGAGAGTCACTGCTTTGATTTGTGCTGGTTCCACATTGAAGCCGACATGTTTCTCTGGAAGAAATGTACAGGCTGAATGCTGCTTCTGTGCTGTCCGTATCACATCCTGAACAGTGAATACGTCAGGTATCTTCGTACGCTCACATTATCCCTCGGAGTTCTTCACGTGTGCACATGTGCGAACTTCAGTCATTAAAGCCAAAGGATGTGGTTGAAAGAAGGATGACATTCATTGTTTAAACCTGGTGTCACATCTCTCTTGTTAGATTCCCATGGCTTCCTGTCTATGTGTATTCCATTTTAATGATGGCAACGTCAAGGTACAGCTTTTTGGTTCCAAAAGCGATCTTGATTTAATATTTTCTTTTTCTGTAATGATTAAAGTTCATGCATGTGTAGATATGAAACGCCACTGAGGAATAATATGAGGCTAGGAATGTGTTATGATCGTGTGGTAAATTCTCAAATTTACAACTTCAAACAAAAAAGACTTCTAATGATATTTCACTACCCACAATTTCTCTCATAACAGTGTCTGATGGTAACTATTGGTAAAATATTATACTTTATAATAATAAACCTTTGTTTGGTTCTACCTGTGTTTTATGAAACGATCAAAAGTAAGCTTTCACTTGTCTACCATATTGTGTTCTGAATTGGTGAGTATTTTATGGTTTTATTTGTCTTCACCTTCCCTTTGTCACTTTTTCACACGCTCTTTTGTTCATTCCGTCATTTGTTCGTGTCCAGTAAGCTTGCGTTGACGTGCTTGTGTAATTTGCTTTTCAGGAAGATGGTTCCAAAGTGAAACCTCCTCGACCGAAAACATCTGGTCTGCGAAATTTAGGGAACACTTGTTTCATGAATGCGGTTCTACAGTCCCTTAGGTAAATTTGAACTGCATTCTACGCAACCACAGGAGTGAGATGGAGATAAACTGTAGATTGAGATTTTCTGAGGTGATGGTAAATACAATACACACCAAACGTAATCGGAGGAAATACCAATTCCTCTGCCATGATTGGTGCTTACCTGTCAGTAGGTGTCATGACTGGTTGTTCTAGCTTCTCTGATGGTGAATTTTGCCTGTGCTCAGCCATCGTGATGGGGGAATTCTGGGTAATTTTGTATGTTTTTTGTACCATGTACCTAAATCGACCAAGTTAGTAATGCTGCAAGCACACTCGCTGTACTTTTTAGAAAGCTTGTAAGTTTCTTTTAGTGTTTGAAAAGACTCCAATGGATTGTGAAAACTGGTGCAATCCAGTCTATTACCAGTGTCTGTGGCGTGTTCTAATTTTGTGACTTGGCTCAAACGCCATCTTCCTTTCTTGCGTTGCGACACGTTGTCACATTGCACACTGCACACATTGCGTGCCTCATACGAATACCTGAAATGACGAGTCATTCTTGCCCTACTAGTTTGCAGCTTACAGCTGCGTAAACAGGCTAGCGAGTGGAGAATACAACCGTTACTTTCCAATCAGTGTTCTCGTCTCTTTGTTTCCATAGCAACATCCACCAGTTCTGTGGCTATATCAAACAGTTGCCATCTCTAGAACACTGTCATAAAGTGAACAACAGCAAGAAGAAACATAACACAAGGCAGAACAAGGCAGCAACTGACGACATGTAAGTGTGTCACACTAATGGTATGTATGATGTGTTGGTCTAGCTCGGGGGGGGGGGGTATTAATAGGGGGTGGCGGTAAAAATCTGATGTTTATCTCGGTGAGAATTTTGAACAGTGTCATCTGATGAGATTTAATGATAATGTGGACTTTGATTATATCCCCATTAATCTTTGTTATGGTCTATCTGCTGCAATAGGGATAGATAGTGATTACGTCACATCCCTAGTAACTACTCCAAGCTGTAGATAAATAGCGGCCTATTCAGTTACACTGACGCTTTTGCTCAAACCCGCAAATTTCAACAAAATCTGAAACTGATGCCTCAACAGCGGTGAACCATAGATTAGCCTAGTGTTTGCTAAAACAGGTTTACTGGTGACTTTTTAGTTACAACTTCTGACCCAATGTAATTGCCCATAGAGAAGTGGGAAGATTAATACAAATGAGGGTGGAGTGTCCAAGACCACCCCAGTAGAGTTATGTCACACTTTCTGTGCCTATGCAAGCTAAGACATTGGCTTTGCAACTTGAAGTGTTTTATGATGCTCACTGCATCATTGGCACTCGGACTGATAGTTAAGGTTAAGTAAGACCCTAGAAATATGTTCCAATGTGGTTAACTTCAGAACATCATATTTCAAAAATGGCAGAGAAGATTTACATGAAACTTTCAGATGCCGTGGTTTATGTACTGTTCTCGGAACTTCTGCATGAGGGCTATAAAAATATAGGAGTTTTTCTGAAAAAAATTATAAAAATCGGATAGAATGAATATGAAATAATTTAATAATTTCATCTTGAACACTTAAATCAAATGAAATTTAGTCAAAGACATGATATTGCTACCATTGGTTTGCTGTGACTGCTCCTTTATTTTTTGGAACATGTTGCGAAAAAGACATGGTCACGTGATCCAATTATAGGGAAATTGTTTTAAAGTTTTAATTCAAAATCTGCGAGTTTTCCACTTTCAGAAAATGTTAACTTTTATTGAGTTAAAATCTTTAGTTTTGCTGAGATTTGGCTAAGTTCACAGCCATGTTCATAAGGCCTTCTGTGACATCAAGGTTGTTGTTGTGAGCCAAAGTTAGAAATTAGGAACTGTGTGAGCACTGAGTATCACTTATGCTCAGGTTTTATTGATTTTGCAATTTATGTTAAGAGCTGGACTGTGAACAAGATTTTTTTTTTCATTTCAGCTTTTTAGTGGAGGAATTGAGGAAGACACTCATTGCACTGTGGCAGGGAAATAAGGCTGCAATATGTCCAGAGTCCCTCTTCTCTGTCATATGGAAGGTCGTGCCTCGATTCAGGTACTTTTTTCTGTCATTTGGAAGGTTTTGCCTCGATTCGGATACTGTTTTCTGTCATGTGGAGGGTCGTGCCTCGATTCAGGTACCCTTCTCTTTCATATGGAATTGTGTACCTTGATTCAGTCACGGTCTTCTGTCATGAGGTGCTATTTGGCTGTTGGGTTTTCACACTCTCATCGACACAGAGAGAAGTATCCCACGTTCGGGACTGTGACTATCCTGCATTTATTTAATAAGTCGAGAATTTGTAATGACAGAGGAGGGAGACTATTGAACACTTAAGGTCCGATTATTGCATGTGTCACAATCCCCCTTTAATAGTTGCCTACAGACCCATTGTGTTTTTGTATCTAAAGGAAGGATTCATGATGAATACTTTAGGCTAGAGTTCTGAACTACTGATGTCTATTTTGTACATTCTGAAATCCTTCAGCACATGCTATTCTGGTATCAGTTGTCACCGTCAAATCTCCATTACACGTGCCATGTAAAGTGGTGCCTACTTTTCAAGATCCCAGCAAGCCAATAAGTCTAACAGTTCATTACATTAGCCAATTTATGGCATTGGTGGGCTCAGAGCAATGCTCTCAACATACTCAAGAAACCAAATTATCATAAGTTACCACTCAAGATAGGCTTCGAAACACCAACTAACATTGTTTCAGAGGAGGCAGTGTGGCCTGGTGCGATAGGTGTCTACTTCTTTTACTCAAGGCCGTGGGTTCGAGTCCCACTGAGGCCCACTGATAGGCCCTGGAGTCAGATCTCTAGCTCCTCAACTCCGTTTTATTCATATATTAATAAGGATAAACAGGGTTCCAGGTGATCAGCTCAGTGGGCCCACTCGAACGGCCCACGTTTGTTTGATACAATGTGTACCAGACTGCCTGCAACTGTCATTGTAATGTTGTTTCAGGGGCTACCAACAGCAGGATGCTCACGAGTTCATGCGCTACCTGTTGGACCGACTGCACACTGAGCTGCTAACGTTACTCTCCTACCCAAACTCGACGAGCCCGTACATAGGTCCGAAGGGCAAGAGCACGATAGTGACGGCCATTTTTGGGGGAATACTACAGAACGAAGTCAACTGTCTGACTTGCGGAGTGGAATCAAAAAAACACGACCCTTTCCTGGATCTGTCGCTGGACATACCGTCGCACTTTACGTCGAAAACGCCGAAGCCAAGGGAAGGAGAAACACTCTGCCACTTACAGGGTGAGTTTTGCTAAAAGAAATACTCAGTTTGGGAATGTGAGTGTTTGGCATTGCAGGGTATATTGTGCTTCTTCTGGCCTGTTATTTGGGTGTATGTGTGTGGGTAATGACGAAAGCAATTAATAGATGATGCAATGCGGGAGATTTCATTTATTGCAAATCTTGGGTTGGTGAGCGGCTGCGAATGCGTTTTAAGTGCACTGTGGGATGGTTGTAGGTTTGTTTATGTCTTGTGATATCATAGGTGACTTGGTGATGAGTAGCAGGTATTTTTCATGAAAAGTGATCAAAGAATCGAGTCAGAAGTTTGGCTTTACACTTCACATTTTGTGAGTATGATGTGCTCATAGTTACTTGAATTAACCATTTTTCAGCAGTTGTGAATTGGAAGTGAAAGATCAAATTACTCTCTTAAGTCACTTTCAGAGTAATTTTACGAAAGAAGCCTGTGTGTGTGCGTTTCAGATTGTCTACAAAGTTTCACAGACGTAGAACAGCTAGAAGAATCGGAACTGTATATGTGCAGCAACTGCAAAAGACGACAACCGTCCACGAAAAAGTTCTGGATACGTCGACTGCCGAATGTATGAAACACGGGTTTAGCTTTTTCCTCATCAATAACATTTCCATAGACAGTCTGCTGTGTGTAGTACTGTAAATCAGACTGAATAGAAGATGGGTTTAGATGTAGAGGAGAAGTCTAGAGAAGTTTTACATCTTTCTTTTTGCCAAAGTTGGAAGTTATTCAGTTATGAATTTTGTTAAATTGTAAAACTATAGAAACAAGTATATTGGTATTCGAATTGAAGAGGCATTAAAGCCGTATTTTCGGTCACACACAATTTTTTATTTAGGCCATTTTCATTCTGAAAGTTTGGTCTAAAAATGTTTCCTTAGTAAAGTTCTAAATAACTGACAGTTTGATATTGTTTGAGACCAAGCCTGTAGACTTTCAGGTCATGCCACGATCTGAAATTTTACAAGCTTGGTCTGAATAAATAACGGAATGCCAGTACTTGTGCTAGAGATCCCCTCTAAACTGAGTAAGGATGAAGGAGAGACCCATTCTTATAAGGGTTAATGGTCTGCATCAAAACTTGTTGTTTTGACAGAAACCATGGGTTTAATGTCACTTAAATTATGCAAGCCATTCTCTAAACTATTGAAAATCACCATGTCTACTTCTTGCTAATTGTGAATATCAATAGCTCAAAATAGTCTTATAGGTGTCCATGCCAATTGGAAATACTGAATGAGATGTTGAATTCAGAATGTCAATGAGTTCTCTACTTAAACTTTTTTTATTAATTTTCCCCTGAATGTTACTATGATGATCACAAAGGCTAGAGTTCTGATCTGCTTCTAGCAGAGTTTGAGGATTCTTTGATTTCTCTGAGTAACACTTTTGAAATTTTACTGATGTTAAGTGTTCGTATGTGTGATGCTGTAGTGGAGGTCACTTGACAAATATAGATATCCGTAGTGTTCTTTACATTGCAAATAGATGGTTGGGATTCAAAGTTATTTCATTGGCTGTATGCCGTTCAGCTTGCAGTGTTGAGTAACAGAATTTGACCATCACGTGTGCAAAAAAGTCACAAGATGTTGGCAAATATCTTTTAAAAATATTAGCCTGTTGTCAGAAATTCCTTTTCCAAGTTCTTGTCCACTT
Source organism: Phoronis australis (assembly GCA_002633005.1). Classification (NCBI taxonomy): domain Eukaryota; kingdom Metazoa; phylum Phoronida; family Phoronidae; genus Phoronis; species Phoronis australis. Next base: position 78,030 of record NMRA01000708.1, on the reverse strand, counting down.
TGATGCTCCACTGTTAAGACAGAGTTCATATGATCAGAAACATGATAGTGCAGTGCTCAGTCATTGGCCAGTGTCGTCAAACTTGAATCGAATCAATGGAACTTTGGAATACAAGCCACTGAGCTACACCTGTCTTTTAACACAGTGGTAAAATGCGTGCTAAAGTAGGTATATACTCCCCTTTCATCACAAAGAACAATTTTTGATTTATACCACTTAACATTATGGGATTGGTCTCAAATTGTTCCTTATTCTAATTGAACATTATTTCAGGGCTAAGAAAGAAGTGATAGGTTGTTAAAATTAATGTGACAGTAACCTAAATCAAAAGTTTGCTTCTTGGACAGAATGAGGGTTAATAGTTGCTTTAAAAGATTCTCTGATTAATTGACGTGTTGCGTGTTTATTCATTACAGGTGCTATGTTTACACCTGAAGCGTTTCCGCTGGAACACGTACATGAGAGTGAAGGTGGAGACATTTGTGGAGTTCCCCGTTCACGGTCTAGACATGAGCCACTTTGTGCTGGGCAACTTGGTCAGTGTTAAGGTTAAGTAGAGTATACCATGCATTGGTCTGTTTCATTGATAGGGTTGAAATGGACTATCTGTATGCAATGTGAAATCTATAAGGTATAATTATAACGGGCACAGAAAAAGTTACTATATCATTATGGATTATTTATTTGTGTACCTTTCTGGCTAAACCACACTTGGTCAATGCCTGTGACTGACAACACAGTGTAGTATGGAGTATCTGGAATGTGCAACCATTATGATGCTGTGCCAGGACGTCCGTAAAGACGGCAAGGGGCGGTCATCTTCCGGGGAAAATAGTTTGTATAACGACTGTTTAGAGTAGTTTCTCAGCTACCACTTAGACATACAGACATCACCCTTTCTTGTGATAACATGCAGGGCGTGTTGAAGAGTAATGGCAAAGGTCTGATAACCATGAATTTTAATAACCAATAACCATGAATTTACCACTGTCTTTTCTGTAGGTGGAAGGATTCATGATGATAACTTTAGGCTAGAGTTCTGAACTCTGTACTGCTGAATAGGTTGAAGTTTCTGAGATCCTTTCCATAGTGCTTTTGATGTGTCAGCCACTGCTTTGCAGTGTTAATTTTTGAGAAGTCAATCAGATATGACAGTTACCATTAAGAGTTGTCCAATTATTGTATTCAAGGGTGTGTGGACTACTAATTTCCCGGTCTCACTTTACAAGAGTTCTCCGTGTGGAAAGTAAATTCTGTTCAAATCAAGTCGTGTGAAGCAATTATTCGGACAACGGAATTGTTGTTTGTTAGGCACGTAAACCCTTGGATATGTTTATATGGATCTTTGTAGAGCATCACACACTTCTCAACTAATGAGCTGCCATTGCCTCTTTGCTCATGGACAAGATCTCTAATGAGTCGTCAGTAGCATAGTTTAACATCATTTTTTTCAGCATGGCACCAGAAACAGTGGTGGTAGCAATGAATATGATCTGGCAGCTGTTATTGTACATCATGGATCAGGGTAAGCCGATCTCGTATTGTTTGAGGGGTGAGGGAAGAGGAATGAAGGACTTATTTGTTGGACTTGATCATTCATCTAGTTGAAATTTATGGTGCAAATAATTTGAATTCAGATTTTATAGGAAAAAACTTTACAATATTCTCCCAGGTTGTTTCGCAACACCGGAAGAAAATACGAGTGATGTTTTCGAGAAGCTTTGGCGCACAATTTGTCACGTCTAGAACATTAATACCAATGAAGGACGGACTGTGATGATTACTCTTAGGCTAGAGTTCTGAGCTCGCGATTGCTGATCTTTGTAGTCTGAAGTCCTTCACATGTTGATGTCTGTGTTTGCCGTAATTCTGCGTATAACGGTGTTTCAGTGCTGGTAATTCATCACTCACGCTAATTCACTACATGCGCGATTTGTTGTTGGAACATTTTTACAATAATTCATGTTGGCAATGTATGATGTGTATTGTAGACGCTGCTTGTTGAGTGGTTGCAGGCTGTTAAATTAATGTTTCTTGCCAAATTTCTCCCCAAAAATATTTTTTGCGTATTAGTATGTCCAATCAAATTTTATTTCACAAATTTTCAGCAATACATTGCTTTATTAAATTGGCCATTACAGACTTATAGTTTAAGTTGTTGCGTATCGAGGTGTTGAGACTGAGCTGCGTTTGTTAAGGCTAGTGTCTGGCAAGTTTGGTGAGATTATGCAAGTCATTGTTCAATGTTGCCATGCATTGCTAGCAAGGCACGTGATCTCAATAGCATATATAGTGTTGTGAAATGGTCCTGCAGCAGTGCTGAGTGCCAGCTGTGCTTGAAGCCTTGAGCTTTTGATAGCAGAGGGATTGGCAGTCATGCTCCTGGGCCTTGTGGAATAATACACAACACCCACAAAAGGGTCTTCCGGACAGTTTTAGTGTGGTGAGTTGGAGGCTTTCAAGCAGCAATGTGGTGACTGATCACATGAAACTGAATACTAGTGACCTCTAGTGGATGAGGAGGCAATTCCACTTTTGTTTAAAACGCACCTCGCGTTGCCACGTGCACTGTAAGAGGTACTTCTCACAAAGTTAAAATGTTCCCCTATCGAAATACCTCCTGGTACAGCCGGGTGGCCCCGTCTCAAAGTGTCCCACTGCTACATTCTTGGGTTTTGTCATTGTATATTTGTAGCACTGACTGATGAGTTATATTGCAGGGCCGGGTCAGGTCACTACACGGCATACGCCATACACGAGGGGCGATGGTACCACTTCAACGACAGCAGCGTGACCGCATGTGATGAGGAAACGGTAGCAAGGTGCAAGGCCTACATCCTGTTCTATGTACGCAGGGAGCTGAAGATACCGGACACTCTCACTAAACCGCACATTGTTTGAAAGGGACTTGTAGAAATGACAACTCATTAGCCGGATTGAAGTTTGATGTGTGGGATGCAATGGCGTTTTGTTAATTAAAATTTCAAACGCCGTTATGTCTTTGCCAGATGCCAAGTCGACTGCTACATTTTTGCTGTTTGGATATGTCTGTTCAAATATGCACGGTGTTATAGTAGTTTTCAAAATTAATGAGACAGTAGCAAAATGTGATGTGCGAAAGTGCATTAAGAAAGTGTTGCTTTAATTGGTAAATTTTTACAAATCTGAACTCATTTTGCAATCCACCTGCATGCTAAAATTCTTCCCATCTGCATTGGCCAGTGAAAATTATTATGGGCTGGACCACAATAGTGTCTAATGAATCTCTGGCTCAAGTTCTTGAACAGCGTTATTTTAAAACTTTCGTTTCATTACCCGTCCGTTTCAGTTTGGAAACTACATATAGCTGTAGTACTGCTGTTGTAGGTTCTAAATGTTTAAAGGTCATGTTTTCAAGAACAGGTTTGCTGGCAATAGTCAGATATAACATGCACACATTTTGAGAACCAGTTCTATGCCCGTTATTCAATGCAGAAAACTGGTTATCAAGATACAGAAATGTTATGTCGGACTATTAACGGTTTGTAATCTTTATAACATCATGTAATGGGATGTACTATTTGTGTATTGCAATATGTGGGGGACAGACAAAACTGTGTTCTCCTCGGAACTTGGATTATTGTATATGCGCGTATTTAGACCCACGCGCCAATATTGTGAAGCTGTGCATATATCTGGAATTGGGTGCATGAGTCGCTATGTGGCACTCTTGGGTAAAGCAGAGTTTCTACAGTATGTGAGTGAAACTTGACCTTTCCAATGCAAATTGGTAAACATTACGCGCATTCAATTTAATGAAGAATGTTAAGAATGGACAAAAACATGAATAGAACCCAATTTAAAGGGTGCAAGGGATAGCTGCCCGTACTCGCTAGGGCATTAGGGGCATGTGCCTATAAAAAACATTGTTCTCAATTATAGGCACATGAGCCTATAAGATAAGCCTGAGATTCGCACATATACAGTAATTCTTAAGACTGAATTAGCGTGGTACATGTAAGTGAGGGGTGATACTGGCAATGACCATGATACATGGTTTGATAAAGTTGTAAGTTCCTTCCGATAAGCTTCAAGAACTGCACTGTGTGTTTTCTCATGTATTGTATTGCTAATGAACATCTTGCACGGCTTCCTGTCGTTTAAAGTTTGACGTAAAGTTGGAAACCGTTGAAAAAACTTGTATTTTCCTGTAATTTAAAGTTCATTAAGTTACTACTGAGAACTGCAAGGAGGGTGATTGAGAACTTGGGGCAGACAATTATTTCAGTTTCTGTATACCAGTTTCAAGTAATGGTACTGTGTGTACCATTCATGTAGTATTCATGGATATCTGCCATAGCCTGCATGATGTCTGAGGTAATGTCTGGTCTTCGTGAAGCAATTACTGGCATTCAAATCATGTTGAGGGATAGTGTAGGGAAATTGAGGACTCTACTCTTTTGGTATAGATCTGGACAAAGTTGACAAGTGATAATGAAAAGCCTCTAGCTTTGTCATAGTTGTAATGAAAATTGTGCAATTATTTAAAGAAAATGAATTTTTGCCCGTTAAAAGAATTGCCTAAAAATCTTAGTGTTATGAAAATTATATTAAACACGATGTTTTTTTTCAAAATTTGTTTGATAGTGGTACTAAAGGTAAGGCTTCATTGAATACTTACACCTCACAAGTCATTGCCTTACCTGTTCCTATCTATGAAGTGTTAAATGTGCATGAAGATGAATGGTTTTGAATCAAGGCCTTTTGCTGAACCTGTCATAGAGGTCTCTTGCATTCTTAAAGATGCACTCGTGTCCAAAATGGTCTGCAAAAATGTTTTTGTTTACTTTGTAGTTTTGGTAAAAATCAGGTTGGTTACAATTCTAACAGTACGTTCAGATTACTCATTTCAGTTTGGCATTATCTTTTGTTTCGTGAATGGAACTGGCCATTAAGTTGTCGAAATGAATTTTTGTTTTAACACCTTAATAAACTGTTGTTTATTTTGTTTGGATAGGAAAACTAACTGTTGAACAGTTGTTGATCACTGTCTACAGTTTGCATCTCTGTAGTGTAATGAAGTGTTTACGGTTTCCATAGTGATATAACATTCTTTGTTCTGCCTACAGGTGCTCATATTTTGTTAACACATTTTTGTTGACTTGAAAAATAAACTGTACTTTCATACACTCATCTTTTTGTTTCATTGTGCTAAAAACTTTCTACTTGAAGTTGTTCCTGCCAATTTCGGACAATTTGGCCAGTCTTCATTTTGTTTTCTATGGCCTCCTAATGCGATTAAGAAAGCCCACAATCTTTGTAATTGCAGGATGGTAAATATATTGAAAAGAGTACAGAACTTGAACATGTAACACTCGATAAGTTGCAAAATTGAATTTTGCTGGTCTTCCAAATCGAGTCTTAATTACGCAAAATGGTAAGATTTCATCGAGGTTGCTCATCTTGAATGGTCAAACATCCAGATGCCCTAGTAGATAACGTGGGGCTTCAGTTCACTATAGGCCTTTGAGTATGGGACAAATCTGTGTGATGTGGCTTGGTCATTGACAAAAACCGCATTTGCAGAGTACGAAAATGAACGCGTGGTAAATCGGGGAACACTGGGAAAGAATCGTTAGAAGAAGCAAAAGCTGAACAGGGAAACTTAAAAGTCCTACAATCCTCTATGGATCTTGAAAAATGTGCTCTTCTATACTAATTCTAAAATGTTTTGAAATCTTGCCAACATCAAGTGTTATGGGTATTCAATCTTCACCCACAAGCTATTAAACTGGTTCGGTGGTTTCACTCTTACAGAAGTTTGTGTATTGGCAAGTGCTAAACTTGGGTTTTATTGCAGCTCCATCTTTTGGCACACAGGACTAAGTACATGCATGTATGGGTGGCTATTGGTGCCCTAGTTCATATTGTGACTGCATGTATGGGTGGCTATTGGTACCATAGTTCATATTGTGACTGCACAAACCTGAGTGGAGTTCTGCACACCACAAGACATTAGCTTGCACTGGCAACGAAAAACCTTCACTTATGGAACAGAAACAATGTACTAAATCCCATAATCAACATACTCCACCCCATAACGTATTTTATCCCATAATTAATTCAATCCCACAATGCAACACCATCCAATCCCTTCAGGGACCACCATTTTCCTATGACAGGCTAGTGAGCTTCAAAGCATACTCGCTTGCTTGATTTTGCGAGTTCTTTCAAGATCTTGTTTTTGACACATTCTCAAATACCCAACATATGTCCATCAGATGTGGGGAAAAATCAACCATGCGTTACTTATTTATATAAGGTCTATTGTTGCTGCTTGGTTTCAATGTTAGGAAACAACAATTTGCAAATTTCCCATCAACGAATCAATGACATAATTTTGTATGTTACGTATAAGAAATTCAGCGACCATTTGAAACTACAAAATCTATATTTCTAAAGATTTCTTAATTTCCAAAAACTTTTGCCTAAGTTGCTGTTTTATACTATCCTCAGCCAGTGCAAAGTTAATGGCTTGAAATGATAGATCCCACAGTTGCGACTTAGTTAACTTGAATGTTTCAGCTGCTATCGACAACTCGTTTGTCAGAGTTGTGGAGAATACTCCTTTGTCATCAGTCTGAAAAAAATCAACAAACACATGGTAAAAATTCTCTGGACCGGTTAATACAATGAAAAATTAATCACTTTGCTAGAGGTTGGTGCATGTAACAAATTTAAGAAACAGTCGTAGTCGTTTTAAGTTCCGAAAAAGTAGTTCGGTTCTATTTACCAGGAGAGGGAACTCTTTCGACACAGCAGAGGAGGGCCCCCATGAAAAGCAGTGTGAACTGATAGGGCTACCCTCATTGTAAATATTACATTAATAAAATAATAAAGGGTCCTGCGGAATATATGAAATAGCTAAACACTGTTAGTAGCTTATATTCTTAACAACACCTAACTGATGAGATATGTTCAGTATGTGTCTGCCAATCCTTGCCTGAAACTGTCTCCAAAAAATTTCACTTAATCCTTTTATTATTCCTGGTAAACACACGGTGAAATCTCAACAATTAAGGACACAACATGGCCTACAGTGAAATTTTGTTTAATCATTTTTTCATAAAATGACAAAGCTTAAAATTGATTTTCCAAATTTTATACTTAGCCTACGGCTTTCACTCAACAAAATATGACGGGCCTTTCTACGACCGTTAAGTCGTCTCAGGATGAAATCATACAGTGAATCAGATAGCACTCAATACTTGTTGCTTGTGTTGGAGAATAATACAAAATAACCTGAAATGCACAAGACGAGGAGATAAATACATTACTAAACAAACTTCTTACACAAATGACACAAGGATGTGCACGGTCATACCAAAACTTGAACTGATGTTGGTCGTATGTATCCACTGATCTCGTCTTGACGTTGGATGTTAGACACATTTCTGGAAGAAAGCAAAGTGGCATTAATTTTATTATAAGTTTCTTACATAGATCATTTTTTTTAAAGCACCTATTACTTTCAATGATTCACAATTTGATTATCATAAAATATGCATGGAGTTTTTCAATTTTAATCAAGAAAAGTTAATTAGCGATAACTTGCTTTTTTAAAAAAGGAACTCACATCTTCTGTGATACTGGTTTGAAAGAGAACAGAATCTGTCCAAAAACCAACATTCTGCTTTTGGTGGAAAATACGCAAAAACAACACCACTATTCATTAAATGAATAACAAGATACAAGTTCCTTATTCTCGTGAATAATATCCTGTGCCAGTCTGATAGGGCAGAGGTGAACCAACTCTCGTACTGTTTACAAAGTGCATCCAGTCTTGTGGCAGTCATCTGTTTAATGAGACTCACAAAGCACATTGATGTCTGATTATGCCTAGATTCATAAAAATATAAACAGAAAAAAGAAGTTGTCTGATATCACAATTTATACCACAAATGCTTCGATGTGCCCATGCAATAACCATGTTATTTGACCATGCAATAACACAAGGATATCATTGTATGGTCATGTGACACGAATATAAGGCAAATAAAACAGAGTTGGCAAAGAAAAATGGGTTAAATCGATAATATGCGGTATTATATATCAAATTTTATGCGTTTTATACAGGTGTGTCATGAACCTCGTTTGCTGCGTCAAGTAAGTCTATACACTCGCACTTTGGCCTCATGAAAATCCCCCCTCCCATACAGATTTTGCTGGAACAGCCCTTAAGTAAAGATGCACTGGATTTCAGTGGCATGAAACAGAGCACCACCGTTTGGCCAATTTCTATTCACTGATTCTTCAAACGCAACAGTGCATACTATCACAATAAACTGGTTTCAATTCGTAATTGTAAGTTTTTGGAATTTATTGTCAGCTTTAATGTTGTCAACATCTCTTGAATGATGTTGCAAAAATCAGACTTTGCTTTGTTACAAAAGCCAGAGAGTGGTGCAAGAAAACGATGTTGATTAGATCATTTTTCACTTGGGCTGTAATGGGCAAGTGTCGCTCGACTCCACAATTTTGCATGCACCCTGATGGTCAAGAGTTTTACATGTTGATATAAGTTTTACAGTGAGGTGACAAGCAGAACAACCTGGACAGTGTGTAATTTCAACGTCTATATAGATTTTACACGCATCGTTACCTAGCTGTATTATGATGCCAGTCTGCATGAAGCTGGCTGGCTGGCTAATTTACATATAGCCAGCTCACTGGCTAACTCTGAGGTAACTTTTCCATCTTTTCTGATCAATGGTATTCTAAAATGCTAAAGAGAAAGCTTACCTAGTGGGATTTTATTCGCTGTTACAATATCGACGAGTTCATTAGTACCCCCTCTAGCAGGATGTAGAAAGGTAGCGTGACCGACACGGTCAGGTAACAGTTTTAGCATCTCCATCACTTCATCATTACGTCCTGGTAACTAAAGAACAATAAATAATGAAATAAAAACTTCTAAAAACTGAGTCAAAATTAATACAAAGTTCCTTATCTATTATACAGAGTTTCCAGCTCTGTATTTGAGAAAATACTACAGCTGGGCAAAGATTAATATTTGGCGACGGAAAGTTTATCAGTCATCAAAAAAATGTGTGGCAACACACAACACAATGCAACCAAGGATAGCGTGGCATATGAAGCATCTCCGCCCATCACCATCACCATCACCATCACCATCACCATCACCATCACCATTACCCACAAAAAAGTTGGCCCAGATCAGGCTATGACAATCGAGACAAAGAATGTACGGCATGAATACAAAATTCACTTTATCCACGCTTCACTGTGTTCTCCTATTACATGAATATGAACACTCAGGGAGCAGTGACCACGATTGAAAAACACCAGCAATGTTTGGAACACCTATATAAAGCTGCATCTGGTTTTCTATTTTTTTTAAAACTTTTACGTTACAAGAACAAAATGTTTTATCGCAATGCAATGAATTGAAAAAGCATTTCACTGGTCAAGTGATGTGGTCAACAGGTAGCATGCATACCAGACTTAAAAATGTTTTCGAGAAAACTTTAATATTTTTGTTGCTTAAAAATGACGATGTTCTCAGTAAGAGTGGGGCATGTGTAAATTGATTCTTGATCACTCGTAGTTTGTGACAACTTGTGGGCTCATACATATGAACTAAATTTACCTCCGCAAGGTGGAATGCTAATCTCAGTCCTCTTTCTTTGGCACTTTTGAAAACTGGAATAAACTGTCGAGCGTCACTCACCTGAAATGTCAACGGAATGTATATTGAATTGTCATAGATAAATATGCAGCAACTGTACTTGTAATACAAGCATACATTATATACAATAAAATAAATTTTACAGAACAGCAAAATCCTATGAGAGCATCCTTAACTCTTTCTCATTTTGTTCATAATATGAGTTTTGTCCTTTAAACAACACAAAGTGCCACCTTTAAAAGCACTTTTTCTGTGAAATACAATTTGGATGTCCTTTAGAACTTCAAGAAGGTATTTCTAATTTTACAGTCTGAGTTATAATATAAACCACAACTGCTGCTTTTGTAGCTTGTTTATCACCATTAACATAATTTATTCTACAAAAGTTAGGAATTTCGACTTAATCACCAATTCATTGCTGCATGGGGTTTAAAGAAATCAGGCGATAATAAATTTGCAATGTTAGCTATTAGTTTTTATAGTCTGCAGTGTCTAAAATGGGTGGTAAGGAATGTTATTACATACAGGCAATGCTTATCACAAACACTCATCTCAGTTCCCTAATCCCCAAAGACCAGCCGATGAAGCAAGTGGTTAATGTAATCCCAACCAGTTAGGAAATGAGATTTAGTGCGTTATGAGAAATCTTGGTTTACTACATCGAGTAATCTTTGCTGACAAGATCAATCAAACTAAGAAATATGCAGCCTTATTCAAGCTTGGACAATATTAAACAAGGTTTTGGGACCTATATGATTCAATATTTCATATCAAGCTTCCACAGTTACCATGACAACATAGCCAGTGTACCCCCAAGCGTGTGAAGAGAGTGGAATTTGTTAATTTTGTTCACCATTAGATAAGGAACAATCTTTGCTTGTTGACAAAATTCATAAAAGATGGTCAGGCTGAATTATGTTACTCAACTGTTGACAAAATTCATAAAAGATGGTCAGGCTGAATTATGTTACTCAACTGTTGACAAAATTCATAAAAGATGGTCAGGCTGAATTATGTTACTCAACTGTTGACAAAATTCATAAAAGATGGTCAGCTGAATTATGTTACTCAGCTGTTGACAAAATTCATAAAAGATGGTAAGGCTGAATTATGTTACTCAACTGTTGACAAAATTCATAAAAGATGGTCAGGTTGAATTATGTTACTCAACTGCACTCTTATTCAGGCTTGCACAGTATTGGTTACAAGATTTCCAAGCTCGGAACACCACATTCACAAACTAAGGTGACTGTATCAGCAAACTTTTAATTTAAAAGATTTTTGATAAGACTGATTTGCCTTAGTGAAGAATAGCTTTTTTCAATCTAACAAAGCGATGGTTTAGCAAGGAGCAATGGAATTCAAGCTTGGAGAAAAATAAGCTGTAAACTTGACTAAGTTTGGTCAGATTTTAAGAATGCAAGGGAATAGCGAGAATTCTACCAATTCCCTTTAATCCTGTAATTCAAAATTTCTGCACAGACATCCAATCATTTTCAGTGGCGGCCATTTGGCTAGCGTGTGATACTACGGTTGCAAGGTTATTCCCATTTCCAGTTGACAGTCTCCACCTACCGACAGGTCACCACTCAGGTCCACGCCAACTACGATGGGCGACTGCTTCATAAATTCAACGGCCAGCTCCACAGTATCCTCAGCTTCCTCAATACTATTTCGATGATCTATGGCCAACAAAAACCTTTGGATGACAAGACACATTATTATAAAAGCCACTACTTCAGTTGCATGACTATTACATTAGGACAAACCGATTCACATTATGGCGAATGTCAAATGTTTTGCTTTATTTTGCGATTGGGAAGACACAATGTTCCACACTGAGCACAACACTACAAAGAAAAAAAACGTGTTGAAAACTATGTTTACCTGACTATAATTTTATACTTGATCATGGCGTCCCTGATGGCAGTAACCACTGAGTCAACATAACTTCGCTTAGTCATGCCTGTAGAGGGAACTGCGCGAGGGGTACTTCGTAACTCTAGGTAGAGCACTCCATCATCAGCAAAGTCTTTGACAACTTGCTTTGTTACCTTCAACACAGGAAACTTCAAAATATAAAGGTCCATAGTCTTATCAGTATTGTAGTTTAAAAATGCAATTACGTTATCATTTGTGATCAGACACAGTATTACAGAAGAAAGCTATGGGATCTGAAAACACGTGAAAAATAAACTCCCCAAAAATCAGTTCTTTTCCCAATTTTGCTATATTCTTCAATGTCACTTTAAGTATTTGACAGAGAAGTTTCGCTACAAATAAAGAGATGTTTTATCACAGCTCTAGTGCACAATGGAAACAAGGCTGAAGCATAATTATATTTCTTCATGTTTTTGTCAAGAAAAAAGGCCACATATAATTTCTCTTTTCCGTCAAACAGTAGTTTAGACTTGAACAATGATTAGGTGACTTAAAACTAATAGCACCAAATGTATAGAAAAAGCTGATTATGAACAGCAGTTGCTGCTTCAGATTGAACTTGTTGCCTAAAATCTAATTAATTTCTGGACAGCAATGTTATCTATAGTATTCACCACTACTCAAGAAGTAAAACAGAAAATATATGAAGCACTTGAATCAATCCACTGTCACAGTAAAGTGAGCTCACGTGTACAACCTGGGATTATACAGCTTGAGGCTCAAAGCATCAACTGAAGGAGTTTTACTGATCAATTTCAGGAAAAGTTCACCACTGTGTACTGCAAGCAGCCATCTACTTTGAAACCTACCAAATCGTCATTTCTGACAGTCTTTTTCAAGTAATGTAGGTTTTGAATAATTTAATGTAGATTGCGATAAGGAAAAATCATGGATTGATATTGATTTTTTTGAATCCGCCATAACTTAAGAGTTTCCAGGTCTTATACAACTAAATTCACTGAATCAATTCAAGAAATTCGAGCACTTGTGTGTGAACCCTACATATTTCACAGGTCAGTTCGGCTGCTGATTTTGCGCAGCTGGGTGAACCTGTAAGTAATTGAATGAATGAAGACATGCATGGTTATAATACAGCATAACTTACATCTGATCATTACCTTGTACACAGTTTTCTCACAGTTGACTACCTTATGAACAACCTTGAACATTGCGAAGCCCCTAGAGATAAGATAAGCCAGGAGTCAACATGCAACCGGGGGGATTATAAATCAGAGACGGACAGAATTATGTTTATCCTAGAACGATAACTATTTAACAATACAAATAAAAAATCAGCACATTAACTGCTAGTAATTTGTAGAATGCCAAATTAGTCATCTGAACAGGTCATGGAGCTACCGTTGCAAGCTATCACAATTACTTGAGAACAGATGAACAAATGCCAAACTTCACAAACTAAAGTATGACTAGAAAATTCACTCGTCCAAACTCCTTGTGTCCCCCTCGTCAATGACAGCATGTGATAGCTTGATCAATCCATCTTCTGTCTGACGGCGACGTTCTTCCAGAAGTTCCTTCAGTAGCTCCTTGCTAAGGGAGCCATTTATGTGTGCATGCAGTTCCTACAAACAGAACCAAGATCCATAACAGGCAGGCACCGAGAAAGATTTAGGGAATGTAATTAGTGGTATGCAGCATGCACATCTGACCATGACAGATGATGATTTTTACTCCAGTCAGGCTTACATGGGACTGTTTCCAGTGTCATTGATGGGAAATTGCAGGTAAGAATTTCAGCCCCAGGCAACATTATTGCAGTCAAAAGATTTCATAGTCCAGGTGTTTCATATGTCATATACCGGCACATTGTATAAACATCAGCTCCCAGCACTGATGTAAGTGCAAACACTTTATTCAGAGGCTTCATGTCATTACAATGAGTCGAATGCAAAACTGAACGGTTTTCAAAAACTGAAAACAAGAAAAATATCATTCAAAATTCTGTATTGCTATTGAATGCAAATGGCTTTTTGCCGATCCAAATTTTTGATAATGAGTGTAAGAAAACTCAGATAAGGGTGATTCTGGTGTACTTGAGGCATGGAGTACAACTTTCTACTGTAGTTGAGACATGTTAGCACCATATACCTTAAATGACGACAGTACAATTTTACTCACTGTGAAGTAAGAAATTTTTAGTTTGTTAAAAACATAGTTTAAACTTAAATTTGAATTGTAAAATCGCTTGGTTTCTTCACCAACTCCTAATGGTTCTATGTATACTTCTAATTCACGGGACGGATGCGGACATTACAATTCAAAATGAGGCTCACTGCAATAAACAAAGCAGAAGTTGACATTGCATGAGTTAAATGGCTGGTCTTTCGTGTCCAACCTGGATATTAAATCTTAAAAATGTGTCAACAATTAACCACAGAGACCTAGAAAAATACTTTACAGAACAAGTCAATGAAGTAAAGAGTTGTCTGATGAAAGGGTATAATTTTTTTTCGGAAAACTAGGTTCGAAACATGAAAAGTAAATTATATGACCAAATTGCGGCAATTATTATACAGATTACGTATATGCTGAATGCGGGGTTGTTTCTTCTAGTAAATTGTTGACAGAAATGCTTTCTACATAAACCAAGTCATCTGCTCGTATTTTTGATGAGATGAAGACAGTGGTGGCTCATCACATTTTGCTGTCATGTGCAAGTCACATCTGGTTTGTTGATCAAGAATATTAACATCAAGCATAGCCTAGGTCCTAGTAGTAAGTTAGGAACTACCTGGGCTAACAGTTGATTTGTCAATAACCTGCAAGAATGATTGATGTTATTAAAATTATTTAAAGTAAAAAAGAGGCTGGTAATTGATGCTAAGAGTTATTTGATCATCCATTCTGCTTTCTTGGTTTTAATAATACTTACATGTACATCTATGTGTTAGGTTTCAAATGTCAATCTGGACCAAGTAGAATTTTAAAATTAAAACACCTAGTTAGTTTGTTCAAAGCATAACCTGAAAAAATAACCCATCTCGTTTCAGAGCTTTATTTCAATTAAATGGGCAGAACAAGTGTAGTTATCATGTTCCTTCAGGGGCCTCATTCATCCGAGGTGAAAGGTGTCTTCGCCTTCTGAGAGGGGAATTTTTCTGTCAAGTGAGGAGGAAATTCTACCTCCCTGAGTCCCTATCATCATCAATAGCACCCCCCACCTGTTGCAAGCTCTCATAAGCTCTGTCTCAAGTAGCATTTTGTGCTCTTTCAAATTGTCACCTGTGTGGTTACAAGTGATCTGAACTTTAAGGAGCAATTTTCAATCACTTTAGGGGAATTTTTAGGCCTCGTGAGGAGAATTTCACATGATTTTTAAATATTTTTTGAGAGTGGAATAGGGCCCATAGTCGGCCTCAAGATCGAGGGATTGAGGGCCCTGTCCTTTTGGAAATGAATGCATCATCCCATTGTCACGAAAACACAGCCTGGCTGGCCGAAGATTCACTGGTCGATGCAAAATATGATCAAATTTTCAAAAACATTTATAAATTTTACCCGGAAATATTTTCCTTCGTCACAGCATATGGCATTGACCCAACACTTCCGAATCTCAACTATGCCAATTAGCCATTAACGGAGCTATCGTAGTGAGCCTCGTTTTGCAGAGCGCTTCTTGTCTGCATGAATCAGGCGTATAGCTTCAAAAAAATGTTCATGTAAATTAAAGGCTGATTTTGGTGTAGTAATAGCCGAGATTACCCCACCCGGGAATCGAATCAGTAACCCCCATAAAACCGACAAGCGTGCTAACCATTCAGCTAATAGACAATTGTCCATTAGCGAGTAGCTAACAGAGGCTCATATGATTCACCAGAAGCACATCTACAACATTCCCCCTTTCCTACGGGACGGAACAGGCACGCCACCAGGAAAGTGAACAGGATGTCTTGCATACAGGTCATCAACATCCCTTGGTACATTTACCACCACAACACAGGTGAACACAATGTAGTCTCTAAATACAGGTCCGAGACTCCTGGAACTTTCCATGCGCGCCATACCGAGGTCCGCGGTGCTAGTTGGCAGCGCTTCATCGGTAGATCATCTGTTTGCCGACAACGTCATTTGTAGTAATAGCCGAGATTACCCGACCGGAGAATCGAACCAGCGACCCCCATAAAACAGGCTCATAAATAATGATATAAATCGGTCTTCACCGCAAGCACATCTATCTACAACATT
The DNA here is from genome assembly GCA_002633005.1 of Phoronis australis. Classification (NCBI taxonomy): domain Eukaryota; kingdom Metazoa; phylum Phoronida; family Phoronidae; genus Phoronis; species Phoronis australis. Next base: position 62,195 of record NMRA01000708.1, on the reverse strand, counting down.
GTCATTGGTAAGAATTGCAACCTCACGTCTTTGCAATTGTTATTTTTTTTAAGGCAGTCATTGACTGGCTACTGCTCAAAAGTATGAAGGCTTCGTCTTGTGGAACAAAAGTTCACACACGATACTTACAACTTTCGGCAAAGACTGACAAAACTCAAACAAATCCATGTTGGCTCAAATGCGGAAGTATGTAATTTTTGTGGTTTTTTCATCCTAGAGAGTTCTCAATCGAGTCATTTATTAGATATATTAGAATTAGATATATTTTCAGTTATATCATAAAGTTCTGAGAATTCAAAATTATGAGAGCTCGAAGCTTTACAGTACTAAACTTAGATTTAAAAACTTGAAATCGCGTATTTCATATGTATGTAAAATATATAAAATGGATAGTTTACTAATCTAAGTTGACCTGCATTGCTGAAGAAAACCGATGGGTGATATGGTCAACGATCGACTCTATGGAGTGGACCCGCGGGGACGAATCACCACTCAGGAAAGTCAGCAGTTGGTTAGCTACGACGACCCTGACATACGGGCAGAACACGAGCTGCTAACGCAAATAAATAGAGCACGACCGCGTCAGCACAATGTTGGTGGGTTTCCACATCTCACATCTGCTAGTATTTTCTCCTCTCTCACACAGGCGTCCTCAGCTTCTGATCGTCCCGCCCAATGGCAATACACTACATATAATACTACTATATGTAGTGTATTGGGGACGATCAGAAGCTGAGGACGCCTGTGTTCTCTCCCTGTCACTGATTATTCTGATATGATACTGTTAGTGAGACTGTCACGGGAGCAGATCACTAATAGTCGCAAGGACAAGGTGCACTAATCCATGAGGCAGAACGGAACCATAAAACAGTGAAATGCAATTTTTGTCGTCATTCTCATGAAATTCACAGATGCGCCCAAAAAACCATTATGAGAATGGGCATGGCTGTATTTTTCGTTATTGTAAGTGAAACTTTTCTTAACATGTCACGTAACAAGTTAGGCAATAACCATCGCCTCTGTTGACCCGAAGCAGAGGCGATGCAGAGGCTATAGGCGCGAGTTGGAAGGAATTAAACACATCGACAACCTCCTAAGGTGTTCCTCTATGCGCAAAAGGTATTTATAACAACGTGACTTTGATGGTTTAGTCGGTGCGAGGCGTAATTCGCCGAAAAGCTTCCGGCGTACAGAGCGTCTTGTCCGAACTTGGGAGTGCATCAGGGAGACTAATAATAAATTATATCAACATGCTGATTTATGTAACAGCTCATGCTGGGAAATCTGTAATCATTTAAATAAAAACTAATTGTATGGAAGACGCAAAAACACCCATTTTAACACGGGAATGTACAAGAGATCCCCCACTGTTTCCGTATGGGAACCTTAGGCACATTCACTTATAGGCAAAAGTTTTTCTTTCATAAAACAACATTATTTCGAATACAGTACAGACGTTTATCTTTTGTTGGTAGATGTTGACGTTATTTTTACAAATTAACTCTCGTATTATCAACACTGTAATGTGTATGTGTAATTATTGTGTAATAATCATAATAACACCAACTTACTGTAACTTGATTTTTTTCCAGAAAATGTTCAGAGGTTTGCGGGTTTGGCAGTGGGATTGTCAAGTGTCTTGGCTCAGAACGTCATGTCACACCCCTTCATTGTACTTAGACGTCAATGTCAGGTGAATGACTGCAGCTTTGTGGGCTGTTTGTTTAATTGGAGAGGAAAGAACTTGGTCATGAAATGATGTCATAAGCTTCATTTTTTGTGTAATTGTAATTTTTAGCTCCTCCCACAGAGCGTTAGACTGACAGGTTCCGTGTTCTATTCTAGGCGTTAATGTCCCTTCAGTATTTATTGTATTAGTTTAGTCTTTTTGTTTGTTTCAGTAGGTACTACATTTAGTTTCAGGGTTTTGAAAGTGCAGTGACTGTTATGTAGGCAAAAATGGTCTTTGAGTTAATAGCACAATGACTGTCTTATGGGCAAAAAGGATGCTTGAGTTGAGTCCACTTAGCTCGAGTGTAAACTGGCATGGATAAAAACCTTGCAAAATTTGATATTTTGACTTTACAGTTTAGAACACCCACTTAACGTCAGAACCCTCTTTTTGAGTACATTGTGATGGTGTAGTGGGATATTCTATTATTAAGAATGTTCCAACTTGGTGCATGAACAACGAATGTTGAGAAAAATGCTTCCTTCTTGCCACTGTGTGAATGCTCATCTGCTATATAGAGTGGTCTCCCTTAACCCACTGCAGAAACTCAGTGCAGAGATGTTGTTCTAAATGCTCAGTCATGAGACATTCTGTTCTTCAGGTACACAATCATTCGCTGCGGTACCACCTTCAGCCATTCTTGTTGCCCCAGGTGATATACAACATACAGAGGAACCAGGTAGGACTACTCGTGCAAGTGCACTCTAGTACCGTGCTGTAAAATTAATTTTTGTTCTTTAGATATTTTCTCAAGTCGTGGAGAGTCACTTCAGCACCTGGTGGTCTCCTCGTGAACTACTAAGCATAGCAGATACATACAGTGCATACCAAAATGGTTGCACAAAATGACTCAGAAATTACCTCTCATGATGAATGATGAATGAGCACAGCTGCAATTCCGTGTCATGCCCTCTGAATTCAATTTGTTTCAGAGTTTGGGTGTATTGATAATTGTCTTGTTATTTTTGGCGTGCAATGACATACCAAACTATATTCCAGAGTTTGGGTACACTGTGGAAAGGAATTGGCAGTACCTTCATTGTCCGGGGCCTTTGTCTTGCCAGTGAGAGTGTAATCAGTGAAGTCACCCCTTTCCCCAGGTATAAAACTGTGTTTAAGTTATCCATGCAGGGACTTCTGATTCTGTTAGAATAATGAGCACTTGTAAGGTTAGGACGGATCTTAGTGACAGAAGAACGCTGGTATTGATCAAATCTCACGAGAGTACAACAGGATGCGCCACCTGTCCCATCATTCTAGTCATTCCACCATTCCCAACAAGTGAGCGATGTGCTCTTGAAGGCTATATTTTTTCAGTAAGTACTGTAATACCATAGTTTTGTTGAACAGTTTTAATTTCTCTTTTAGTGCTGTTACTTTGAGGTTTTTATCGCGTTTGTTTTGTCATTTTCTATTTTAGGGAAGTGACACGGCACAGCTCTCTAAAACGACTCATGCAACATGTTGCTTTAAAAGGGTAAGAAGTTGTTGCTATGAATTTAGAATTTCATGTCTGAATGTTTTGGCGTGACAAACATATCATGTTTCATATAGCCTTTTTTGTTTGTTTTGAATCCTTGGTTTTCACAAAGGTCATGTTTGAGGATGGTTCACCAACAAAGGGAATTCATTTTTACATAATTATTTTGTTTACTGATCAATCTGAAATTTAATTATCAATGAGGTGTAGGGACCTTCTGGACAATATTTTTGGAGACTAAAAATGGACGGGGCAGGGTTCTTTGGCTAAATCCGCATACCCCACAATGTTGACATTTTGGAGTTGGAGGGGTGACTAGTCCGCATAATGGCTTAGCATTTTGCGGATGGGTGTAAACCACGAGTGTCCTTCACACACAATAGGCCTTTTGAAATTGACATACAAAGTCAGTGAAAGTAGTTCTTTGTGAACCTTGCTCTGGCGTACAACTGCTGCACCAAATGTCCGGTGTAACTAAACGGTTACTCCTCCTGTGAAGGTAATTATCTTATTACCCCCCGTGGGGTTGAATAGCCAAGCACGGAATGGAAGCACTCAGTTTGCTCCTACATCTATTGTAGAAGGGGTTTCTTAATAAAGTGTCTTTTTTCAGGATCAGCGTTGCTCTGAGCACACCATTTCTAGCAGCAAGTTTAGTTGAAACAGTTCAGGTTGGTACTATATTCTTGTATTGATATACATCAGTGCGTTGATATCGTATATGTAAGAATTATTAGTCTTCATACCCACCATATGTTGGTCACGTGACCTACATTTATAAGCTGGTGCTTTGTCTTGGTTATCATTATGTAACTTGTAAGTGACTTAAAGCTGCTAAAAAGTCCACTTAAGTTGAAAAACGTTTTGATGTTGATTAGATGAATTTGTATGCATTATTGCTAAACTATTTATGGAATGATGAGAGACTATATTTCGTAATGAGAAGTGCATAAAATGACACGTCTTGAGCACTACTGAAATTGTCTGCTATTCTGTAGCCCAGAGATCATTCTCTGTCTCAGTAAGGGAGAGTTGAGACGGATTTTATAGCGCAAAGTTGTCTAAATTAAGTTGATGGGCAAAGGTGGATTTATTGTCACTGTAATTATGAAAATTTCAGCAGAGCGTACCGTGTTAAAATTTTACATTACAGGGATCTGTACTCTCGACTTCTTCAGAAGATGGTCGACTGGTGGTATCAAAATCTCTTTTCCTTTCCTGTGAAAGTGTACCAGTGCGACCTCAGTTTGGTTGTGGGTGAAATACCCTCTGCCACGTTTTAGGTGATTGAATTTTGCTCCACCACACTGATTCAGGGAGGGATTGTTATCGGAGATCCAAAAAGCTTTCTGTACACCGCACCAGTACAGTTTCACAGAAAATCCAGGAAGGTCTAAGACCGCCAGTAGACTGGTTAAAATATTCATAATTAGTCACATACATGGACATGGATGAATCCCAATCTTCATCAATTAATTATTCACGCCCACTGACTATAAAGTTCTCGAATCTGTAATTTTTTAACTTTACTTCAGAGTGAAATTGCCAGCGAAAAGCCCGGAGTTCTAGACTGTCTTACAGAGGGGTGCTACCGCATGGTGGGATGGAACACTGCTCAAAGCTTCCACTTACTCCCTGTTTGGAAGATTGTCCTTCCTACTGTCATTTATGGGCTGTTCCACTACACGGTCACCTCCCTCACTCAATCGTCAGTGTTGTTCACTCTAAGAAATGACTTGGATGCTGTAAGTGAACATTCTCTACCACTCATTTATTGTCTTAAAATTTTGCTTTTTTGATCTTCAGTAACCATTTTCCGATGTACCTGTTTACAATCTAATGTTAGTACCTCTTGTCATTAGATGGCAATAGAGTAATTTGTAGACACCGCTGTGCAGTCTTGTGCAGGAATTTAATGCAGTGAGATTTCCCATCACTGTTGTATGTTCTGTGCCGTGAAGTTGTTTGCACTCATTGTCGTGAATTTGTATTGTGAAAACCAGTAAACTGGCAGTAATTTGAGAACCTGTGGTAGCTTCAGTTTGGCGCAGGCATAACTTTGGCTCCCCAACCCGAGCCAAATTGAAGTGCGCCAAGTTAGTTTGGCATACGCATCAGGTAGGGCTGCAACAGGATATTCAAACAATTACACAAAAATCTCCAGCATGTCAAAATGTCTGAATGACAGAAATTACATGTCATTCTTGTCTACTCTCAACTGCCAGCCTTGCACACCGGAATTAGAAGTTGGGTCAAATGAAAGATTCTGTGCTCTCACAAAGCTAAAGAGTTCTTTGTAGAACGTCTAAACCGCTTTGTCATGATATGGATTACCCAATTGCTGAAATACAAATTAAATTAAAAGTAACTGTTTTCTATTTTTTCTTCGTTCAGTTGTTTATTCATTCAAATATGACCACAAACCTGGAAAAGAGTGCAAGTCACCTACCTCAATGAATTCATGAAGGTTTTGATAAATTTGGCTAACTTATTAAGACCACTGCTAGAGTATCCTGTAAATTAGTAGCAGCACATTTTTGCAAAGAAAAGTGACTGCTGAGCAAACAATAGTGGTTGTATTTGCTGCAGACATCATTGTCACATGTGCTGTTGGCTTTGTTCGACATCCTGTTTTTTCTTAGCTACGAATTAATTTCTTCTAATGCCAGTAACTAAAGATACAAGCAGACTAATTTGAGATCTAGCCGTTTACTTCAAAAATCGCCAAAGGCGGGTGGATTTCTTTGGTTATTTACTACGATCATGGTGATGATCAAATTAATATTACTGTCTGGATCAGTTGGAGATATCAAGCGATCACTGCGTCATTGAAACCGGAGTGAAATTATCACTTATGCCATTGCTAAAAGAGAGCTGACATATTATTTTCAGGACGACGGCGATAGCAGGGGAGACCCACCACCGCAGCGAAGTGTGGACGAGCTGTACTTTCCAGAACTAATCGCTTCATTCACGGGCAACTTGCTGTCGGACATTCTGCTCTATCCCATTGAAACAGTGCTTCATCGTCTGCTCTTGCAAGGAACTCGAACTATCATCGACAACACAGACACTGGTTTGGGAGTTTCCCCAATTAACACAACCTATAGCGGGTTCTTTGACTGTTTCCGCACAATCGTCCTTGAGGAAGGCGTCGGTGGTCTATACAAAGGATTTGGTGCTCTAGTTTTGCAGTATTGTCTGCACGCAGCCATACTGAAGCTGGCTCGAGTGATACTAGAGCGCATAGCTAGCACATTAGGGTCAGCGACGAGTACAGTGACGCACGCCGTGACCCCTGCTGCCATCCGACAACCTTCAGATGCAACAGTTATGTAAGGCCAATGCATGCTTATACAACCAGCTAGTCGGACTTTTGTCAGGGGCCAGTGCATATTTCACAACTCAACTTTGACATAGAACTCAAAAGCCATGTTGATGTGGCGATAGTTATTGTTCAAAGCCAGTTTGTACCCATAATGAATGTTTACATACCGTCTGGGCACACTGCTGCCACCTGTCTGCATGAGCAGGTATCTCCTGACCCAATTATAGAATCATAATGAAGCTCCGAAGATGTATTCTGTTGTGGAGGGTACAGTTCATGCTAGGCTTTGGTTTATTTGGTTATATATTATGACTATGCTAACATTTCAGTTGGTAGTTTCAGACATTTCCATCTGCCTGAGTCTGTATTTACCAAGTTCCTTTAAGGTTGTGTGAACCCTGGTAAAGTGTCTAAATTCAGTTACTTTGAAACATCGTATCTCAAAATGGATGATCAGAGACCCGTTCCAACAAAACTGACTTAGCTGAGACAAATTTTAAATTTTTGTTAATTTTAGAATAAAACTTAAATTTGCCTCAAAACCAATTCAATAAAGAGATCTTAAGTTTGACTTAAGTGTTTGACGTAAGTTTTGTCTTAATTTTTACTTACCAAATGTGGAAGTCTCAGAGTTTGGAAGTTAACACAAATCTTAAACTTAAGTCAAAAATGAACTTAAGTCAGTTTCTTGGAACAGGCCCCAGATCCATAGGAAACTATGATTTGGGCTCTGCTCTCCAAAACCAGATTTAATAGCATTTGATGACTGTGTAGTCTCACGCACTTGGGAAAGGGAGAGAGGGGTTAGTGCTTCAGAAGGTTTCCCCTAAGGTTTATACTGTTGGGAGTAATTTGGAGATTGGTTGAGATTCTGAGAGACTGGTGACAACATAAGAAGATCAATTTGGCAGGCCTTAAGTACTCAGCTACTTGCTAAATTGGGTTTTAGCTCCATTTGCAAATTGCTGAAGAGGCTCTTGGTTTGAATCCCCACTGGGATTATCATCAAATTAGTAACACTAACATGTTTCTATCTAGAACACAAAGGAAGTTGTGGGTTTTCAACAAAATCCAACCGCTGCTACCTCTTGTGTTTTCTATTTTATTGTCACTTTTATGTTTATCTATCTGGGGCCAGAGTCAAGCTCAAAATTGATATTTTTTTGTACTCTTAACACAAACTCTCAAGGTGTGTGCCTATTGCGCGGTGGTTGAGTGTATCGTGACTCATTTAGTTCATGTGTCTGGTTGAAGTTTGAGCTTGATACCTAGATTGGAGCTACAAACTTGAGTTTAACTCAAGATTTTGAGTTCGAGGTCATCCAGTGCAAAATACGATTAGCAATTCCTCTACCTAAAGCGTAATACACTCCTGCACAGAGTTATGTAAATTAATCTTGAGTTTGCACTAGTAAAAGTAGACAAGGAAAAAATCAAAAATTCATATTTGTGGACTGCTAACACCTGTCAGTAGGTGGAAGGTGTCTGACAAAAACAGTATATATTTTGATTGCTTTTGAATTTGTTTATAATTATCCTGGATCTTTAAAGTAGTGTATAATTATAATAAATAACTGGAATGAACTGAAAAGTGAGGTTAAACTAAAATTGAATAGATGCTTGTGCACTGGAAGTTTTGTAAACTAAAAAAAGCATTAATGTAATACAAATGATAGAGATATAAAACTTTGAAATTAGAATGTAAGAAGATAAATCTTCAGTTATGTATTGCTAATATGTAGTGCATGTGAGATACGATTGCTCTGTTCGAGGTTAAGTGCTTGTTTCAGTATTGAAAATGACTGTTGTTTGCTTTGATTATTTCTGTGATATTTTATGTTAATGTATTTATTTGTTAATAACATCCAAGGAGAATTTCTGGAAAAGAAAAATTTAATGGGAAGCAATCTTATGCGGCTTTGTGTTACAATTGTTAACGAAAGTGTGTTTTATTACATGTATGTAAATACTGATTGTTTAGTACAATTTTGTTTCTGATTGGTTAAAGCTCCATGCGGTGCCATCGTTGAAACCCTTGTTGTATTCGTGCTTCGGGGTGGAGCCCTTTGTTTTGTTCCATGTAATACGAGTGTGCACATACGAACTGCACATCATAAAGTTATCGACGGAATGTAGTTCATTGCTGTCGTCACTGGGAAGGTTCTGTGGAATTAACATGGCGTCCAGTTTGAAGTTTTCGACTTGGGATTGGGCTAATAAAAGTGCTGTGTGGGTCTTTAACAGAATTGTCGGCATTCAGCTTGGATGGAATATCCCTCAAGTTACTGTGGATCTTTATTGAAAAATGTCTGCGTGGGTAAAATTCAATTTCTAGTGTCAGGACTCTTGTGTTGTTTTGAAGCGGCACTGCAGACTCTCTTTTTCTTACCAAAAATTGCACTTCGTTTTCCATGATGATTTCGTTTACCATAACAACATTTAAGTTTTAAATTCGACTTCAGGTAGTTTCGTCGAAGTTGTCAAAAGTCATGACAGTAAGTGGTGGAAAATTTACTAGAACAATTGGCTGAAAATTTTAGCCTCACAACGTCCTGTATTTCTTCACCACAATGTATTTGTCATATGATGTAAATAATCTGCCATTCACCAACTCACAAACGTTTTCCCGATAACTTTGCTAATGACTTAATGCCTTCTGAACGACAATAAATCTTGTCGACACTTGCTAATAAAACCAGTTTTAAATCCCCAGGTGGCCGAGTATCCAACTGGCAGTAGTCTCTTGCTGGAGTCCGGATTTTGGAACTTGTTTGATCTCTGTTACTCAGTATAGATAACTGGTTCTCAAAATGCGGGACCCCTGTAATTGACTATTACCACACAACTTGACTCAAAACGACTGTTGAGCAGTTGCGAAGACGTGCAAGTAGTAACCGGAAGTAAAGTGAAATCGGCAAACGGGGTTTTGAACCTCTATACCTTGTGTTTTGCTCTCGTTAGTGTTTTATCACCTCAAAACATTGCTGCTTGCGTTGTTACAATCACGTACATGTACAGCGTCATTGACGGAAATGTTACATTTTGGGATGCGTTTGTGATCAATTCTGTATAATGTCCTTGCTATTGAAAGTATTTTGAACCTTTTAGTCGATTTCAATCAAAACTTTTAAATTCTTGTCTGGTCCTGAAAGTGGGGTGGGTCAGGTTTGATGGCACTTATCTGGGTTAAGTGGATCGTGGTTGCCTGGAATGGTATTCAGTAGTTCTTTGAAGTTGAGTAAAAGAAGTCTAATCTGTTGCCTTCGTCTGTTCTCCCTGGACAAATTGGATGTACCGCCATATTTTGAAAGCAGTTCCTTGTTTAAGCCGAAATTTCTGCAGAGAATACATGTACCGTCCGCCTCTTTTCAAACAAGTGGTAAGAGAAGCGGATTCAGGAATTTGCAATTGCTTGAGGTGGTCCAAGGTTTCATACCCATTTCAAGTCAACATGCTGCAAAGCCTTGTCCGTGAAGTATGTGAGCCTGAGCAAAGGGATACACTGATGCAGTGACAGCTTAGCCATTTGGTGAACTAAGTTAAGTAACCTACACCTTAGGTCTTCTCACAAATTAGGGACCCAACCCCGTAGTTATCGGATGCGCTTCAACAGTTGTGGCGAAACTGGAGAAGCTCGAAACCTGTGTCGCGGAGCAGGATGGTACCCTAAGACGTGTAGCGACTGAGCGATTGGTGAAGTTGTGGCGGCCGGATAGTCGAGGGTGGGTATCAAATTACTAAACGAGCATTCTTCTCTGCAATAGAACAGAAAGCACAAGACAAACAAATTTCGCAACGCTCCTGTGTGCAATAATCACGCTGCCAGATGTGCTATTTTCTTATCACAGAAGATTGTGTCGTTACATGGGCTGCGCGCCATAGGGGGCTGGGGGGGGCTATGAGAGCCCCACCACATTTTTCAGTGCTACGCCGCTCTTGGTCTGTTGGCGCTGCACCACAGGGGAGCTGGCGGCTATAGATCCCCGGCTACTTTTTCAGTGCTGCCATGCGTTAGAGGTATATCTGTCGACGACATCCTGCAAGGCTCCACTTGTCTACCGATTACAACTCGCTCTGCCTCGATTGCTACTCAACTAGAGTGCCTTGACCCTAGACGTGCACGTGCTCATCTCAAACAGGGTAATCGTCCTTCGAAGAAGGTCCCCTCCTTGCCAGACGTCAAGCGTTACCTCAAGGTTTTCACTATGCCCCGTAATGGATTACTAGTGGTACGTCAGATCCAGCCCTTGTTCGTTGTTTTCGAGATTGTCGTGTTTCCCAGGTCTGTCCTCAAAAGGTTACTTACCACCATTCACGTAAAACTTGATCATCCTTTCAAGCATCAGCTGAAGCAGGTTGTCAGTCGACACTTCTTTGCTCTCGACAGTCATCAAATGAGCTTCAGAATCGTGTCATGCCTGTGCCTCTCTGTGGTTTGGTTCCGCAATCATTTACGGATCCGCCAGATGTCCCAGTGGTGAGCTTCACAGCAGACCTCATGAAGGGGTCGCGTCAACCCATTCTCCTTGTTCGTGAAACTGTCACTTCTTATCAGTCTACTTGCCTCACTGACAACGACACCCGTGCCGTTCTCCGTGACGCTCTGGTTCACCTTCTTTTGGAGTTGCTCCAGTTTGATGGTCCGCCAACTGTTGTCAGTGTCGACCCTGCTCCTGGCTTTCGTGCACTTCAGCGCGACAAGTTGTTAATCTCACTTAGAGTTCGTCTAGAAGTTGGTTGGGTCAAGAACCTAAACAAAAACCCTGTCACAGGAATAGCTGTCGACGAAATCGAAAAGGAGTTGTTACGCCAAGAACCTGGACCCGTGACTAAGCTAGATCTTAGCATCGCCACAGCACGTCTCAACTCCCGTCTTCGGTCTCGTGGTCTCTCATCTAGGCGGATGTGGTTCCAGCGTAATCAGTACACAAACGAGCAACTTACCTTATCTTGAAGCAAACCAGTACTGGGAGCAGTAGACACAGCTAAAGCTCCAAGACAGGGTTGGACATACTTCCTTGGCTGTAGGTGACCTAGTGTATCTTCATGCTGACTCTGACAAGACAAAGGTTGGTGAGCGAAACTAGTAGTCACCCATTGACGCCGACTGGTGTCATAACCGCATTCCTGCACCGGAAGATGGCGACGTAGCATGCACCACCGGCAGTTGCCCGACGCTGACGTACCATCTACTGACTCTTCGTCCCGTTACGTCACCTCGTGATTTTCAACCGCCGCCTGTTCAATTCCGATGTTTCTTCTTCTCACCACGGACCCTTAAGACGACGATGGTGCTCTTAGGTCTCGACCACAGCGTGCTCAGTGGCGGATTTAGAGGGGGGGCAAGAGGGCATGACACCCCCTAAAAGTCTCCCCGATCCCTTTGGGCAGTTCGGTGGTGGGAATGTCAGACGGGCAAACTCCTGGCACCCCTAACTCAAAATTTTGAATCCGCCACTGGTGCTCGCCGTCCTCCCTCGTGTTTGACTGATTACAGACTTAACTAATGGTCTTCATTATCTTTGTCTCCTCTCTAGTGTAGCCTATGTTATAGTGATTTTAGTTGTGTGTCGTAGTTTTCTTGTTTTCTAAGGAGAAAGAAGCCACGCCAACCCACCAGATGTCGCTGCGCTGTAATGAACGCCCTCTAGCTCTCTGTCATCGGACTTTGTAAAAACTGGTACCGTTCATTTTCTGTTTTTCACAATAAACGCAGTATATTCGTCTGAAGAGCTTTCTATTTACTGGCGATGCCCTCCAGCCACGACTTGAGGAAATGGTCCTTATTATGTTACTAGCAACAACAGGGCCCGGTCTCTAATCTTTGTACTCGAAACGAACTCGAAACTATTTTTGGCAATTTCTCTGCTCCTTTTCAGTGCGAACTTAAGATAATTGGTTATCAGACTGTGCTCGAATACATTATAGTTTATGCATAGAAGTTTCTAGTTCAAGTTTGCCCTTGAAGACTCTTATATTCGTGCTACAAACTCGAGTAAAAACTCGAAATTTCGAGTTCAAACTCGAACTTATTGCTTTAATATTGGGTTTACAAACTGTGAACTAAGGGCAATAAATTATCTACGTAAGTTATTGTGTACTCGAGCATAGAATAATAGACACTTATCTTGAGTTCGCCCAAAAGTAGAGTAGAAAATGCCAAACCTAATTTCGAGTTCCATTTCGAGTAAAAAGATTGGAGACCGGGCCCTGGTTTATTCTCTTTCGACATTTCACCACAAATCCCACCTGTTTTACTGATCTGTTTTGCTCGTTCGCCTTTTGTATTATGTCAAGTATACGATGATCACTCGAATGTCTAAATTTTTGGTGCTACTGAAGAGCTATCCCTGGCAACCTTGCATTCATCGTTGAAACATTTTGCACCTGTCTCGTCCCATTTCCTTTCCACATAATATAAGAATGTTTACTAATTGAGAAACTATTCATCGACATTCTCGTCCAATAATGACTTGCATGTAGCTATGGCCAAATGTATTTCATTAGATTATAATCTCTCTTGAAAATTATCTCTATAATTATCACTCCATCCTCTTTTATATAGGCTTTCCTGTGATCTACATGTACATTTCTATTTGTGCGGTTAAAGAGAAATGATCATTATTCTGCTCTGTATGAAACACTTCCCTGAAAGTCGTTTGACACTCCACCATTAACACCTTTTTAGCTCATTTGAAATTCAAAAATTTGTTATTTTATTTCTCCATATAAACTGTTTACCTCATAATCTTTCTTGTTTCTTATTGGTAGTTCTATATCAGAAACATAAAACGCATCTACACCAGGCACACAAATGTCTGTACTATCCCGTTCAATACACAGTGTAGCTTAGCAACGCGGCTGTACTTGCACTGAAATCCTCGATCAGTATTAACTCAGAGCACTCACCATCCTTCGCATACGGAGAACCCTATGGTGCCATATCCTGTACATAAAATCAACAACTATATTTTCATGTTTCAGCGACAATGTCTTCTTTCGTTGAGCAGCTGCTCAATTGAGCAAATGTTTTTGTTAGATGAAACTTGCATAACTAGTAACCCTTCTGAGTTTCTCAGAACACTTGTATTGTGGTTCGTCAGACACGAAATCCGGTATATTATTATCTACCAAATTTCTCCTAAGTCTATTTGCATTCCATGACACAACAGTGCTTGACTCAAACGTAGTGTTTTGACGGCCTCTGTCAAATTCTTAGTCCTTGGAGGCAACTGCATCCACACATTTATCAAAGAGTACATGTATACGTTTATGTTGTGGTACAATTTGTCGTCCATTATACTATAGCCTCGTTAAAATTGTTGTCTTTGGAAAACTGTCAAACTTTAGAACTATCCCTGCGAACTTTCTTGCTGCACTCCTTCGATGCAGAGAACATTGTTTCTACTTTCAGCTTTCTTTTGTTCATCGAGATTTTTATTGTCTTCGAGCTTAATTAGCAATAACAGGTATTTTTATGACGTTTTGTTTCCAGTTCTGTGTGCACGCTCAGTTATTATGTCAGTTAGATTGAGGTGGTTAGCCAAGACTTCTTTGACGTCATTATTTGCTTCTTCCCGCTTCATGGTCGTTTTCTCATGTCTACCTATTTTCGAAGTCGTCTCAGTTTCTTTCTACATTTGCTACTTGATTCTCCAAGCCTTCGTTTTCTTATTTTATTTCAGAGAATTGGAGGCAAAGAGCCTCTGTTTCGTTTGATAAATCTGTCAAATTTCCTCTCGATTTCCCTAAATAGTTAAAATATTAGGAGTACTAGCTTCGAACGGCTGACGCATGTACTAAAATATTCGTACCTCGGTTATGAGAGGTACGGGCTGTACTAGTGGCTGTTCCTTTGTTGCCAGGCATGGTAACTGTCTTTCATTCACCATGATGCACATCAGTCTTTGTTGGGCATTCACAACCCACTTTGGAACATAAGGTTCTGACCAGCGCATGAAAGTAACTCAAATTATAACTTACTTTCATCACGTTTTCGTATTTCACCGAACCTTTCCGTGTTGCTTTCATTTCTTGGCAAGAGCATCTAAGGGTCATTATCCAGGAGACATAGTGTCTACCTAGATCTATTAGCTCAGAGTCAGATCACTTGGAACTACAGACAGATTTAAAGAATCCTGAAACCTGGGCTGAGAACTGGGGCATGCGCTTTAAAGCCACCAGATGATCAACTACACATCTCAGCGATGTCGGGAGTATACTCACGGAAGTCACTTATATAAGCCACATCTCAGAAAATAAATATCTGCGGACATGAAAAAGAAAACATAATTCAGTAAGTACTGTAAAATGACAGAAGTACACCTGGGTTCAGTCACAAGACGCAACCTCCGAAACAGCCTACAAAATACCTACAAAACATACTTCGCTCGTGCGCTAGACGATAAATGGAAGATGGTTAAGTCATCTGGGCCCGGTCTCTAATCTCTGTACTCGAAACGAACTCGAAACTATTTTTGGCAATTTCTCTGCTCCTTTTGTGCGAACTTAAGATAATTGGTTATCAGCCTGTGCTCGAATACATTATAGTTTATGCATAGGAGTTTCTAGTTCAAGTTTGCCCTTGAAGACCCTTATATTCATGATACAAACTTGAGTAAAAACTCGAACTTTCGAGTTCAAACTCGAACTTATTGCTCTAATATTGGGTTTACAAACTGTGAACTAAGGGCAATAAATTATTTACGTAAGTTATTGTGTAGTCGAGCATAGAATAATAGACTCTTATCTTGAGTTCGCCAAAAAGTAGCGTAGAAAATGCCAAACCTAATTTCGAGTTCCATTTCGAGTAAAAAGATTGGAGACCGGGCCCTGGTACGCATAATATGAACTTGAAAGTATATAGCGTTACTGGCTTTCCGTATCTCGCGTCTTTGTGGTCTCAGCACTCCCTTCCCGAGAAATTCATCAAACCTATGGGAAATGCCGTCATTACGCCCAATAGAACGTATTTGGACTATGTGACAAAATCTAAAATAATAGCAAATATCCACTGCAGAAATAGTGCATACCTTCCAGATACGATATACAAATCTGACTTACGCAAATTCTCTTTATTCCTAAAACAACATTAGACTGCAATCAGCTGTCAAACAAATGAATGCAGATCAGCCAGCGCTACCGCAAAATAACATGGCAGCCATTTTGTATCCTAAAGCATGCAGTAAATGCTGAAGTGAAAAAAGCTTACGTGTTGGCTTTCACACCGAAACTCAGGTAAGGTGTCCCTAATGTAATTATACGCAGACGCCTGCTAAAAATCGAACCACTTTAACTAAGACAGAACCGGATATAGCTCTGAGATTCACATTTTGTATTAATTTAGTGCTGGGTTTCGTAACATTCTTCTGTTCTTAAGCCTATGTGTACAGGCCGACAATGTGCGTCGAGTGCGGCAACACTTGACATGTCACAACGTAGGGCCTACATGTATATTTTGCACCTGTGTTTACTGGGATTGTAAGTTTCAAGGAGTGTCACTTCCGGTACTAAATCGCTCGATGGATACAGAATCGTGTCGGAATGAATACCAATTGTCTAGTTATAAAGCTGAATTTCACACCGCTTAGCTCGCTGAAAACGAATTAGGCCTTGTACTCTGTTAGAATCGGTTTCATTGTATTCTTTAATGTGAAGGGATCTCATTTCTGTTGACAAAACAATCGCAACCATCACCGACTCAAGAAAACGATGACCAACTCTCAAGAAAAGAGCACGAGTTGGTAAGGGAAACAAAATTCAATCACGGAAGGAATACGAGACCAATTTTGTTCGATTTTTGTTTTTAGCTTGCTAAGCACGTCGAATTGCAATAGAATTAGACTATTTCTGCTTAAAGAGAAGGGTGAATGACGTTTCCATTCTATATCAATAACTGCTTCAACCCTCTGACTGTTGAAGCTCTCAGAGTAATATGTGACCACCCGAGACTGTACTAGGAAAACAACAAATTGCGTTTCACGTTTCGAGTAATTTTTAAATTGTACGAGATTTTAACTTTCTAATCGAGTCTTGAATGAGCTTTGTAGGTCACTTTTACTGATTTTGATTGACCTCTCAATCATACATTAGTGTCGCTGAGTTTTGCGATATCTGGGCGGGAACTGGAGGGCGTTGTACGCATAGCTGTTGATTGTTCCTGCGTTTCATCTGAATCACCAGTGTCCACGTTTTCACCGTCGCCAATTTTCTGTATGTCTGGTTTCGGCTGTGACGCCGACGTTCTCTCGAATCCTTGACTAACTTTTCCGGTTTTCCTTCGAGCCAATATTGGAAGCTCAATCTCTGACTTCTCCTCCTGAATCGCAGGCTTTGCTACGCACAGCCAAATAGCAAAGATGACACCAAGAAACTGCACGGCCAAGAACCCGGCGCCGACGCCAATTATCATCGGTTTGTAGTTGAATATGAAATTCAACAAATGAGGACTACATCCTTGAACATTGATGAACAACGATTCGGTCTCGTTCCATTCCTGGGCGCATCGCGTGTCGTTGATATAGCGGGGCCGCTCACAGTCCTCACAAAATTGAAGGTCCTCGGGCTCCTCTATCTTGCAGCAGGAGTAAGGAGTCGGAATCTGTCCCCTACTCTCGTTCCAGAACCTGCTGAATTGGTAATCTCTGGGGCCCGCTTCGCCACAGCACTCATACTTGATCTGGACGTAGTCTAGCGCCTTGCCCATCATCGTTCTAGTCTCGTAGTTCTTCACCAACCTCTTCAGGTTTAACTCCAAGTTGTCGGTCAGTGAAGGCAGTTCCTCAATGAAGAAATGGGCGCCAACCCCCTCTGTCACTATTACAGTGCATATCATGACAGCGTACTGTAAGGAAATAATAATACACGGGGTTTATTTGTTTCTCATCTCCTTCCCCGACGCCGCTGGTCAATTTACTAAGCTTTTGACCCTTCAGTGTTATTTTCTTATAGTTTTCTTTTGGAAATGTGTTATACACGGTCAGGGAATTAAGGAAAAAGAAAACTAGTTTGATGGCAACCTTAAGGGTTTTCAACAATTCAAAATGGCGGATGCAGCCGTGTCAATTTCGATCTTTTGAACTTGATGACGTACATCGTTTCTGGGGCGTACAGTTCATTACCGGTAATATTTTACGGAGGCTGTGCCAAATTCAAGGTCAAATTAAAGTTCGAAACTCAAGATGGCCTAAATCCAAATCCCATGACGCTTAAGAAATTGTTGTATTGATGTACATGTATTTCGTTTTTGTCTATGGCTCAAAAATTAAGGTAGGTGCTCGAACCAGAGATCCTACCAGATATCAAAACCTGAAATAATACGTTTGTTTATCTGTTGTCCATTAGGATGTGTGCGTTTAGCTTTTGTTTTTCGTCCACGTAATGTATGGGCCTGTAGTATGCGTCTTACCGTGAAATGATTTTATCACTGTGTGTAAAAGTTAAGATAATATGTCGATTCGAACGTTTGGAATTCCGTTACATAAGCCTGAATAACACAAAGAGAGTATAGTTAATCAGTTCTTAAAAGCTAGCGCTGCTTCGTCGTCTTTGCTTAAGCGTTTTCGTTAAGTCCATGTCTACGGCAGATTTATGTTACGTGGATGGGCTATCTTAGTTAATTTAAATGAATGATATAGTACACACAGAAGCAATTCACTACGTTTTTAACACCGAACGATGAACTAAAGGCTGTCGCAAATGCGTGAGCAATTAAACAAGTACATGAAATATCACGTCAGCACTGTATCACTAAATGCTTTCTCATATTAACTCCATGACAGGAAGTTTAAACATATGTTAAGAAAATAACAACAGCTTGACATGTTTCGGCGTTTATTGAAACGCCATCATTAGAAGAAAAAAAAAACAGTGACCACCTTGCTAGGCCCAACAACAAGTAATGAAACACACTCCCTGTAACTGACTGTGTCTGCGTTTCATTACTTTTTGTCGGGCCTAGCAAGGGGGCCATTGTGTTTTTTTCTTCTGATGATGGTGTTTCAATAAGTGCCGAAACATGTCAAGCCGACTTGAATCCGTTGTTGTTTTTATTTCTCATATTGCTCAAGATTTTGCTTTTATTGCATTAAAATCCACTTTCAGTATATTTTTATCACCGTGTCTAATATTACAGATATTCTTTAATCGTGAAAGGACAGGTCAGGTACGAAACTTTCATGCATTAACAATTAGATTTACATAATAATCACAAAATTGTAAAGTAGACACCGACAAATCTAGATGGGATGAGCGTGGTAATTCTTTTAAACTCCAAACCTCTTCCCCTAACAGTATAACACTGACTGCTAAAAAGCCACGAAATACGCCTCTAAAAGTGTTTCACCTTAACTTTATGACATGACAATTAGCCAATTATATTTTCTCCAACTTAAGACGTTGATAAATTTTGCCAGTGAACGTTTATCTACGGGATTCACGTGACCAGAAGTTATTTGTTTGGGAGCCACTGTAATGCGTAATGTGACGATTCTTGTCAAAGTGAATTGTTACGATGTCAGGGGAACAGTTACATGTAATTGCTTTACTGGTTATATCATAGAAATTTGGACTGCGATACAACTTTAATTAACGTAAGCCTACCTGATATCAGAGGGCGTGACTCCCCAAGTGCAGGTACCAACAAAAGTATTGAATTTCATCCTGAGATGAACCAGGTGTTAATTTATGTTGAGTTTCAAGTCAAGGAAAGTAGACAAATAATGCACTAGACATTTTGCTTCTTTGAGAAAATTTAATTTCACATTTGTATAATATGTAAGAAAAATATTATGCCAGTAGCTTGTTTTTCTCTATTTTATTTTTTTTAATAGTTTAGTGTAGAACAGAGTTCCAGAATATCACTGTGATACATGTATGTTTACTTGCTAATTAAGATATTTAATGCAACAATACTCAGTCTGGCATTTCTAAAGCATAGCAGGTTTTGGACCTCGTGTAAGACCTTACTGGATTCAATAGGGTGTCCTTAGATCCAATAGAAGTCGCACGTTATTTGCTGTAAGAAATTATACAATATTTCTGTTTTCGTTGCCAAAAACAAGTTTTACGAGTTGTGTTTGATATTGTCCATGTTTTGCGCAACACAATGCTCTGCGCAGCTCCACATTCGACTGGTTACTCTTCAGAACTACGACTGATGTGGTTGCAAGTTTGAACATCTCGTTTCGACTGTCTCTCACTATTTCTCCTGTCTCCAGGAAAATCATTCTGTAATATATTTGCGCCTAGAAGCTGCCAGCAAAACTATCCGTGGGAGACTAAAAGAAGAGTACTTGAAAGATTTGGCAATTCCAAACAACCGCCGTTCCGACTGTCATTATCAATTGACCCAAAGAAAAGAATGTTCAGCAACCTCATTTGCTGCTCTCGCTTTCACGAAGCATCTAAATTTACAGCAAGAGTATGAAGAAGCAGGTGTTACATTTTGCAACTATACTGAACCTACTGAAAATGATGGCAGATCCAGCTACAGTTGCATTTCAACAGAGTATATCTTACAGATATTGCTGGAAGGGGCACGTGATTAGTGTGATCAACGTGAAGAAGATCGAGTTTTTTGCTTGAGCTGAAAAATCGATAGCTAATTCTTCACATTTCAGTAGTCTTAACAGCGTCAATTGCTTCTCAAGCACTGATAGATTCAGTTTGCTGAATCTCAAGCTCTCATCTTTGTGACTGGGGTTAACAAATTAGTATTGAACATCAAGAGTAAGTTTGCTGAATGTGGTAAAAGATGTGTCGTTTTCGGTATATTTGTATCACAGTAATAATGTGTGTGTGTGTTTGTGTGTGTCCGTGTTTGCGGGTGCGTGTGTGTGTGCGTGTGTGTGTGCGTGTGTGNTGTGTGTGTGTGTGTGTGTGTGTGTGTGTGTGTGTGCGTGTGTGTGTGTCTTAGTAACACTTACCACAGCTAGGCAAGCTTTATTTTCTCGTACTGCGCCGCAACACCCAAGTAAGGAAACAGCGAATAAAGCAGTTCCGGTACCTTTAAATTTGAAGAAATTCTCATTAGCTTAACGGTTTGTAAATTTTCCTTGCTCATCCGTTCATTTTGGAGACTCGGCAAATTGACAAAAATAGACGATGGGTGTAAATAACAAATGAATAAATTTGTGCTCACCTCGCAAGACCATAGGTCTAGGACTCCTCTAAGGACTGCCTACAGGAGGCAACTCGTACGCTAACATTTGATCTTTTGTCGCTGCAGCTCTATAAGCCAGACTGTGACTTACCTGTCCTTTCATAGTAGTTAATTACTACGTGTCGCTCAACTACGCTGCTGTGGAAAACGCATTCCCTAATTTGTCTGATAATGCACCGATTTTAAAAATTCGAAGACGGCTAATATTTACGTTTCAATTTTTAAAACAGTCATGTTGGTCGCTTGCCTAACTTATTGTTCGATTTTGGACTTTGAAACTGTACACTTAACGGGCGCATTGTTACGAATAAAACTGTAACAGCTCCATCAAACCCTTAATGTGCCAAGAACTTTGCTGGAGACTGAGGGGGTGAAAGATGCACGCACTTTCATTCATTTACGTGCAAATAGGTTTAGCGTACGAGTTGGAGCTTAACGCACAATGGTTCCTAGCTGTATTTTGACGATAGTCTTCATACATCTTGCTGGCTAGCTTACAGCATCGCTAGTTAACATTGGTCATAATTGCAAAACACAATGACCGTAGAAAGACTCGTCATAAACGTACCTAGTAGCACATAGGCGAACACTGCAAACAGCGAAACGTTTTGGTAAGCCGAGATGAGTTCGGAGAGGTTCAACAGCGAAGCGTTGGATCTAAACAATACTCCAAATACCAGCAGCACGGCGCCCATCAGCCAGAAGAAACCGTTGAAGTAGACCAAGAAGCATTTGGCAACATTTGCTCCGCAGCTTATTGGCATTATATCATCATTTTATATCCAAATTCGACCACATAGCCATGATATCGAGAACCAAGAATTCACAACTGTATTCACGGAGCAGCGTTTTGCAAAGATTCGCTATGTTGTTTCACGTAACAAAACATTTTGCGTAATAATGACACAAAACTATCTTATAAATTATAGTTTACGACTTCAAATTGCCCAGTAACTTGTAAAAACCTGACGATAGATAGAGTGACTTCACTTATCACACGCACGAACGTAATATCACGAGCGATTTTCTAGAAATTGGTAGTCTTTCACAGTTTCTTAGGTTAACTTTTAAAGATAACCCTTACATTTTAGTTAAATAACGTAGAAAATAAATCTGAAACTAAATAAAGCTATCCAGATCCTTCCAACCAATTCGCGGCCATCCGTGGCTCCCCATAACTACACCTATTCTTCACCGCCTTCTTAACGCCCTGCCCTCTGCTCTCAACTCTCATTTCCATGCATCTCTCTGTGCCGCTATGTTTTCCACTGCCTTTCACGCCTTCCTTCGTGTTAGCGAATTTACTGTCGCCACCTCTGCCTCATCCCCATTCTCTGTCCTCCAGGTCTCGGATGTCTCAGTCACGTCTTCGTCCATGTCTCTCACTATCTCCCACTTCAAACATCACGATCACACCCCTAACATTCTCGTTATCCCCCGTTCTACTGGTCCCCATTGCCCTGTTGCAACCCTTCAACACTACCTCACTCTCTCCAACCACTCTTCTGGCCCTCTCTTCCAGTTACCTAATGGTTCCCCCATCACTCGCTCTTACTTCACTCGCCACCTTAACTTGGTACTTGGGTGCGTCGGTCTCGATCCTCAACGCTATAAATCTCATAGTTTTCGTATTGGTGCAGCCACCTCCGCTGCTAACCTCCAAATTCCGGACTCCACCATCCAGCGTATGGGTCGCTGGAAGTCTGACGCGCTCAAGAACTACATTCGTCTCTCCTCCTTAAACTTGCCCGTTGCTAACGTTCCCACACCTTCATTGACATGATCATCCACCACCCAGGGGTAGCTCTGCCAGTCAGTGCTTCCCCTCCTTACACCACCTCTTCATCCTGGGGCATCTGTATTGCCAGTGCCCCCCCTCGCTCACCACTCCCTTTTCATCGCGGGGCACCTGTATTGCCAGTGTCCCATTCATAGGCACCTGTATTGCCAGTGTCTCTTTCACTCACACCATTTCTCACCCTCGGACGCCTGTATTGCCAGTGTCCTAATTCCCTTATTCCCCATTTTCATTGCCACNTGGCAGATTGTCACCCACCTTTACAGTGCAACATGTTATATAACTTTTGTAATTACTGATATCTGTAGTAGTTTAGTTTGTCATAATATATATGACCTTTTATCTCAACTACATGTGTTGTTTCACTGTAAACTAGCTTCGGTATCGCTTCGCAGTTAGCGCATATAAAAATTATTTAAGTATTAAATTATTTTATGTAAGCTATACTGCCTCCTCCTCATTATCATATTGTTTGGATTCTCTGGTCAGTGACCCTCTTTGTTTTACGATTATTGGTTTAATTGTACCACGTGATCTCTTTGTCTTGTTGCAACACTGGGCCATCGTCCACAATTCTCTCCAACTTTCATTTTTCACTCAATTTCTCTTTCCCTCCCTCCCTCAAACCAATTTTCATTCTTTCCCTTTATCCTCAAATTTCACATGTCGCTGTCCCGGTGTTGCTGTTATTCTTCCGCATATTGTTTCTTAACTTACTATGGCAGATTGTCACCCACCTTTACAGTGCAACATGTTATATAACTTTTGTAATTACCAATATCTGTAGTAGTTTAGTTTGTCATAATATATATGACCTTTTATCTCAACTACATGTGTTGTTTCACTGTAAACTAGCTTCGGTATCGCTTCGCAGTTAGCGCATATAAATGTAGAATATAAATAGGTAAATAAAACAACAAGAATGGATCAACTGAAATTTTCGGATGTAATAACGTCCTTTGTCAACAGAAACAGAAATAAAGTAAATAAAGTGTTTGATTTTACTTTATTTCTGTTTCTGTTGACAAAGGACGTTATTACATCCGAAAATTTATTTCTGTTTCTGTTGACAAAGGACGTTATTACATCCGAAAATTTCAGTTGATCCATTCTTGTTGTTTTATTTACCTACTTATATTTTAGTTAAGGAATTCATAAAAAAAAAACATTTTAACACTTTAGCTCAGTTAAAAAATAAATCCAAATATTGCTCATGCAATACAATCTAAATACTTAATTTTGTGTTGTTTTTAGTGGTACACCACCAACGAAAATCTCCGCCGTTGTTCATTACGGGTACTCACTCTGCTGCCACATTAAAAAATTAGTAAAACAATGCAAACCTAAACAAAGCTTGAAGTTACCAAATGTAATATAATTAGCGAATGACAAAACTCATCTCGCGTTCTAAATTGGTGAATATAAAGAAAAACCTATTTCCGGAAGCTCACGTAAATTTAGTACATATAAGCATCACTTAAAGCATCACTATGACCACAAGAAAGTGGTGAGACTAGTTTTACAGTGCAAAGTTGTCTAAATAAAGGTGACAACCAATAGTGGGTTTATTGTGACTCTAATTATGAAAATTTCAGACGGACCTACCTAGTTTAAACTTTGCATTGCAGGAATTACAACTGTCGACTTCTTCAGAAGATGTTCGGCTGGCAGCCTCAGATCTCCTCGCCTTTCCTGTGAAACTGTACTAGTGCGACCTCAGTTGGGTAGTGAGTGCAATGCTCTCTGCCAGGTTTTAGATTGGTTGAGTCTCGCACCACCACAGAGATATTTTTACCTGAGATCCAAAAAGCCTTTTTACCCCGTGCCAGTACAATTTCAAAGTAAACCCAAGAACATCTGGCACTGGGGAAATTGTGATCCCTGCAACGTAAAGTTTTAACTAGGTATGTCCGGCTGAAATATTCATAATAAAGCATATGTACCAACCTACATGCTCCTGGATGAATCAAAATCTTCATCACGTAATTCACTCTAAGCCATCATTCACTTACCCAGCCCACTGACTGTAAACTTCTGTGACATTTGATCTTTAGAGTGAAATGTGCCAGCGAAAAGCTCGGAAATCTTACAGATCGTTGCTACCACATGCTGAGATAGAACACTGCTCAAACTCTTCCACTTACTGTCTGTTTGTAAGTTTGTGCTCCTACTGTCATTTATGGGCTGTTCCACTACGCGGTCACCTCCCTCGCTCAATCGCCGGTGTTGTTCACTTTAAGAAATAACTTAGATGCTGTAAGTGAGAATTCTCTACCACTCATTTACTGTCTTTCAATTTTGATGAGTGTCAAAATTCAGCTAATATACATCACCGATCTGAGAAATGGCTCATGTGATCCATACGAAGCTTGTGCACTGTTCCTCGAAAAAACGCTGCTAGGACAATGTTCCAGTTTTGCATGAGGTGTTATCAAAAATCGAACTTTTAGGATGTTTATGAACAAATTCAAATCTTACAGCTACCAAACAATAATAATTTAAAGGAGTGCAAATACAGCGTTTTTGAGTTTTCATCGTGAACATTTATATTAAGTGAAACTTGGAGAATTTCTGGGAAAGACAAGTTAAATGAAAAATCAATCTTATGCGGATTTGTGTTACACTTGTACATGTAAGTGAAATTGTATTTCATTACATGTATATAAATACTCAGTGTGCAGTACAATTTTGTTGATTGGTTAAAGCACTATGCGGCACCTTTTTGAATCCATTGTTTGTATTCATGCTTCAGGGCGGAGACCTTTGTTTTGTTGCAAATGTTTTGAGCGCGTTCCTACATGTATAATGCCTGTACATCATAGAGTTTACGACCGAATGTAGTTCATTGCTTTCTTCAATGGGAAGATTCCTTGGAATTAACATGGCGTCCAATTTGAAGTTTGCGACTTGGGATTTGGTTAGTAAAAGGGCTGCGTGGGTCTTTAACAGTACTGTCGGCATTCAGCTTGGATGGAATATCCATCAAGTTACTGTGGATCTTAATTGAAAAATGTCTCAGTGGGTAAAATTCAATTTCTAGCGACTGTATTGTTTTGAAGCGGTATTGCCGTTTCTCTTTATTCTTACCAAAGATGCACTTAACTTCTTTTTCCAAATAATGGGGATTTTATTTACCACAACAACAGTTAAGTTTTAAAAAGTAGAGGAGCTTCGCCGAAATTTGACTTCAGTAGTTTTGTCAAAAATTGTGTCAAAAGTCATGACAGACAATAGTGGAAAATTTTTTTGACAATTAGCTGAAAATTTTGGTTCAGAAATGTCTTTTATCCCATAGGCGTTGAATCAGTCGAGGGAAATACGGCCATAAAATTACGTTTTCCGTATTCACCTCCCGCACTACTTCAACAGCGACCTCTGACATGGAAAGTTCAAAAGGTACGTCAATGTTGTCTCGACGTCGATAGCCGGTTTATTATCAAAGTTTCGGGAAATAGTTTAAAGTAAAGTAATGCAACTGCAATAGTGTGAGCAACACTCAGCACGCAATCAGGTCTCAATCGTAACATCCGGAACATGACTGTCTCAGTTTTCAATTGCTAAATTCCATGTAGATGTCGTATGCGACTCAGGTGCCGATTCCTCGTTGGATATCACTTCATCAAGTTTTGAAAGTATTTTGAACCTTTTAGTCGATTTCAATCAAAACATTAATGCAATAGTTGTCTTGAAAGTGGGGTGGGCCAGTTTTGATAGCATTTATCTGGGCTAAGTGAATCGTGGTTTGCGTGGAATGGTAGTCAGTAGTTCTATGAAGTTGCCCGAGTAAAAAAAGTCTAATCTGTTGCCTTCTTCTGTTCTATCCAGACATTTTGGATGTCCCGCCATTTTGAAAACAGTTCCCTTTTTAAGCCGAAACTTCTGCAGCAAATACTTGTACCGTCCGCTACTCTTCAAACAAGTGGTAACAGACTGAAGCGGATTCAAGAGTTTGCAACTGGTTTAGATGGGCCAGGGTCTCCTCCCCATTTGAAGTCACCATGCCACAAAGCCATGTCCGTGAATTATGAATGTTTAAGTAGAGTAAAGGCATATAGTTACTGAAGCAGTGCCAGCTTGACTATTAAGTGAACTAAGGTAAATAACCTACACATTAGGAACCCAACCCCGTAGTCACAGATACGCTTCAACAGTTGTGGCGAAACTGGCTAGAAACTTGTGTCACGGAGCAGGGTGGCACCCTGAAACTTGTCACGCGACCGCTCGATTGGCGAAATTGTAGCCACCGGACAGGGGTGGGTGAGCAAAAATTGTAATCCCAAGGCGTCAAAATACTAAAGGAGCGTCATTAGCCACAAGGAAAGAAAACAAAAGACAAGGAAATGTCGCCGTGAAAACTTGTAGAGAACATCCTGTTTATGTAATTCTGCTAATGGTAGCTAATAATTGGTGCAGTGGTTGATTTGACGCCAGCCCCTTGGGCAAGGCCCATAGACCTAATTCACGCCGACAGGAGGCAAGTTCCAAAACGAGGCTCGCTAAGATAGCTGTATTCCGCGTTGCTCGAACGGCTAGGAAAAATACGGACATTCAACTGTCTGTTTTACAATCTCCGGCTAAGGACGCTGAGATACGGAAGCGTTGGGTCGTTTCCATACGCCGCGACGAAAGAAAATATGTCCGTGTAAAGTTTATAAATGTTTTCAAAAAGTTAGATCATATTTGATAGCATCTCGTTGCCGAGTAATGGCGACTGGCGAATCTTCGACCAGCCAGGCTCAGTGTGTTTTCATGATGCATTTTTTCTTTCCAAAAAGGACAGGACCCTCAATCCCTCGATTTTGGGGCCGAATATCGGCTCTATTCCCCTCTAAAAATATTTAAAAAAAAATAACGCGAAATTCCCCCACGAGGCCTAAAAAAGTGATTGGAAATTTCTCTTCGAAGTTCAAATCACCTCAGTGTAACCACACAGGTGACAATTTGAAAGAGCACAAAAATGCTATTTGAGACATAGCCTATGAGAGCTTGCAACAGGGCGGGATTTCTATTGATGGTGATCGGGAGCTACATTTTTCCCGTCACTCGGCGAAAAATACCCCTCTTAGAAGGCACAGGCTTCTTTTCCGTCGGATGAACGAACGAGGCCCCTGATGAAACATGATAACTGTGCTTGCTCTGTCCAGTTAACTGAAATTGAGCTCTAAAACGAGGTTATGCTTTAGACGAACGAACTAGGTACGTGTTTTAATTTTAAAATTCAACTTGGTACATATTGATTATTGAATCCTAACACATGCAATAGACGTAAGAATTATTAAAACCAAGAAAGCAGAATTGATGGTCAAATAATTTTTATTTTCAATTACCAGCCAGGTTTTTTATTTTAATAAAAATGTATTTAATAACATCAATTATTCTTTCATATAAATGACAAATCAATTGTTAGTCCCGGTAGTCCCTACCTCACCAGGACCTTGGATATGCTTGATGTTAATATTCTTGAATAACAAATTAAACCAGATGCACATGACAGCAAAATGCTGTCGAATATTTCATCAACTCGTCAACAATAAGAGCAGACGAACTGGTTCGTGTAGAAATTAGCATTTTTATCAACAATTTACTAGAAGAAACGTACCCCTGCATTCAGCATGATACCTAGCCGTAACACGTCGATCGCCGCAATTTGGTCATTATTTACTTTTCACGTTTTGAACCTAGTTTTCCGAAAAAAAACTTATACCCTTTCGTCAGACAACTCTTTGGTGCATTGACTTGTTCTCTAATGTATTTTTACGTCTCTGTGGTTAATTATCGACACATTTTTAAGATTTAATATCCAGGTTGGACTCGAAAGATCGGCCATTTAACTCACGCAATGTCCGATCAACTTCGGCTTTGTTTATCGCAGTGAGCCTCGCTTTAGATTTTAATGTCTGTTGGGTCTATAAGCAAACCGGAAATTGTCGTAAAATCGTGTTTCCACGTTATTCGAAATATCTGCATACTTCACCTGGTTTTTTGACCATCGTGTAAACTTTGAGGACGGTGTCGAAAGTCCGCCCCGGCTGTTAAAGCACCTATAAATTTGTGTTCCATCAGAAAAACTCACTTTTGCCTTAGCCGACTTTTCCGCTCGTTAAAATTTACGGCGTATCAGTGCCCTGACTGTTCGTTCTCGCTCTAGATCACATCCAGTGAACAAAATGGCACGCCGTGACGAGTCAGCATTTACAGCCTGAACAGGAAGAAATCACACCTATTTTGACTATGGAACAACTCGTGACAAATTTCATAACTGTTCTAAATCAAAAATTGTGTTTAGCCACGATTGGCAGATTTGTAACCTCTTAAATCGCGCTTGTAAGTGTGAAAGGAGTCTATAGAATATTCAAAATGACGTCAAATGTTGTAATTGATTCAAGTAAATACTCCGACCCAAGAAAACTTTGTCAAACTCTCACGAAAATGGCAAGAGTTGGTAACATAAATGGAACCCAGTCACGCTAAGGAGTACGAGACCAGTCTGTCAGAGTAAAAATCCTTATTCGATTTTTGTTTTAGTTTGCTAAACGCGTCGAAATGGAATAGAATCCTGTCAGCTTAAAAAGAAGGCGTGAATGGCGTTTTCATTTTTTATTAATAACAGTGTAAATCCTCTAACTACTGGAGCTGTTAAAGTACGTGACCAGCCAAATTTACTCGAGATAGGACTCGAAAACTGACGAGTGGCGTTTCACGTTACGGGTAATTTTCAAATTCACAAGATGTGATCTGTGAACTTTCTAGTCGAGTCTCGAGTGAGCTTTGTAAGTCACTAACCCTGGTTTTGCCAGATCTCTCAATCATACATTAGCATCATTCAATGTTTCAAATTCTGGGTGGGAACTGGAGTATGTTGTATGGTTAGCTGTTGATTGTTCCTGTGTTTCATCTGAATCACAATTTTCTCCCTTTTCACCTTCGCAAATTTTCTGCATGTCTGATTTCGGCTGCGACAAAGACGTTCTCTTTAATAATTGACTATCTTTTCCGGTTATCCTTCGAGTCAATATTGGAAGCTCAATCTCTGACTTCTCCTTCTGAGTCGCGGGCTTTGCTACGCACAACCAAACGGCAAGGACGACACCAAGAAACTGTGTAGCCAGTAACCCGGCGACGATGCTAATTGTTATCGGTTTGTAATTGAATACGAAATTCAGCAGATGAGGACCACATCCCTGAACGTTGATGAACAACGACTCCGTCTTATTCCAGTCCTGGGCACATTGCGTGTTGTTGATGTAGCGGGGCCGCTCACATTCCTCACAGAATTGAAAATCCTCCAGGTCCTCTACCTTGCAGCAGGAGTAAGGAGTCGGAATCTGACCCTGAGTCTGGTTCCAGAAAGTGCTGAATTGGTAATCTCTGGGGCCCGCTTGGCCACAGCACTCAAACTTGACCTGGATGTAGTCCAGCGCTTGGGACCTAGCTGAATTTAATTTCTGGTATTGTCTCACCAACTGTTTAAAGTTTAACTCCAATTTGTCAGTCAGAAAAGGCAGTTGTCCAATGAGTTTATAGGCGCCAAGCCCCTCGATCGCTATTACAGTGCAAATCATGAAAGCGTACTGTAAGGAAATAATAATACATATAGATTATTACATGGCGAAGTCGTTATCCCCCGTTATCTAGAGCCAGAGTGGATTTTGGAGAATTATCAAATACTGAACGAGAAACATTGCAATGAATAGATCTACCTTTCTCGACTCGCCTCGGCTTTGTAACTACTTTCTATGTAAGAGCCCCGGGGTCGGAGGTCGTGACCTTTTAAGAAAAGCCAAGCTATTTTTGTCAAATAATGCTTATACTCAAAACCAATTAAAAAATTTAAACAAATTAGACATAAAGTGAATCTATAAATTAAGGTTTAGCAACTAATATAGCTTACTATACATTTTATCACGCTAAGCTTCGACCGGGAAAATAACGTCTGCTAAAGTAGGTTACCACTAGTAACTTAGTATAATGCTCAAGTCAAAGGATCCCGACGACACGATACCCGCATTCAAATTTACAAGTGCGAGAACACGACAGAAAAATTTCACTGGATTAAAATATCGTTTTTATGGAAATTATGCGCTTTATTTTTCATAGCGTATAAATGTCGGTGCAGTGCCCTTTGCTGAATGTGCGATTGGTGCGCGTGCTCATTTAAGCATTCTATTTTCACGTTCGATGACGTCAGCCGCTGAGTGGCGTAGTGGTAAAGTCGGCGACTCGAAACTCTTGAGGCCCGGGTTCGAATCCGGCCTCGGTTTCCCGTCAAAATGTTATCTCATTAGTGAAATAACTTTATGGGTTATTACACGGTTTTATCTGCCATTCGAGGCTAATATTGTGGTTTAAAAGAATTTATTTATTTTCATCAACCATTCCGACACCGGTGGTCAATTTGCCAAACTGTTGACCCCTCAGTTTTTGTTTAGGAAATGTGTTATACAAAATTAGCTTGATTGAAGCCTTAAGCTTTATTTAACAATTCAATGTGGCGGATGCCTCTGTCAATTTCATCTCTTGAAATTGATGGCTTACACCGTTTCTTGAACGCAGAGTCCATTTTTGGTATTTTCAGGAGGCTGTGTCAAATCCAAGGTCAAGGTAGAGTTCGAAACTCAAGACGGCCTTAATCCTAATCCCATGGCGATTAGATATTAAATATAATTATTATGTGTATTATTGTATTTATTTATTTCGGTTTCGTTTATGACCTCAAAAAATTAAGCTAGTGTTAGCACTATAGATCTTACTAAATATCAAAACCAGAAGTAATTCTCTTGCTTGTCTTTTGTCCATTAAAGGAGAATGCCACCGGATTTAATTAGTCTTTTTTACCGTCATAATCGGTCTATATCCACATCGCCTCGCACACGGTCGACCTTACCTTGCCGAGAGGTGTCGCGTTAACCTGTGACGAAGGTGAGAAACGAAGCAGCGACGTCAGTGGTTCATTTGCAGTGTGAATGCCGCTATGTTGCGTGCGTCGGTCCCGCTTGTCCGAACTATACAGCTGCGAAAAAGCAGGTATATCGTTTTTTGACTTCCTCGAGAGTCCGAAATGCTTAATAAGTGGCTCGCGGTAAGTGAAGAATGAAAAGTACGCTGTTAATAGCAAGTATGAGGCCGTGAAACATCTCCGTGTCTGTGGCCTGCAGTCGTCGACAGTGAGTCCCACGAATGCCGGCTTACCAAAGAACTATCCATACGTTCCGTTGCCTGTGCCTGTTCACGGCGCCTCTCTAGTATTTCTTTATCACTGTATTCCGGTTCGAACTGACAGCCTGCGAAACTTAACGATCCACTTGCGAAGTCTTCGTCGAATGAGCTCTCGTCTAAGTCGGGATTGCGAGTTGCCATGTTGGCGTTTTATATTCTGCATTCTGTTTCAAAATGAATTATTCTCATCCTAACCAATGCTTTTATAAACTGAAACAAATTCTGTCTCACGAGATACAATTTGTAATGAC
The DNA here is from genome assembly GCA_002633005.1 of Phoronis australis. Taxonomy (NCBI): domain Eukaryota; kingdom Metazoa; phylum Phoronida; family Phoronidae; genus Phoronis; species Phoronis australis. The sequence goes on along the minus strand of NMRA01000708.1, from coordinate 30,229 downwards.
TTTGGAGTATTCGTGAGTGCAAATGTTTTGAGAAGCCAGCAATGAATAAACCACTGCGCTACCGGCTTCACACGGATGCAATAAAGGTAATTGACCCGCCACTGAGGCCGTGTGAGCGCATGCTAATTCAGTGTTTGCTGACAGAAAGCAATAATTCGATTTTATATACTATGGAAAGTTTATTTAGATAAACAAATACATTTTTCCATCGTTGTTACTGTACAACTTTTGTCCTGACGGTTCTGTAAAAGGGCAATTTGACTTCGCAGCCCCCGACAAGTAAGATTGGCAGTTTCGTGGCTAATTCACCGAAATAATTCCGTGCACATTATTTCTTTGGCTCACTAGTATAATTTTTCGTGAGTGGAGGTTTAGTTTCCAACTTGAGCTGGTTTATGTTCGTGATGTCCAATTCCGGCGTCCGTCGCGTCGGGCCTGATCGGGTTCCTAGGCACTGACTGGGATAGCAAACGTTTTGTGTGTTTAGAACTGAAAGAATCCCAAGTCTACGTGTACAACATACAGCTATCTTTAATGTCTGTATTCCACGGAAGAATTATTCGAATTTATCACCAAACAGACCCAAACTCCCGCGATTGACCATGATACATTGGCCTAACGAACCTAGGAGTCTACACTCCTTGACCTCACTCTGTAGGCTACCGTACGCTCAAATAAATCCGTCACAGTGAAATATAACAACACGTTTGTTCAAGAACTCGATTTATACCACAATATTAGCCTCGAATGGCAGATGCAACCGTGAGATAACATTTTGGCGATTTTTTTTCTCGTGTTCTCTCAGTTGTAAATCACCGATCTCCAATCTGAATGCAGGTGTCGTGTGGTCGGGATCCTTTGACTTGAGCATTATACTCAGTTACTAGTGGAAACCTACTTTAGCAGACGATATTTTCCCGGTCGAAGCTTAGCGTGATAAAATGTGTAGTAAGCTATAACAGTTGCTAAACCTTTATTTATAGATTCACTTTATGGCTATTTTGTGTTATTTTCCAATTGGTTTTGAGTAAAAGCATTATTTTACAAAAACATCTCGGCTTTTCGTAAAAGGTCACGACCTCAGACCCCGGACCTCTGACATAGAAAGTAGTTACAAAGCCGAGGCGAGTCGAGAAAGGTAGATCGATTCATTGCAATGTTTCTCGTTCTGTATGTGGTATAAATATATTAGTACATGTTCTCAGTCGTTATCCCTCTTATCTAGAGCCCTCGTGGATTTTGGAGAATTATCACCCTCGGATCTAACGCCCCTCGGGCGATAATTCTCCAAAATCCACTCGGGCTCTAGATAACGGGGGATAACGACTTCTCCATGTAATAATCTATATGTATTTATAAAGGCTTAACACAGACATTTGATGATTTATTGGTGTAGAACTATGCATTCAGGCGATACGTTGACACCAGTAAACGTGTTGTGAACAGTTGAACAGACTGCGTTCGAACCGATTACGTCATTGGTTAATATCAGCACCTCCGTCTGCCGTCAGGTGTCGGGTAAAGCAACTGAACTTGCTGCTATTGGCTGAAACTACTCAATCTAAATTCTTACAAAGTAGTTTGTTTTTTGGGTGGCATTCTCCTTTAAGATATGTGTTTATGCATTTGTTTTTCGTTCACTTGGTGTGTGCGTTTGTATTTTTCACATGCATTCTTGTTGCTTGATGATTTTATTACTGTCAATAGAAATTATATTATTTACTTAATTATTATATGTGAGCTATACTGCTTCGGCCTCGTTATCATATTGTTTGGAATGTCGGGTCTGTGATCTTCTTTGTTCTCCCACTATTGGTTTAATTGTACCACGTGATTTCTTTGCCTTGTGGCAACACTGCCATAGCCCATAATTCTCTTTAAGTTTCTATTTGCTTCGGTATCGCTTCGTAGTCAGCGCATATAAAAGATAAGTATGTAAATTCGATCGTTTGGAATTCCATTACGCAATCCCGGATTACAGATAGAGTGTATAGTTTATCATTTCTTAAAAGCTAGTGGTGGTTCGTGGATATTGCTACGCATCTACTAATTGGTGGTGAAACGACTACTCTCTGAATCTCAGACAATTGAGCGTTTTCGTAAACTAGATGTCCCCGGCGAATTTCTGTTACGTGCGGATGCTTGACTGGACTATTTTAGTTAATTTAAATGAATGACACAGTATACACAGAAGCAATTCACAAATTTTTACACCATTAACTTCCTTGAACCGACACGACATTAACACCGAACGACGAAATAAAGGCTATCGCAAATGCATAAGTCCCTGAACAACCACATATAATAGCAGAACGGTTTCACTAAATGCTTTCTCATATTGCTCAAGATTTGTTTTTACTCCATTAAAATCTGTTTTCAATATTGATCACTTTGATGACCGTGAATGCTTTTATTGCATAAGTACAGGTCAGGTACGAAAATGTCATGCTCTCAAAATTAGTCAGAAACTTACAAAATTTTAACAACATTGTAAAAAAGATCCTTAGTATAACGTAACTCTACAAAAGTGAAAGCGAAATGTCCCTTTTAGCATGTTAAAAAGAACGGTTAGGAGAAATTCAAAAGTTTAAGCCGTTACGATAAAAATTTTCGTATACGTTAACAGACGTAGTGTTGGTATCATTTTTTATTTTTTAAGTCATTGCACAGTGTAATCGTTTCACTTTGGGCTAAAGTATAGTGTGTAAACTAAATATTTTCCATAGACAATTTGATTGAAAACAAAATTTTAAAGATAGTGACTGTCAAGTACGTTGAGGTCAGTAACCCGTTATGTTTCAACACTGCATTTTGATCATCAGTGGTGCAACACCCAGCAATTCCCCAGACAGGAACACTGAAAGGCTGCAGTAAAAATCATCGTTGTCCATCGCTGATGAGATTTTACTTTCCGTTTCTCAGTGTGTACTTAGAGTGGAACTTGAAGACTAAATCCTTATCTCAGCGATTGAAAATTGCCAAATGTTTTTGAGAACGAGGTTTGCGGAGAAATGATGCTGCAAATCACTGAGCCGTGTTCAGAAAGTATCTTGACGTGGTCCTGGGGAATAACACTGCATGATGTGGGCTATGTGAGCCCGCGAGTTACGGTATTAGTGCAAATGTCACCTATGTGCAGATTTATTGTTTTCACTAATACAAGTTGTCAATGAACACAACTGTATGTTGTTTAGTGTAGATTGCGTTAAATAGCTTTGTCGATTAGCTCGCTGGTTCCCTGCGGGCCGCTAGCGCCAGCACGCAGGCATCACTTAATTTTCCTCGGGAAATTATTTACACCGGCTTTTCTGATTGGCTAGTCGAATTCTCAACAGGAAGCGCTTTACGCAAACAAACTGGCATGACTCATGGACTGAAGTGTAAATGTGGTATGTTGGGCAGACAAATCGGTGTTAAAATTTTATGTTCAGGAAATGTGAATCCTCGAAATTGTGGTTGCGCCTTTTCGGAGTGCATCTTTTACTGTCGATGACTCTTGTTTACGATACTGTCCTGTATTCACACAGTATGAATAACACACCGATAAATCGGCCAGATGTGTGTTTATTGTACATGTACGTGCTTCAGCGGCACGCGGCTATTTTAATAAAAACATCACTGCAGAAACGAAATAGTTGCTGCGACGCCACTTCCATGACAAGCCTAAAAATCGTTCACAGCGAGTTGTAAAGCTAACCAATGACTGCTGAGCTTACATCAACCAATGTTAAAGCGCGTGCCACTGCGTGATACCTGCGTGCTGCCTAGGCACGTAGGGGACCAGCGAATGTCGATTAGTTTCTGCTTATTTATACCACAATATCATCCTCGAATGGCCAATCGTGTAATAACCCATTTAGTTATCTCACTAGTGAAATAGCATTTTGGCGGGAATCGAGGCCGGTTTCGAACCCGTTATGCAAGAGTTCCGAGTCGCCGACTTTACCACTGCACCACTCAGCGGCTGACGTCATCGAACGTGGAAATAGATTACTTAAATGAGTACGCGCAACAATTGCATTTTCTAAAAAGGGCATTGTACCGACATTTATACGCTATGACAAATAAGACGCATAATTTCTATAAAAACGGTATTTTAATTCAGCAAAAATTATCTCTTATTTTCTCTCACTTGTACTGTAAATCACTGATGTCCAATTTGAATGCAGGTATCGCGTCGTCGGGATCCTTCGACTTGAGCATTATACTCATTTACCAGTGGCAACCTACTTTAGCTGATGATATTTTCTCGGTCGAAGCTTAAGTACGATAAAGTGTGTAGTAAGCTATAACAGTTGTTAAACCTTAAAGTATATATTCACATTCTTCCCATATTGTTGAAATTTTCAATTGGTTTTGAGTAAAAGCATTATTTGACAAAAATAGCTCGGCTTTTCTTAAAAGATCACGAACTCTGACCCCGGGCCACTGACATAGAAAGTACATGTAATTACAAAGCCGAGGCGAGTCGAGAAAGGTAAATCGATTCATTGCAATGTTTCTCGTTCAGTGTGTGGTATAAATAGATTAGTACATGTTCTCAGTCGTTATCCCCCTTATCTAGCGCCCTCGTGGATTTTGGAGAATTATACTTCTCCAAAATCCACCCAGGCTCTAGAATACCGGGGATAACGACTGAGACCATGTAATAACCTATATTTATACATTAGCATAGTAAGAACATGTAATAATCTATATTTATACATTAGCATAGTAAGGAGGATACAAATACATGATTAAAAGTGCGTGAGGTATTTGTGAACCAAGAGCGTCTAAATCACTGCCGGCTCAAATAAAGCGCTCCAGAGCTTATTGTAACCCTAAAATTGGAAAAATGGCAAGCGACTTGAGTTGCTGGCTCATTTGGCGACAAATCTAGATCAGATGAGCGTAGTTGTGTTTTTAGACTCCAAGGCATTACGCTTAACAATTTAACATTGACAGCTGAATAGCCACGAAATACGCATTTATCAGTGTTTCACCTCAACTTCATGACATGACCATTAGCCAACTATATTTTTCTCAAACTTAAGACGTTAATATATTTTGCCGGTGAACGTTTATCTCCATGATAAATATGACAACATTAATTTTTGACTAGATGTACAATATGCCTAGAAAATGTATGGTTGAGGGCCTCTGCAATGCGACATTTTTTGTTAAAGTGAACCCAGGGGAATAGTTAGTTGTTCTATTGGTTACAGCACAGAAATTTGGAGTTCAATGTAACTTAACCTGACGTCAGAGGGCGTCACTTCCCACCTGATGGTACCAACTAAAGTATTCGTCCTGAGATGAACCAGGCGAATATGTTGAGTTTGAAGTCAAGGAAAAATAAACAAAGGAAAACACTAGACGTTTTGCTTGTTTTTACACCTTTCTTGATCTATACTCCGATTCATGAAACCATTTTAGTCCCAACTTAGACCGAAATAACAATGATGTCGTTCCATAAAAGGTACCTTGCGCTTGTTGAACAATGCTGTTGACGTCATGCCATCAATCAAATTTAAGACCACATTTCTGACTTTAAGTCTGAAGTCAATTTTCATAAAACATGCCCCTCTGCCCTGTTGCATGTTACAATCCGAATTAAGTACTCAACTAAGTTCCCTAAATCTTTTGCCCATTTGCGTCTTTGTTTACACACAGATGCAATCTTTTTCTGTCATATTTCCTTATCGTGAGCTCCTCTTTCACTGATGACATTTTCTAAACAGTATTGACTAAAAACTGAATCCAAAATTCAATAAAAATAAATAGGGACTTAGTCCTTAAGTGAGAAACGTTGCTTGAAAGGAACCCAGTATATTTTCTATACTGTTGAGAACTCAACGCCACCCTCGCTTTGTATCAAAGCCAAAAGTTGACTTAGTAATGAAACTAAAACAGCATAAGAAAGGGACTGATTCGTGCAACCCAACATATGAGTTCTTGGGATGCAACTGGCGCGATTGAGACACATGCTGTTGTTGGCCATTATGGTAACACGGTTGATTTTTCCCTCCAAAGTTCATTTGCCGATTATTTAGCATGCTCTGGTAATTCTCGCCTTCCACTGTTGCGTCTGAAGACGAGCTCGGAGCAAGCGCAGCTGTAGCATAGCATAGCAACGACCACGGCAACCTTTCAGTGGTTACCACCAACGAAATATACACGGATATTTGGCAGCTTGTCTCTCCGTCACTCTACAAGAAATACGATGAACTGCATAGGGGCCTTTTGTAGCTGAGTGTGGGCTTGCCGGAGCTGGCATGACGTAAATTTCTGATAGCAATGTAGATATATTGGATCTTGTAGGGATTCGCCCGGAAAATAATCCTAAAGAATCTTTTCCAGGAATTCGTATGGGGAAAATCTGCAGATTCTTTTACAACTGAGTTGAAATTTCAGGAAACTTCAGTTTACACAATTTGATAATATATCAGCAAAATAATGTGCTTTCAGCATGCCCTTTTCTCTATTTCATCTTTCAGTATTTTTTTCTAAACTGTTTGGTGTTAAAGAATATCATTGTGATATGTGTACTTGTTGATTAGGTTTTTTCATACACCAGTACTTAGTGTGGCTTTTCTAAATCATAGCAGGTTTTGGACCCAGCATCAATTCCACTGTGAGACCGTACTGGGTTCAATGGGATGTCCTTAGATCCTATAGACCTATCCTTTTTATTAGGAAAGTACACACTATTCCTGTTTTCATTGCCATTAGCTTTAACGAGTGTTAGATCTTTCGTTCGTCGTCAACAACGCAGATGGTTACTCTAATTAACGATTTATTCTACACTGGAAAAACCAAAGACAATTGCCAACATGGTGGCTAAACCGGAAGTAACTCTTCCCCATAAAACATGCCTACGACTAAATCACTATACTACATTCCCTCCCCTCTTAAACATGAGAGCAACTACTTGTTTAAAACAAAGTCGTCAAATCGTGATGGGACTTTAATAGTCCGTTTTGGTCGTTCCATACTCCGTTGCGGTTCGCCTGATGGCTCAGCAGATGGAGACGACTCTGGTGCAGTCTCGCGTTCAACGAATGGTTTTACAAATGAACTGTCTCTGGTGAAGGTTCCCTGTGGACCTTCTACAGTCACTGTATGTCCTTCCTTCTCCTTAAGAACGTAAGGTTCTGCTTCAAATTTGGGATCTAATTTCCCAGACGATTTAGTGTTCTTGAGTAACACACTTGTCCCAAGAGTTAAATCGTTTTTCGTTGCGCGTCTCTTTTCATCGCTGTACGATTTCCCTTCAAGTTTCTTACACCAGTCTCGATCACGAACATTCTCGAGAGTCACATGGGCATCCGGTCGTAGTTCAGGCAATCTTGTCCGAATTTCCCGCCCAAACATAAGAAATGCCGGGGAAGCACCCGTGGTCGAATGCGGTGTTGATCGATACGCTAACAAGAAACCCTGTAGTTCCTTTCTCCAATCTTTGCCTTCGAGCACCGCAATCTTGATAGATTTCAGCAAAGTACGATTTTGTCGTTCTACCTCTCCATTGGCTTGAGGCCATAATGGAGGGGAGAGTCGATGTTCAATTCCCCGTTCACTAAGATAAGCCTCGAACAATTGGCTTACAAACTGAGTTCCGTTATCCGATTTAACCGAGAAAGGGTAACCGTATCGCGAAAAGATAGGCTCCAATGCCATAATCACTCTTTCCGTCGTGGTGGAATGGAGCACAACAGTTTCAAAGTATCTACTAAAATAATCTACAACAACAAGAATACTTTCGCCACTGGGCAATGGGCCCAATAAGTCAATGGCCAAGTCTTGCCAAGGCCCAGTCGGTGGTTCCGTTCGTTGCATTGGTTCAGGTGGTGCAAACTCCCCTGCCACCACTTGACATCCATGACATGACCTACATATTCGTTCCACTTCAGAGTCCATCTTAGGCCACCAAACTTTCGTTCGTAGACGGTTTTTAGTTTTTACAATGCCTTGATGGCCTTCATGAGCAATTTCAATGATTCTTGCACGCATTGATTTCGGCACGACAATTCGGTTTCCACGTAGAATCAAATGTCCAACAACACACAACTCATTTTTAACTGCAATGAATGATGCTGTCTTACAACCAGTCCAATGACCAGACATGATGTGCGAACGTAAAGCAATCAAATCAGGATCCTTTGCCGATTCTTGTTCCAGTTCACGCGGAGTCAATGTCGCTGGAGTCGCGGATCGAGCTATGGCCAACACGTGATCAACCTCTGATTTGCCACCATCCGGGCAATTCGAACGATTCAAACGAGACAAGGCATCCGCAATATTGGTCTTTCCAGGACGATAGACCACCTTAAAGTCAAAGCCTTGTAACCTCAGCACCCAACGTTCAACTCGTGCGGATGGCTTCGACGCTCGATTACCAAAAATACATTCTAGAGGTTTATGATCCGTTTCCAATTCAAACTCACGACCATAGACATAGAGTTGAAAACGTTCACACGCCCAAACTAAGGCAAGAGCCTCCTTCTCGGTCTGCGAGTAACGGCGTTCAACCTCGGAGAGGCTCCTCGACGCATAGGAAACAACTCTCCACAGGCCGTTGTGTAACTGTGTCAATACAGCGCCCAAACCCACCGGCGACGCATCGGCAACGATTCTAGTTTTACGATCACCACTGTAGAACACCAGTGTCTCTGCGCGCGTAATAAGCGACTTCAACCGTTCAAATGACTTCTGTTGCTCGGATGTCCATTCAAAACGAATGTTCTTCCGCGTCAGACGCATGATAGGTTCACAAACTGAGGATACATCGGGGATGAATTTCGAAACATACTGTACTAGTCCCAAGAACGAACGAGCTTCACTTGCAGTCTTAGGAGGTTCAGCGTCTCGGATGGCTGCAACCTTCTCTTCCGACGGCATAACTCCCTCACTCGTAATCGTGTGACCAAAGAATGTTAAACGGGACATACGAAATTCACACTTCTTTTGGTTCACTGTTAAGCCTACTTCGCTCAACCGCTTCAGAACTGCTTCGAGATTCCGGTTGTGACACTGAATGTCTTTCCCGTGTATGATCAAATCGTCTGCAATATTTGCGACACCCTCCATGTCCTTGAAAATGTCCGCAATTATTTGCTGGTACTTTTCCGGAGCACTAGCTACGCCGAACATGAGTCGTTTGTATCGGTACAAACCCTTGTGCGTGACAAATGTTGTGATATATCGACTGCGTTCATCGAGGACGATCTGGTGGAAACCAGCTTTCAAATCCAGCTTACTAAATATGGTACTCCCGTTTAAATCATATAAAAGTTCTTCCACGGTCGGTATGGGTTGACGCTCACGAATGATCGCGGCATTTGCCCTACGCATGTCTACACAAATACGTACGTCTCCATCGGATTTCGGCACGACGACAAGTGGTGAAATCCACGGAGTAGGACCGTCTGGAACTTTCTCGATGATATCATCTCGTAACAACTCGTCGAGTTTCTCATCGACTTTCTCTCGTAGGTTGAAAGGCACCCGGCGAACAGGCTGTGCCACCGGTTTCACAGATTCATCAATGTTTAGGGTCATAGAATAGTCCTTCAGACATCCAATTCCCGAAAATACTGACGCATACCGATCAGTCAAATCGACCGCATTGATTTCGGGTCCAACTCGAAGGACTCCCAGAGCTTCACTCGAACGCCTGCCCAGTAATGACCGTCCGTTTCCATCGACAACGACAAACGACGCGTCACATTCCTTCGAGTTCTCAGGACAAACAACAACACAGTCAAAAGTTCCCAACACCGGTAGTGGGGTACTACATCCGTACGCATATAAAGGTTTATCATATCCTTTACGCGAGATACATTTAATCTGAGAAGCTTTGAGCTTAGCCCACGTTTGAGAACTAATAACATTTTTATCAGCTCCTGAGTCAATCAAAATATCTTCTAACAACACACCACCAATATTCAAAGACATTCCGGCTATTGATACATTGTTTAAGTTATTAACTACGAAAGCATGACTGTTGTCGACGCTATTTGCTTGCTTTCTCGCGTGCGCTTTCTCACGTGGTTTATCTCGCTGTTTATTGTCACGTGCTTTAGGTTTATCAGAGTGCTGCGTCCCTGCACCCTCACCTTTACACCGGGCTTTAAAATGACCAGTTCTTCCACATTTTCGACACTTCTGCGATTTTGCAGGACAAGTCGGGTCCTTGTACAAGTGTCCCTGACGGCCACAGTTAAAGCATTCAACCTTCCTTTGACCAACACCATTAACAGCCTGACTATTGGCGCCTAGAGACATGGATTTCATTTGCAAATCAACTTGCTCAAATGCGCGCGCAACATCTTGTAAATCAGACAGTTTCACATCACCCCCTTGTTCTAGAAATTTCCTTTTTAATAAAGGGTTATAGCACTTATCAATCAACTGATCTCTCAAGGATTCATCAACATTGTCAAAGTTACAATTAAGAGTTTTTGCTCTCAAGCGACACAAATACTGATCAACAGTTTCATTCTGTTCTTGCTTTAGTTGTCTGAAAACATGTCTCTCAAATGCTGTGTTTGTCTTTGGCGCGAAATACTTATCTAACTCTGCCAAAGCTTGATCTAAAGTCAAAGTTTCACCTTCATCAACCAGAGTGTAATAAATTTCTTGCAATTCCAAACCTCCGTTGTGAAGCAAAATGGCAACCTTCCTGTCCTCATCTTTGACGCCTTGGGCACGTATCATCAACAACGCTGCACGTTTCCAAAGCTTCCATGATGCAGCTAAATTTTGTGCCTCTCCATGACAGTCGAAGTTTTTAAGTCCCAACCCAGCCATGCCTGGGCTGCAAACGTGACTTCCCGGTTCATGTTCACCAGCCTCCATTTTGTGTAATTGTCAGTTCCCAGTCAAAATAATTGTCCCTACTATTTCCTGGAATCCTCGTCGCCAATGTTAGATCTTTCGTTCGTCGTCAACAACGCAGATGGTTACTCTAATTAACGATTTATTCTACACAGAAAAAACCAAAGACAATTGCCTACATGGTGGCTAAACCGGAAGTAACTGTTCCGCATAAAACATGCCTACGACTAAGTCACTATACTACAGGTAGGCAGCAAGCACGTACACGTGATGGTGAGATATGGCCCTCATTTCTTTGCCAAACGTTTTCCTTCCCAATACGCAGTAATGGTGTCACTCGACTGTATTGCAGTGCTATGTGACATGTGGTCGTATCAAGATGGATGTAGTATAATTGGATTTAGCGTTTTGAAAATGAATAACAGTTGTATGCTACAGTGTGGTAAAAATTTAGTGAAATATGCCGTGCTGTTTAATAGTAAAAATTGTTCGAAAATTGTGACATTCAATTTCACTGAAATAACTTAGAACTTCTTGATAATATGTGGTCTTGGTAATGTTGATGGGCCGCTTGAAACAAATATTTGTACTGCCAACTCAGATACAGCTGAGCAGAGGAATGTTGCACAAAAATGCTGCCACATGGAATGTCATACTTCTTTATATGGCAAAAGCACTCTTCAGCTTATTGCTTTCTTTGGACAGAATTGCTGTTCCCCTGTCAACACAAACAAATGGTTACACTTAGTTCTCCCAAAAACCAGGCACCATGCTGTATTGACGTAATTGCAGTTTGTGTCTGGGCAGTGTTATCCCAAACAGCATCGGTTATTTATTTCACAGTAATTAGAGAAAAATAGTTTGGTTCAGTGCGGTATACTGTTCACTCCTAAAAGATAAAGTAAAAACTTTCAGGTATTCTTTGCTTTGCCAGAACATACTCGAAACAAGCTGCTGAGTGGGTACTTTAGAAAGTGTATGAAGGCAAGACCAAGGAGTACGCATATGAGCTTTTGGAACGTGCGATTCAAAGACGTATGGACCCCACCGTCAGATACAAAAGCCTCGAGTCTCGTCTAGAAATTGAACCACTTCAGCCAAACATTGCACCACAGCCTGCTCCTCCTCTCGACGTCATGGTGTAGCAGTATGCTAGCAGGTTTGGCCACCAAGAACTCTAATTCGTGGTTATTATTGGGTGTGTGGAGAAGTAAGAATGAGAGTTATACTTCAATATAAAATGTAGCAACATGTGCTAGCTGACCTGGTTTTGACTCGCGCTGAAAAGAAATGGTTTAGACAATGTAATCCTCATGGTCCTTTTTTGTGTGTGTGCAATAACGAATATGATGATCACTCGGTTTTCAACTATTTGAACAGTAAACACAAAAATTTGTAGTTCACCACTGAGACTTCCGGTTTTGGATTTACTGTCGATAATTGGAATGTTGGGAATGGTGGATGCTTTACCGCCGAAACATGTCGCTGCATTTTAAAATAGTAGTTGTCTTTATTCAAACTGTACTGTGTCACTGCAAGATATTTCAACCTACTTGCATTACGTGGCATTGTTCTCATGGGTGCCCCTGTCACACATATTTACCTGTGGTAATTGAACGTTTGCACATTGTTCTTGGGGCTTTTTTGAAGTTGTGTGCCCGGTATTGGTTTATGCAATGATGCTATATGAAGGCACAACTGCCTGAGCTTGGTAGATGCTGAGACTAAGAAACCAAAGTAGATAGAAAACAATGACTGTGTACTGTATGCCGACACACGATATCGCTCCCCTCTAGTCATAGGATCATTTCACATTCTGATGTTTTCTAGGGTTGACCCATTGCTGCTGGTTTCAAGGCAGATTTTGTTTTTTTCTCCTGTACCACGGCTAAGAGAACCAACAATATATGTGTTCACCTGTTATGGCAGAAATTTTTGTGTATTGATGTTGATGTGTTTTGAAGTTGTGCTTGCTCGTTGTTTATGACACATGCTTGACATTGTTGTTACTGTATACAAAGGCCTAGCAGATTATTGTAAAAGTGGTGTGAACGGACCCTCTTCAAAATGGCTACTGGAAATCAGTTTCAATGAATAAGTGGTGTTGCCATTATTCAGTGAAAAGTTGTTCCGATAACCATTTTGAAGAGGGATCAATATACTATACTTTTGGCAGTAAGTCCATACTAAGTCACCCGTTTTTCATTTGATAGAGTTTTTGGATAATTTCACTTGTTGCTGTATTGTGTGATTTGTGCTGACTTCTGTGTTTATACTATGAGGTTCTGCTAGGAGTAAGTGATCAGGGATGAAAAAAACTTTTAATCAGAATTGATACACTTTTCATCAGAGACATTGTCAACAACAGGAAAAAAACATTGTTATTACTCGATAGTATCCAATGTGCTCTTGTATCCAGTGTATTGTCCGTCAGGTGAAGGGTATAATTTCCGAATGTACATAACTGCACAGGATGGAACGGCAACTCGCTTCTTGTGTCTTAGCTTCTCGCTTTGATGTATCCATTCCAGGATATGTCTGTAGGATACCAATCGCTGTTGTCTAGAAAATAAATATTTTTATAGTTCAGTATGCATTTGAATAGTTGTTACTTGAAGTTGCTACCAAGTGTAAGTTTTCATATTTCTGCCATTCACCCATAAAACTAAGTGGTTGGGTGAGACACATTTCTGCTTCTCCAAGAAGGCGTTTCACATGATGAATTTTGCGGCAACAGACACAAGCGTCAGTTGTTTCAATTATGGTGCAGTTAGCGCACTGACACAATGACAAGTCATTGAGACGGTTTTCGAAATTATCCATTTGCTCCATTGTTTGTGCACGTTCACGGCGCCTCTCTAATATTTCTCGATCAGTGTACTCTGGTTCCAACTGATATCCTGAGATAACTAACCATAACCTGGGAAGTCTTCGTCAGATGAGTACTCCTCCAAGTCGGAATTGCGAGTTGCCATGTTGACGTTTATTACTGAGCGTTCTGTTTCAAAATTAATTATTCTCACCCTAACGAATACTTATATAAAACTGAATGTAAGTGTGTCCCATTAGATGCAATATGTAATGCCTTTGCAGTGTTCGTGAGTGCAAATGATTTGAGAAGCCAGCAGTGAATAAATCACTGCGTTACCGTCTTTAGGTGCAATAAAACTAATTTGACCGGACACCGAGGCCGTTTGAGCGCAAGCTAATTCAGTGTTTGCTGGCAAAATCCGTTGTGAAACAATAACTTGATATTCCATCCTACGGCCAGGTTTTAGGGGAATCTTTATTTACATATACATTATTCAAATAATGATTGTCAATGTACAACTTCTGCCCTGGCGGTTATGTTGCCAAACGGGAACCTGAATTCGCGGCCCCCGACGAGTAGGCCTAAGTAGATTTGCAGTTTCGTGGCTTAACCAACATAATCACGTGCACATTACTTCTTTAGCTCACTAGTATAGTATTTTCTTGACTGCAAGTTTAGTTTCCAACTTTGGCTGGTTAATGTTCATGGTGTCTTCTGTCCGGCCGCGACGGGCCTGATTGGGTTCCGAGTCACTGGCCGGGATAACGAGTCCGTCCGACCGGGACGGGCAGATCGGGTTCCGAGCCACTGGCCGGGATAACAAGCGTTTTTTGTGTTTAGAACTAAAAATCGTAAGTCTAAACAGCTCAGATCTGGGTCCTCCTGTCTGTATTTTACGGAAGAATTCTTAGAATTTATCTCCGAACAGAACACGAACTCCTGCTACGGACCTTGGTAAATTGGCCTCCCGAAATATGTTGGCTACGGTGTGTCCAAATACCAATAAATTCTTAACAGTGAAATAAATCAACTCGTTTTTATAAGAACTCTGTGTATTTTTAAGGGTTTTACATCAAAGTTTGATCACTTATTGGTGTCAAACGATGAATTCAAGCGATAACCTGACACCAGTTACCCGTGTTGTGAACTGCTGAACAGACCGCGTGTGTTAGCTCTAAGTTTCACGACTAGGTGACAAGCTGAGCACCGGGGTTCGGTGAGGCGGTGTCTAACCGGAGCTCTACACACACTAGCTACTGTACCTAGCTGTATGTTGACGATAGTCTTCACACAACTAACTGGCTTTCTACCTCAGTATGTACAATGATGATGCTTGTTTTGCAATATACAGTATTTTAAATGCATTCTTAGTTTTCAGTTGAAAGAATATCTGATTACTGTACTTTATGTTACGGCAGAGTCAAATGCTCTGGAAAGAAATCTGTACTGCCTGGGAAAAGAATCAAGCAGCCGCACACCTTGCCTAGTAAAATCTGACAATGACTGAAATTATGCTTGAAGCTTTGAACACGGCCTTTTCAAGAAGTATTCCTGTCTTTTGCGATGAACACTAATGTTCACTCTTAGTCTAAGTATCAAGGCATATTTCCCTCTGCGTTTCGCCCTAACTGCTAACCGTGCTAAAGCACGGGTAACGGCTAGTCATTACATAAAATATATAAAGTCACGTTAATCTGAGTTTTATCATTCGGCTACAGGATGCTATTCGTTTAGCCGACCCCATTGTCACTTGCTGTCACACTTCCATGAGACATAAAATGGCTCCTCTTAAAAATACTGGGCACCCGGGTTTCAAATGTTTCATTGTAGCTAATGCTTATATCTAACAGAGTGATATCAGTACAAATTAACACGCAAACTAAAATGTTTTTAGCAGTATTTTGCCACAGTAAGTAACATAGACTGTACATTTCCTGAAGAGAGTTAGATAACAACATTTGATATTGTAGTTACCGAGCTATCGGCGCCTGAGTTGCAGAAGAAATGAGACAGAACTGTGTCATATAATTAGCAGCACTACTCTAAATGTTACGATTCGGACATGATTGCTTGGCAGTGTTATTTACTCTGCTGCAATTGTATTACTTTAAGCTATTTTCGGAAAATTTGTTGATCGAAACGGCTAACGAAGGTCGAGGTTCATAGGCGCAATAATGTCAAATGGAATATTACTTCATCTACGCCAATCGAGGTAGGTTTTGTAGTTATCCCATATGCATAAAATTCCTAAGTTTCTTTCATTTTTTGGCAGATTTTTCAAATACTTCACTCAGACCGTTCACGCGGCATATCACATTCGGTATGTACTTGCACGTTAGTTTGCAAGTTTCTCTTTCAAAAGAAAGAATTTTAAATGTAGCGATTTATTACTTGAAAAGAGGAAACAAAAATGAAAACAGCGATAACTGTGCATTAAACTTGTAACATCTCCTGAAAAATAGTTAAATACAACTATATTTCAAATTCTAGTAACCGAGGAATCGGTGCCTGCCTTGCAGACCACATATTTAGCAATAGAAAACTCAGACAGAACTGTCATATAATTAACTGTCTTGTTCCGGATGTTTCGATTGAGACCTAAATTCATGTTTAGTATTACTCACACTGTTGAAAATGCATTACTTTTAACTATTTTTCGAAAGTTTGATGAATGAACCGGCTATCGACGTCGAGTGGACTTTGACCTAATTTTTTAACATTCCGTGTCAGAGGTCGCTGTTGAAGTAGAGCGCGAGGTAAATTTGGACAATGTTTTTACATGGCCTTATTTCCCTCTACTGATTCAACGAGCAAGGGATCAATATAATAGTCATGATAGCTAGCGCAAAAACACTTGAAAACGATAAAAAATGCATTTTGTAACAGTGTGTCTGCAAATTTATCCCATATGCGCAGAATCTGTCGAAGGATATGTAATAATGTTTTCTGTATTCACCTCCCCCACTACTTCAACAGTGACCTCTGACATTGAAGGTTCAAATGATAGGTCAATGTCGACTCGACGCCGTAAGCCGGTTAGATAATCAAACTTTCGGAAAATAGCTTAAAGTAATACAATTGTAGCAGTGTAAATACCACTTGACGTGCAACCAGGTCTCAATCATAAGAATCTAGAACAGGACTGTTAATTATATGACAGTTCTGTCTCAGTTTTCAATTTCTATACATTATATCGTCTGCAACTCAGCCACCGATTCCTCGCCAATATCAACCATTGCTGTCACTAGCCATGACAACACCCGATAATACCGGCGACAGTGCGAGCAGCAACATGTGAACCTATCCATGCTACAGAATCCGTATAAAGCCAGCTAGCTGTAATAGGAACAGATTGTCGTATAATAATAGTATACATCTTTGTACGAAGGCTACACAATCCGTTGAAATACGACAACGTACCTGCAACAACGCTACATCAGGCATATTCGCTGGAGCTGTCATCAACGGTGGCACTTTTAACATATTCGTGAAAACAGACGACGTGTAGGCTACGCGCTCTGGTCACTGGCCTAGTTTCAGGAATGAGTGCAGCTACGCGATGAGGATATTACAATGTTATAAATATTCTTGTTATTTTATTTATTTTCTAAATATGATACAAGTTCAATGTACGATAACTGCCGTTTCCATACCTTTTATCAATTACAAGTAATAAACAGTTACATTTAAAACTGTTTTCTTTTACTATAGTAAGTTATCAACGTACCGCTCACGTACATACACAACAGGTTGTGATTCGCCACGTAAACAGTCAGGGTGAAGTATTTATAAAATGCCGAAAGAAAACAAAAGAAACTCACGAATTCGATGCGTATAGGATAAATACACGAGGCATTATTTCGCGAGCCGCGGAATAATGTCTCGTGGGATATTAATTCATCTACGCCACGCTCGGTACGTTTTGTGAATGTATTAAAGTTAAATATTCGCTAATGACAATGTAGCCGGTTGAACATGCCTTTCAGTTCACTTAACTCGCTGAGTTATCCAAGACGAAGTTACATGTACAAGTGTGTGGTTAAATTCTGGTGTAAACTTTGGAACAAATAGCAGGTAAAGATGTGTCTTACTAAATATTACTGCTAGAATATTTACGAACATACATGTAAGGTTTACACACTTTAAATACATAACCACTGCTGCTGACATTGCAAGATGGCGACCCAACCGAAATGAAGGCAAACTTAGTACATAAATAGTCTGTAATATTTTTTTATACACCAAGCAATTTTGATAACTTCTGCATTTTTGTATTCCATACATTGGTGCCTTTCGAGTGACGGAGACTATTGTCACTTTCTTAAAAGTGCCGTATAAATAGCTGATTTAAAAATCTAACCGAAAGGTCAGAGGCCACAATTAATTAATTGGTGATAAACCACTGAGCTCTGTCCTGATACAACTGTAAACCAATGCATATCTAAAATTACACGAACATTAATTTCAAAAACCCTGTCCTACACTGACCAGGGATACAACCAAAATATCTTTATCGCGTTCTACACGGTCAAACACGTCCTGAACAAACACAATTTCGCGGTTTCTATCCAGAACAAGGAATAAGGAAGAGTCAAAATAACTTGAACATCCCACATTTCCTAACAGCGTTCACAAGTTCAATACTGCCACTCTCTATGCTCCGAACAGGAACAGATGACAAAACTCCATATTTGGAGCTTTACTAGAACACTCAACAAGTGCATCATCGAGACGATATTATGTTAACAGCACGGCTGAATTTCATAGCGATTAGCCTGATGTTGGTTTGTCTGGCGTTGATGCTGGATCTTCTTGTTCTTCATGCGGACGTATCTAGAGATATATTCACCACACGGTGATAAAATTCTGCATATTAATTATATTTGATCGTATTATTATAGAACCCTTAGTAATTGAATTTCAAATGAATGATAAGCAGCAAAGAAACGTCAAAGAATAATTGGTTTAGTTTTCGTAGTACAAATGGAACTGGATACTTGCAAATCAAGAGATTGTTTGTCGCTTCTATTGGCAAAATATTTCAAGGATACACATCCTTCTCACTCTCGCATCTGTGAGACCAGTTGTCTTGATTACGTACACGTAGCTAATTGCATTTAAAAGACTTCAAATTGCTTTTACATCATCATTACCGATCATGTGATGTATCTCGGTTTTGAACTTTCCAACAACATAAATTAAGAGTCTTTCAGCAAAATAAACACGGAAATTAATTGAGAAAGTCTGTTTGAAAGTGCACCAAAATGACAGAAATGAGACTCCAAAGTTGTTTTCAAAATGCGGAAGCTTTATAATACATATATTTTTAAAAATATGAACACGGGATAGAAAACCTGCCGAGCACTTGATTCGGTTGAGAATTGTGTACTTGACATTATGATTAGTTTAATTACAGCACACATCGCGAATTTTTGTCCGCCCGGTCGGAAATTGGTCGACGACCGGCCGTCGACCGGTCGTCTAGCCGACCAGCAGCCGGCCAACAACGGTCGGCTAGGAGCCGTCTGCTGGGTCGCCTCTGTGGACGGCACTTGGGTCGGCTAAGTGGTCGCCAAGCGTAGACGACCAATTCGGATTAAGCGTGTCCTTGGTCGGCAACTACCATTTTATGACTTAGCGGGTGAACTTTGGTCAAACAAACATTTAACTGTTCTCTGTTCGTTCACCCGTGGCATCTCCGGTCCTGACCTCGGTTTATCAACTTTTGTTACACTATTGAAAGGAGGTAAAATCGAATCAACCTACAAATACGAAGTGCGTGACATTACACCAGCCTCAAACTTTATGTTGAATTAATGACGGCGTGGTAAAATCAAAGGTTAAGTGAGATCGCGGAACCATAATTTCTAACTTTAGAAATTAGACTTTTTATACAGTACTTTATGCATAAAAACAAGCACGAACTTTGAAATTTTACAGTAAACTTGCATAAAAATCAGAATACAACACTGGATATTTTACTACTTCAAGTGTTTTCATGCAGCGGAATGCTCAACAAGCATCACGCATTTGCGCTCATCCGTTATTGCTCTTGATCATCACTTAATCACGCTGTATATTGCGATTTACCACAGATAATTATTGCTTACTTCTGTATAATTTCTTAATATGTTGGTACAGCAATAGAACCCAAGTTTATTTTAGAAACAACATAAACAATGGCTTGAAAATAGCGCCGATATTACATGTAAATCATGGGTGCATGAAAACGGAAGACTGTGATCGGTTTACAGTGTCATCCATCATCATTCTAAAATTGTTGTCACTTCCTCTGTAAAAAATCTTTTCGAAACTAAAGCATTCCTATCTAGCCAGCTAGTTGTATAAAGACTATTTTCAAAATACAGCTAGGTGCCACTGCTTATTAAGATCAAACAGACCTCGAAACTTCACAGAGCCCAGATAGTTACGCTTGTCACCTCGTCGAAAAGCTTGTATCAACATCAGCTAAAGACCGGCGGGTGTGCATGCAAAATCTAGAAGTCAATTGGCATTCAAGTTACCCGTTACTGCCGTTTAAGCGGAAAACATCCGACGTCATCTTCCTGCTTAATTCTCTGCCTTTTTTAACGAAAAAACGTATACCGTCGTTTAGAAAAAAGTTCATTCGTGACACGCGCCACTTCCAAAATGTTTTCAACATCTCCCATTAGATGATGACATTATCTCAGCAAAATTTGTCCTAAAATTCGGTTCACTGATATCAAATATCCAAAAAGCATATAATGAAGTGAAACCAATTGTGATCATTTGTTGTTACGTTTACGTTACCTCTTTGGAGAACGTTTGATTGAAGAATCTGGGAAAAAGACACTGGCTAAAAGGTGACGCAACATTTAATTGGGTCGAATGTCGACGCATAAGATCACACCATAATTTTAGCAGCAGAATAATTATAAAAAACCAATTTTTTCAACGCTGGTAAATAGTTTAGATTACTCTAGGAAGATTTTATTCCGTCAGTCTTTACCCATAATGGCACAAATTTGTATATTTAATTTAGTAAACAGCTTCGCACCAAGGCTAGAGACTTCCGAGCCTTTTGGCGTAAGAACACAATACTTGGTGTTTTGCGTATACTTCAAGGGGTAAAACTTTGAAAACAACATTTTTGGGGTAACCTGGTACATGTAATCCAAAAAAGTAATCTGTGTTTTCATGTAGAGCGTAAAAATGTTTAACCCATTGATTCAAAAAGAACACTCTCGCAAACGAAAACGCACACAATTTGCAGCTATATTACACTGGTTAAAAAACAACTTCTATAAGTTTATTGCCTCGGATTCTAGTGATAACCAGGGCATGCCAAAACTCTTAAGGGGGCGCAATTTCAAACCTTTGGCATGAATCAGTGATATAAAAATGGAAATAGACCGACTTACAGTAAGTTCATCAGCAATGTAGACACAACAGTTACAGACACTGACTGCGTTTGTTAACGTCTTGTGGCAATGATAAAAATAATTTTTTCTGCTATGATTGATAACAAGTTTTATTCTGATGAGGTATGATGTAATATACATGTCTAATATGCAGATCGGCAGTTGCAAACATGTTTACTGGGTTTAATGAATCCGTTTAATATGAACCACTGTAAAAGTATGATTACTTATTGTACATTCGAAGCACGCCTCATTAGAATAAAAACATACACGTGCTTGTTGGTCCTGGGGGTACCTCTATTACAGGCATGAGTGAAGATATATAGTTGTTAAGCAATAGAGGATAATAAAGCTTACATCATATCACACTGTGCCATCTACACCAGGCATATACAAAGGGTACAGTATTTCAAAAGAAGCCTCAACTACTCATTTTTCATGTCATAACTACTCATTTTTCATAGTATTACTAAATCACGAACACCTAGATTTATATAAGAAGTTACATAGCACGATGCTAAACAACCTGCTTTCCCACATTTATGGGAGGCCTAATTTGAAACATTTAACGACATATCTTTTCTATGCAAGATTAAAACCAAGCAAAACATGTGAAACTCTCCAGGACTAAAAATAAATATCTCTACAGAGATTTCAATTCCTGAATAGAAAATGTGTGTTCTGGATTTTTTCGCTTCAGCTTTCCATTCAGCTAACTAGTGTACAGCACAGCATTTTTACTATCCCGTGGCTGCTCCACTGCAACAAATCACTTCTGGTACAACGTTCCGTATATGACGTTCGTATTTTGCACATTTCTTCGGGGTAACAGTTTTCCAAGAGCTACTGTATATATTCATTGGACACAAATACCAGTCTCAGGTAGTCCTTGAGCTCATGCTCTGAATGTTTTGTAAACGCAACTCTTTTTTTACGCAGATACAGTTTTCTGCCCGTGGACACCGACTCGCTGAATTCATCAACCAAACATTTATTTTTGAAAATGCCCTCAAAAGTGTACTTTTTTAAAACACCGAGTTGACCATAGTCGTCAGTGTAGAAAAGCGAAATGAACAAATTTGTACACAGTGCTCAAAGCACTTTGTGGACATAGGAAAATGCCAACGTCTCTGTCATACAACGCTGCGTGTACTGTACTTGGCACTTCATTTCATGCTGGAAACTTTTTTAAGACTGAGCACCGTTTCAAAAAATAGTATATTTTCTTACAGCTGAGAACAGAAGAATTATTCTGCGACTTTAGGACTGAAATGGAACCAAATCTCGAGTGGCGACTCATTAGAATGTGCAAAACTCGGGGGGGGGTGGCGATATATATATACAGGCATGATTTATATATTTTATATTTCTATTTTGTAGTTGCCACTTCTCATTCTACCTAACGTGGCCAGATCATACGCTATCAATATCACCAGACGCTTTGTTTCTCAAAAGTGCACCTTTGTGTATTTTCTATCATTTTTTGCCATCGCAATCGCTTAACCAAAAGTTCGCACACATATGCCGCATAGTGAACACTTCTTCATCACGTATTCACATCTTCCCGTTCACAATTATTTTCTTTTGCATAATTTGTCAACATGTTGTTGACAGAAAATATCTATTTTTGGAACAACGTGAACGACCAACTGATAGGGGACTACGTGTATACATGTAACTGCTAGTCCGGATTTTAACGTCACCGATACATGAAAACGGAATGCGCAAAGCTACAATTGCCTGCAGCCTCAACAGTGGTGATGTCACCGTCTTAGTTCGTGGAAAGCGTAACCATAACATGATTTCGAAGTTAGAGCCATCGNTTTTCATATACGACTTTTCGCATGCTAAAAAGGTGTGTATAAGCAGATGTTCCAACAAAAATTTTTGCTGGTGGCGCGACTCATACCCAGATGTGCACAAATATGGTTTCACGAAACTTATGAGCCACGTTCATGCGACGAAATCGAGAAGGATTTTAAATTATCTTAAGAAAAACTCAAGAGACATGTTAAGTGCCAGAAACTTACCAGGATGCATGGAAATTTCACTATTTGGCTACAAAAACAAAAAATTGTTTTACACGGAGGGGGGGAAACCCCCCCTCCCGACCCCCCCCCCTCTCGGCGCCACGTGCCTAGGATTCGACCTTTGCGGGAATCCTAAACCCCCCCCTTACTGAAAACGTAGATCCGCCCCTGTGAGTGGGTTTGTTCTTTTTAAAAATGCATCTGAAAGCAGCATATTGCACTAATCCACTTTTTGTGCATTTTCAAAAAATGTTTTCGAAACTAAACATCGTTCAGATTTGCTGTAACACGCGCTCTAGGGGAGATTTGAACAATGTATCAAAATGTCCCAGGGACGATCAAGTTTTGTAAGACTAAAAACATCAAATATAGAGAGAAAGTTGAAAACGTCTGTGCACCTCAAAGTTGGGTGCAAAACATACAACAATTTATTTTAGTTGAAACTGATTAATAAACAGTGCAATGCGTTTTATTGTCGTCTCCCACTGTAAGCGGTGTAGTTGATGTGTGTAGTCACGCTTTTTGTATTTCTATCTTAAACGAATAGGTCACGACTTCAGGGTCTCAATCAAAATGGCCGACGATATCAGCGAACGTTTCAAAACTCTGCTTACGGAGACAAAGGATTAAGATTGGCAAAACACGTATATTTGTGAAGGCTGGTATATGTCCATGACATCATATGAGCAGTTGCTAACGAACATTGGGCAATATGACAATCAGCTGTTTATTTTAATGATATTCACGGCTTTAGGTCACCGGTGTCTACAAGTAGGATTAGGACCAGTTTCCAAGCCTAGCCAACTTGGAAATTTCATATCTCAGAATTAGCTGATCAGATTTACGAGAGACTTTCAGCTATTGTATTTATCTCTCAAACGTCTCAACGAATCGCACCGTCCTGTTTTTGGTTGAGGGGGTATCAAAAAGGCCTGCACGATTTTCATGAAAATCTCTAAAATAAAAACGGATCGATAATTTAGAAAAATTGTAACAGCGATTTTGAGATTGTATTGTGTAGATATCATGTAAAATTTGCTGATGTTATTGTTCTGTTGCTATGAAGATATCTTTACCGTTACTAAATTTACTAAAAAATTGGCCACCTAACCTAATTTGTGGGTATGTAGATATATGTTGAAATAAACACTCCTTTCGATGGGTGCTTATATTATAGAGGCGTATAGCAATTTCTCGGAACTCCATTAGCTGCTTTCTATTCACATCGATAGTCTCATTTTCCCAGCTGCTGGAATACAGTCTTGAAGTGTCAACATTCAATTCTTGCAAAAGGGCTTCTTTCTCTAAAACCTAACATTTTCTGACGTATACAGTACAATGTAGCAAGTACTAGAACACAAGAAAAGTGACTGTAACACAAAAGAGTATGAATATAATACTTTGGAACTATGGAATTAAAAATGGTGAAATCATACGTGACACAATTTCAACTTTGCTATAAACGAATGGTGCTACAATAATTCACATACGTGACGGGTGCTCACTAAAGTACCGTTATGTCATAATTTTGCGTCGAAATTACGAAAAATTGTATTTTCTTCAATTTTCGTCAAGACGCCTAATTGATATCATTTTGCAACGCATGTTAATTACTGCATTAAATGCTGGACGACGTCACAATATTCATGGACATTTTATTATACAAGGTGTCCAGAAAGGGCACATGAGTCAATTTAAAAAATCACAAACTGTGAACACTGTCTAGTAAAACCCGTACATAGTTAATTTTGACAATAAGGCATGTCCACACGTAGAGCAATTTCTTTGTCACTGCGATTAACTTATAATAAGAGATATAATAAGGTCTTTTTCGCAACCGAACTGATCACAGGCTGAGCAGGCAAATATCCTGTATCTCCACCCGACTCATTGCCACATGCGATACATGTACGCACATGGAATATATCAGCCTATCCTTGTTATCCTAGTCATTGGTCGGTTGATTCCCAGATCTTACATGCACCCCGTCCGGTCTTTAGCAATTTGTCAAATTATCTACCCTGACATTACAAGTATATGCCCGAGTCGTAATTGAGGTGGTATTTTTGCGTAGTGACCCATTATTACCCTGTATTGTCAAACAAGCAAATTGCGTTCGAATAGCGTGAAAGCATTTTTCACACCACTACTTATGTTATATCATACCTCTAGTTTATCAGACAATCAAGTATTGTTCCACCGTGACTGGAGTCAAAGCACAATGTGTATACATGGGAGCGGGACCGGTCCACCTGGTCCATAATGTAGGCCAATTAAGGCGTTTTACGGACTCTAAGATGCATAATTAAAACACGGACAATCGGCGCACCAATAAAAAGTTCATGGTCATTCAACGTTTTGTCTGTATACCTATCGCAAGCGAAAAGTCAAGCGATACCCGAAAAACAAACAAGAAGTCAGAGGCAAATACACTGCTCCTAAACAACATTCCTGGTGAAATCGATGATTGTTTTTGCACTATTTGAAAACATTTAGACAAAGACAACAGGCGATGCTTTTAAACAGAGTATCGTGCGTTCATGATATGGGAATTTGTAAAGGTGACGATGAAGAAATAAGTGTTCGAGGAGCCAGCGAACATCCGAAAAACCTCACACGGGATTCGGCTTCACCTCGAAAAATGACTAGGCCACTGATACAATATGTTCATGTGAAGCTGGTATGTTCCTTAAAGTTGAATTATCTGCACGACTCCATAGATTTCAGGATATTTCGAACAAAGTCAGGGAAGATTCACCAATATATTTATTCTGTTCTCTGCTAAATTTCTCCAAATGAAAAGTAGGTCACAACTGGAGAGACTCCCGGAGGAAAGTAAGTCATTACAGACAACACGTAGTACAGTCTCTGAGTATGTCGACTGGATAGCGTTTCCGCTTTTCTAATCTTGTAACGAAATATTTTGCACATAAAACTCGGGTTCATAGCTCAGGTAAACACTCATCTCGTACCAGGAAAACAGTTAGCTCCGGTAGGTCTAGAGCTGTGTCTAAGACAAATTAATGCCTGGAATAGGCCGTTTGAACCAATAAGACATCTAAGTTACTCCTATCTTCTGATGTACTTCGCATTTTTTGTAATGGCTTTCATTGATATTTGAACGCAACGTGATCACTAAGCAGTGGTATGATACAAAAGATTACAAGTCTGATGTAGTGGCAAAATAGGGTTTGTACAAAAATAACTCCTAAATATCGTTTTTGAACAACTGCAGCTCGCCCTAACTATTCAGGCATTGTGTATACTAGAGGTACACATCAAACAGTAATTCAGGTGTTTTTTTTCTTTGTGACAACAGCTCGAACAACGCTTTGAGTTCAGTAATCCAGTGCCCCTCCCAGTGGCCGATCAAATCTCTGAATTTTGGCCGGGAAAGATGTTTAGTTGAACGCCAGCCTAAGGGTTTATGAATAACAAAAATGTACCTCTGATACGAAACAAAGTGATGTCCGTTAGGTCGAAATAAATGAAAAAATAAATCAAATGAAAATTTCCTTGAGAACAACAAATTCCTGGGACTACCGATAGAGTGCTAAGATCCAGCAGGTGCCGAGACAAGGGTGCCCAGACGTAGGATACCCCGGAGTCAAAATCTGAGATAGGCCTGCACCATAGCCACCAAACTGAAAAGTGCGTATCTAGGAAATATTAGATTTGTGTTCATTATAGCCTTCGAGTAACCAAGCAACATTGCTAAAATCAGTTACTCGTGTGGCCGTACAGGTTCACCCATACTTTATATGTACGTCTTTATATGTACGTCTTTCTACATCAATTTTTGGCTTAAGGCATCCCAAAAATGACGGGATAATATTCTGCAGCAGCATACCGGCTGTCGGGATTACACACGCCATATCAATACCGTTTCACCATTCTTAGTGCACAATTTATTGAGCTATAGACTAAAGTAAGTTTTACTCGACTACGTGTTGTTTGTCGAGTAAAATGGCGGCTTGGAAACGCAGACTAAGGTGCGTCAAGAATGCTGCGTTCTGATTGGTCAGCAAAGTAGTCAGTCATAATCGTGGCGATAGGTCAGTTTATGAGACACTATCACGATAATATAGACAATAAGGCAGGGGGTGTAAAATACCAGTCTAATCACATCCGTGTACCAAAATGAGAGTTTCAAGAGACACAGGGAATAGTATGTAGGTCATCACCACATCTGTAGTGTCACTGAGTTCTGCAAGTAATTGAGTGAATCAGTAACCTCTGTGACAAGCTGAAAAAATATAACACCTCCCACAAAAGTAACACCTATAGTCATTGTGTCAGGAAGAACCAGCAAGCCAATTCAGTTGACATTATTTGTAAAGAACCTATTCACCTATTTCACGAAAGCGCCATCTTCCCGCGCCATCTTTAAATACTGATCGAAAACGAGGCACACTGATAAAACCTCGTGAGTGATCATCAGCTGGCCATGGTGTACTGTGCAGTGCCTGAACGTACCAATTCCAGTAATATCTCGTCGGTATCCTTCCCAGGGATATACTTAGCCACTCGCCCAGTCGCCAATGCGAGTAAAAATGGTACTGGGCGAGTAGAAGCTGACTTGCCGGTCGCCCGGTGGCGAGCGAATTTCAGAGCGCAAAAGCACTATGTATCGTTTCCCAGATGACTATGAATAATTTTCCTCCTCCTTGTGCTGTTTTTATCATGAATTTAAGGTTCAGTTTGGTCATCGTGTCGATGCTCCGGCAGTAAAAAACATCGGCGCAGTGCGACCCTACCGATTCAGTACATGTCACCCGTTACGCGATTCGTCAAAAAACAGTGTGTGGTCGTGCACAAAGAATTTGTGGACTAGTCCGAAACGAAGAAAAGGGGAGAACGGTGGAAGACCGGTCCATGTGCTCATAGCAAATAAAATACCATATTTCTTGGAACTGATTTCTTGTTGTAATGTACAATGTCATTTTAGCCATACGTCCTAATAAGCGCCCATGCCCCTATAAGCGTCCCCACTCGTTTTCAGACTTCGCTAAAATAAGCGCCCAGTCCATGAATGTGTATATATCAGTGCTAAAAATGTCTTACCTCACAGTTCTAAAATTCTACAGTAAATGTATTCAATTTATAAAAAATATCCGACAGTTCTGCCGGAAAAATCATTGCTCGCGTAATTTCTAGTAGACCACGAGCCTCGCCGCTATGTCAGTATTTAACCGTGGCTGTACACTTCAAACCATTCCGCAGTGCTTCAAAAAGAACGCAAAAGATTTGCTGATCTCACCTTGCGAGGAAAGTGTCGCACTACATGGTCTGGCCCTGAGAACAGACGCAGCGTACTGTACTCGGGTCAACGGGATTGGTATTGTATCTTTCCCGTACAGATCTTCTCGCACAACAGGAATCCAGATTGTTTTGGGTACACGAAAAATTATAAAAACCGCGAATCGAAACTTGGCCAAGAAGCGCTCGCTAGGGCCCATATATAACATGTGGGCCTGCTCAATGAAGTAAATATACTCCATTATTCATGAGCTCATTGGGCCTGCTACTCTGGCAAATGAACACTGATGACACGCACGCGCTCGCTCACTCGGTGCACACCAGCCGATTCACTTCAATACAAACGTAACGTGACAACAACATATGTGTTCGTCCAGATTTTTCTCGTTGCGGGGTGCGATCTAGCGCAGATTTTGACTTAATCTGCGCCGTTAATCCCGACTCCGAGTACACAGGAACTTAAGAATCTTAGGAAAGGCTATTTGGGAGGATTTCAGGTAATTTGAGTCGAAACTATTTTTACTCAAGAATTCATGTTGTCCTATCGACGATCGCGAAGCAGCGACGCATCAGTCGGCAAGTTTTCGCCCTGGGATTTCACCATATTTTTTTAAAAAGGTCGTAATTTAACAAAAGAGTTTGATAGCAATGCACCANGTTTCCCAGATGACTATGAATAATTTTCCTCCTCCTTGTGCTGTTTTTATCATGAATTTAAGGTTCAGTTTGGTCATTGTGTCGATGCTCCGGCAGTAAAAAACATCGGCGCAGTGCGACCCTACCGATTCAGTACATGTCACCCGTTACGCGATTCGTCAAAAACAGTGTGTGGTCGTGCACAAAGAATTTGTGGACTAGTCCGAAACGAAGAAAAGGGGAGAACGGTGGAAGACCGGTCCATGTGCTCATAGCAAATAAAATACCATATTTCTTGGAACTGATTTCTTATTGTAATGTACAATGTCATTTTAGCCATTCGTCCTAATAAGCGCTCATGCCCCTATAAGCGTCCCCACTCGTTTTCAGACTTCGCTAAAATAAGCGCCCAGTCCATGAATGTGTATATATCAGTGCTAAAAATGTCTTACCTCACAGTTCTAAAATTCTACAGTAAATGTATTCAATTTATCAAAAATATCCGACAGTTCTGCCGGAAAAATCATTGGTCGCGTAATTTCTAGTAGACCACGAGCCTCGCCGCTATGTCAGTATTTAGCCGTGGCTGTACACTTCAAACCATTCCGCAGTGCTTCAAAAAGAACGCAAAAGATTTGCTGATCTCACCTTGCGAGGAAAGTGTCACACTACATGGTCTGGCCCTGAGAACAGACGCAGCGTACTGTACTCGGGTCAACGGGATTGGTATTGTATCTTTCCCTCCCGCCACACGTCAACAATAGACAATTCTGTACAAATCTCCATCAACTTAATCCGTGACTTTGGGTTATTAACCTGGCGATAATTAATCGTGTCCTTAGACTGATCGAGAGCAAGATTAAAATCGCCTGCCCAAATAACAGAGTAATTTCCTATATCTTGAATATCTTGTTTTATTCTTTCAAAAAAAGACGGCGAGTCCCTATTCAGACAATACGTATTAATTAACGTAATTCTTGTCTCGTTAATTGTAATATCCAAAATTAATTTATTACCATTGTAGTCTTGCCTAATGTTATGTAATTTATACTCAAAAGTGTTCTTAAAGAGGATCGCCACTCCACGGGAGTTTGAGGAATTTGAATTGAAAAAACATTCATATCCCCACAATGATCTAATATTGTTTTCTTCTCTCTTAGTAAAGTGTGTGTCCTGTAGGCAATAGATGGAGTACAGTGTATTGTTTTTCTCTTAAATAATTGAGTACATCTTTTCGTTTTTCATGGAGACCCAGCCCTCTGCAGTTCAATGAC
>NMRA01000707.1:116983-185557 GCA_002633005.1 Phoronis australis | reverse complement strand
GTCCACGAATATAGTAACCTTAGGTCTTTTGGGAATTTGTGGCCACCTGTCGAAGACTTGCACCAGGGAAATTAGCAGTAATAAGGCTTAGCGCGACGACGTATTTTGATAAAAATTCAATCTTTTACCAGTTGTTTACATGCAGACAGCCACGCATGCGCAATTCAATCACCACTAGTACAGCAGCGACACCGCGAGGAGAATTCTCCGAATAGCCCCATTATAGCTCGAGAAAATTTAGGTCAAATCGTGTAACGGTAAGACCTGCAGTACGGATTTGTTTAAGTATTACTAGCAGATGAAGGGTGCTGTGGGGTAGGCCACAATTTCTGAAAGGAAGTGTCTCCGTAAACTCTAAAAATACCAACGACGTTTTTTCTCTTTTGTATTCGTCAATCTACATGATCTGTGGGTATCGTCGAAATATCCGGAAAATTGTATGAGGATTTATGCAAAATGGATCGTTCCATAACATAGGTATTTGAAAATCGACAACTGTCCAAAATTCAAGAAACACAACGGTTGAATGGCAACATTATGGCCATATGCGCTACACAACTCTTCAAAAGAATACTTTTTAAAGCTTGGTCGAAATCTGCCGGGGAGTTAAACTCCTGCAAATTATCATCCGTGGAAATCAAGACTAGGCCAAACCTCATAATATACAGGAAAATTGTCAAAACTGGCAATATACACTATGGACTTCAATCAAACATTCTTTACTTAACATACTGTAGTCCTAATTTCGTGTTAATGTTCACAATTCCAATTTTCATACTCTGTTTTATTGTTTTCTCATTAGCGACCGCCTTTTCTCCAGGCAAAATAGAGATAATGTTTCCGTGTTCATACGAAATCATAGACCTCCGTGAAAATACTGTTGGCGAGTAAAGTCGCTGAGATCTTATGGAATGCAATGACGTCCATGCGACATGAAGTGGGTACACACTGTGATGCCCTAATGCAAAGTATTTACCACTTACTTTGAAATTTTGGACACTTCGTAGGCGACATCGATTTTATCCTTCCCAGCAACCACAGCGGCCGTCAACAAAAGACGCTCTTTGCCGGACGTCTTGGCTTCAGCCTCGAAGGCTTCGGCTAGGTCCTGCAGAATATAACGCATTCAAATTCATTCGTTGGGGAACACGAATGAGTGGTAATACCCGACTTGTAGAAACGAAATGTAAAAGTTTTCTTGACGTTTGGACCTTTCCATAAACTGATCGTGCGTATCCAAAAAAACAAAAAATGACGTGTATAGCACATTTTTCTGTGGTACCTACAGTAAAACTCTGAAGCTTTCTGCTTACTAAAAATGGCGTGCGATATTTAAGGGGTGGCTTACTTTGCACAGCATTGTGAATCGCTGTCTATCTTCACTGGGGCTTCCTCGGAGTGCAGGATACTCCCAATCTAAGTCGAGACCATCGAATCCGTGCTTTCTCAAATATGCAATAGAGTTGCGAGCGAACTCCTTACGAGTAGCTTCTGTCACCACCATAGCCGTAAAAGGACCGCTTCCGAAGTTCCAGCCACCCACAGCAAGGAGTATTTTCAAACTAGGATTTTGTTGCTTTGCTTCCATTGTTCTCTCGAACCTGCGTAATCATCAAATTAAACTGCTTAGGTATATTAATTTTTTCTCTACAGGCTGTACGACACTGAAGGTCTTTCCTATCTTGGTATCAAATAGCATTTCTGTAGTCTAGCCTTTGGCTATCTCAAAGTTCAGTAATTGCAGTACTGGAAAGTGTGGCGACTTAGTTGACGACTCTAGGAAAATACCGCTGTTCTGGAGCTTCTTCGTGACCTAAAGATAACGTCATGGGTTTTCCATAGATAATTGTTTTATTCGAGATGCTCTCGTTGTGAGACAGAACCTATGCTTCGCTTTGGGGTGAAAAATGTGATACATGGTTTGTGTAACCCCCTGTCACTGAATGTAATCGGAAAAGTCGGTTGAAAAGCACAGTTTTGAAACCTTTCAGTGGATGGCGCCTGTACAGACATTTCCTACAACTTTTACAACCCTACTTACATGTACCTAATCTTTTTCCCACTGCAATCCCCTGACAGGGTCCTTGATGCCTTATGCTGTTGCTCGTGTCTAGCTTATTTAAAAATGAACATTTACCAAATGAAAGTGTTCAGAAAGAAACTACGAACAACTTGGCATACACGTACAGTGAGAGAGCATACTTTAAAAAATGGCCGAACAGAATAGTGGAGATTAATTTTTGTTACGAAGGTACAGGTTGGTGGGTACTCAGGTACCGGGAATTTCTGAAAAGAGGTGGCGCCAAAAGTAGACCTATGGGCATATTTTCAGAGCATTTTCCAAAATTGAGCCAATAGACGTGTTTTAGGTAACCGATTGCGCGTTTTGATAATTATATGGAATGTTCTAAAATACTTACATGTATTTAATATGTCCTGTTTATTTTGGAAAGGCATTAGCGATGACAATTTCACTCAAACGACTATAATTTGGGTAACTAACCGAATTTGCACGGTGTGAATGACACTTTAAACTCAATATATTTGCTGAATGTGATTTTAGTATGACAAAACTACATACATTAATAGGTCTTGTTAATTTAACAATTGATAAATATTGCCAATTGGTTGCCTCAAAAGTGCGCCACAAAATGAAGGACGCAGTTTCTAAAAAACGCTCATTTGACGTTTAGTTTTTGATTGGTCGTTTCCGGATATTCGCCCATGGGCCTATTTCCTGAAATTTCCAATAAGCTAGATACGCGTATCTGGACTTGGCTGTTTGGGGGACATTGGGCTTAGATTTGCTTTGCAAAACCACATACCCCGAATATCACGTGCAATTTCCATGGGAAGCTCCATAGTGCGATTTTTTATTCTTAATTTGCCCGAATTTCCTTATTTTTCCAAATCAGTCAATGATTGTCATCTACCCCCTCATTGCCCCAAATGTAGACACAGAGTTGCATTTAGGTTGGTCCGGTGGTGATTATTATAGAGAGGTGAGCAGGTTGGTGTTGGAGTGTACTGTGAGAGTGGATATGTACCTTGGTCGCCTGTTCCGACATGATCTTGACAGATCAATGGTTAGAGTGTCTGACTAGCATGGGAGGATCTGGGTTCGATTTATGAGGCAGGTCAGACGAGTAATTCAACGGAAAACCAGAGTGAAATCCAGATTAAAATTGCGTCATATGATACCTTTGCAAGCTATCCGTCGGATGGCGTTTACTTAATTACATATGCATCGGGCATATACGTGTAAGCAGCACTGTCTAAGACCTTACGGCACGGAAGATGCCTTTCAGGGACCAATTGTCTCTCATAGGTGAGTAGTATACTTACATTCCTTTCGACCACGCTGTTGACTCGTCATTCCATTCGAATGGCTTCAGAGCGTTGCCCTGCATGCTGGCGAATGCGTATACTATGTGTGTACATAGGTGCGGATCGATGTGACTGGGTACGTATTTACCCCGCCCAGGTCGATACTGGGACCAATTGGTGTAGTAGCACACCCGCTTATACGATGCTGTAAGACGCAAAAGAAAAAAATTAAAGTAATAAACTTTTAGAACGTTCACATGCCCTCTGACCATAAGATAAACTGGTCGTTTGGTCCGCACTCTGGATAAAATTTCGATTATTTGAACGCTTGTTAGAACTTTGACCTTCTTTGTTGTCGTCTGCGCAAACTCAGGTGAAACATCTTTCTCACTGTTGAAAGCTGCATACATTACGTCCTAGAAGCGTGATTTTGTGACATTTTGCTCTTGTGTGTTGCTAAGACGTGAGAGAGGACGCCATTTCGAACGCTAGTTTCAAGCAGTTGATTTGTAAGTCAATGTTTCCTTCCTGATATCATAGGAAATATGCAAATCAACATCTACAACAATGCCATAATAATTCAAATTGAAACCAAGTTATCAAAGCGCATCATGATTTACTGTCAGGCAGTTGAACACAAAACACAGTTTGTCATTTCGGTAGCTCGAATGCTAGAATTGCGTCACGATCGTAGTCAATGTGTCTTTCGCTTTCATATCCAGTATTCAATGTAAAGTAAATCACCGTGCAACCTCTGGTTGTCAAGTAGTAATGCTACGAGATGGCTGTATCCGAGGCCGATGCTCAAGCCATTATTTTGAAAAGAACATTAGCATTTTTCTTCAGTTGATTTCACCAAGGTATGTCTTCAGAACGGAGTACTTCAATTTATGACTGTTGTCATTAACAAAATAGAAAGTTTTCTGTACATCTAACTTACTTTAGCAAATTCTTGTATTGATTAATATAAGTCAAATAAAGCAAAGGCATTTTATATGTATGCATTTACCTTCTGTTAATATTGCCAAACACACAGTCGCAACGATGACCCGAAACATCATGTCACCTGCAAATTAAAATGTGTCGTTGATTACTGCAGAACAATGACGTCATTGCATTGCCTAGTCCATGCGCACACTCAGCCTAACATATAGGGGGTCTCGAATTTTTCGGTATTTGGACCTTTTACTGAAAGAAATCAACGAGGACTAAACGAAAAAGGGGACCACTAGGGTTCAGGCCCACGAATCGTGCTTCCGCGCCAACTTCCCGTGGATTTTGTGGACTGTTGTCTCGTTTACTCGGACGTTTTGTTACTCTGAGACTGACTTTTTTGCCCAGTTCGCTAATTTCGAGCCCCCTGAGCTCCCCCTGTGTCCGCCCATGTAATCTATTCGAACAACACGTAATGCAGCATTAACTGTACTTGCACGAGAGTATAAACCTTACAAAACAAGTTACAGCAACGAAAGTTAGGAAGTCAATTAAACAGCAGACACTGGTGTGTATGGCATTTGTAGTTTCCTTTCGTTTACTTTCGCAAATTACGATGTAGATTGGATTCTTGCCCCACTTTTGCTGACGTCATGCTTTTAATCTATTACTTCCCAACGGTAATACATGGGGTGTGAAGTGAGTTAAGATAACATGTTGTTCCACTTTCTGTGCAGCGTTGGGAATTTCGTGAGAAATTTCTTGGGCTGACTGTGGCAGAGTGGAAAAGAAGCACTCACAGCTATGCCAGAATTAATCTTATTTTAATTGTTGCTCGTGTGTTTTATCTGCGCCTGAACTTCATTAGTCGAAGCAAGCTGTTGTCCCCACGCACTACCATGACCCGTCATCATTAAATATCCGAATGTCTGGTGCTAATGATTTTAGTGCGCATGTTCGGCCGACACACCTACCTGGGTAGAGTTCTATACATGTAGCTGTCTGGTGGCGAGAAAAATCTAGCAAAAAACTGCGTGCTCTCATTGAAATTACAGTGCAATATCTCGCGTAATATGGCTAAGTCTTGCTAACGTTATTGAACTCTACCCAGATTCCACGGTAAATTTTCTTCGTAGCGTACTCGTGTCTGTGACCAGAAAAGTTTTGCCGGGGAGCAAATGTAGACGTAGCATATTGGAAATCTTTGGAAATTTCAATTACAAGAAACGTGCCCAGAAAAGCCTATTCAGATGTTGAACTAGCCACTTTTTGCTGAAAAACTTGCTTAAGAGTTTGGAAAGTCTCGTGGGTTATCCAGCCTGATAGGTGGCGCTACGTCCACAAACCCTTGAATTAATTGGCAAAAACTTCCGATGCTGAATGCAGGTACGTAGTTACGCCATGATTAATGGCAAAACAGAACTCAGGCAGCGGATTTTGCGCAAAATCACAGATTACGTACAAAAGAAAATTTATGTAGTTGGCGATTCCTGTATTATTTTGGCCAACAGTAGTCTGTGGTCACAGAGTTTGGGAGTGGGTGAACGAAGCCAACTGGAGCCGGCTGGGTACATCAAGAAGGATTGGTAACACCATAACTCGTACTCATGAGCATAACATTGTCCTTAGCTGCAATGCAAGCAAGACTCACGAAGCTTGGTAAACAAGGCTCATCGCCGAACCACTTACATGAACCAAGGTTCCGGTCCCACACATTATCACGTACGCACCGGCAAATGACACTTACAGCTCAACGGACTCACAAACCGCACGAACTCCTTAATTTTAAAATTTTGTGAATTCATAACATTGATATCAAATAGGATTTGCTCAATATATTCTCACTGCTTTTTTGCTATGAACATACATTTTTATGTTCTCCAAAAGTCATGTGACGCAATTACTTATGTGATATCAAATTAAAAGACACGTTTTCCGTTTACAGTATTGTACGTTCGGCAAATGCACTGATTACGTCCGTCCAGGTGATGGTGTTTCTGGAAGAACGTCGGGAAGTGGTCGTTGTTTAACCCACAGGCTGTGAAGAAATAGTGATTTTTTGAAAGTACACCACATTATTCACTCCTGCTGTCGTCCATTTTGACCAGAGTGCAGGTCATCCAGTGCTATTATGTCGCTACAGTTGCAGTTTTAGTGCTCTAACGTTATTTTCCTGAGGCCCGATGGTTCGTCTCAGTTCTCTTGTCTCTTGTGTACATTGGGAGTTTTGCTTGATTAGAATATGGGTAGTGGCGTCCATACAAGGATTTGCTGGTGTCAACAAAGAGTATTCAGTCGGTGGCATGGTGTTAACGGTTTGGAGCTCTATCCTCGCCACCAGGGCAGGGGGGTTCAACAAATGAATATCTAGGGTCTTCAGTCAATGTGGTATCAAACACCCATGCTTCATGAGGGAGTGGGTTAAAATCCTGAAAGAACTGCAACATTGAACCAGAACACTTCCACCTCCAGAACATTTTGGTATTCGAATGCATCGCTTAATTATGGCTCAGTAGTCAGATAACCTCATGACACTTCTTCAAGACACGGACCCCTCACTAAGCATGGATGTTTCGAGTGACCTTGCTTAATTGTCAGATACAGATATGTGCAAACGTCATATGTCTGGTCTACAAACGTCCTTTCATTATGACATTTGTCTCTCGCGGAATCGTGTGACGATAATGCGCCGTCTACCCAATTCCAAGCTGGTGCTACTTCGCCTGATTTTATAATCCGCAGTAGGAATTTCTCATATAAATTTTATGGCCCCTAAAGATTGGTTTTGGCGATACATCTTCTAGGCACTCTAATTTAGTAAATTCCACGTAAATTAATCCAAATATTAAAAGTTAAAATCGTCCCTAAACACGGTAGACGTGTATTGTGTTCACATCTAAGAAGCGTGGATACTCTTGAACTTTTCACCTTCCTACAGGTCTACGACGACATGAAAAATACAGCGTACAAGGCCTCTCACAAGAACTTCAATTATCATAAATATTCTGTTTTTTTTAATAAATTTCGTTTAACTGATAACTTTTGAAGTTGCAGTTTTTATGTAAAGCGTTGCAGAATGGAGTATCAACAACAATACCTTATGAGTCAAGCGCTAACAAAGGGTGCGTTTACCTGTATAGGAAGTACGTGCTGTGAACACTAAATGAGGTGGGGCTCCACTTTAAGGTTGGAGTTTATCTAATGATGACTCCCACGGTCCAAGTTTGGGAAAGCACAGGCTGGTTTGAACACGATAACTAACTAGGGCAAAAAGAAAGTATTCACATCCCATCTGCTAGTGTGATCTACGTCACTCGTGCTCTCCGGCTGCACCTCATTCTGCCAGTACTCCCTATTAGCAATGTTTGATTATGTAGCAGCAAATGTCACACTGTAGGATATGATAGCTGCGTACTTGAACTGATCCGGATTTTTGAGAGGCTTACCGGAAGTGGTGAACCTCATCTCAGTACCGTTGCGTAGCCTAGTTTTGTTCCTTTTCATTAAAAGTGTTAAACCTGGCTAGAGTTCAGTAACACGAGGACCTACTCTAAGACCTCGCTACAATCAAGCCAAAATCACGTGTTCTCATTTAAAATACACGGCATTAGCTCGCAATCTCAAGAATTTTTTATATTTAACGAGGTCCTATTCAGTTAGTGAACTCAGGCACGGTGTTCTAAGATACGCCGGAGTAAAAGAACGGACAGAATGTTTGTTTATTGCCAAACTCGTTGTCTTGCCGGTTCAACTTCCTCAAAAGTGGCTAATCAAATAAGCAAAAATGATCGGATTCTTTGTGGACATCTTGACCGGCCACGTGGGCCCTTTCGTATAAAA
The DNA here is from genome assembly GCA_002633005.1 of Phoronis australis. Classification (NCBI taxonomy): domain Eukaryota; kingdom Metazoa; phylum Phoronida; family Phoronidae; genus Phoronis; species Phoronis australis. Next base: position 177,457 of record NMRA01000707.1, on the reverse strand, counting down.
TCTGGCGGTGAATACCGTCGCGTCTGGTCCTCACCTCACACACCCACACACTGACGGGCACAATAGAAATAAATATACCTCTCGAGTTGGCGTTACTGTTTGTATGGTATGAACAAATTTCACGCATTTCCTTGTACCGTCGAAGACAGTACATGTTTATATGCCTGTATTAATATGAGATACCTAGGACCAATACCTGTATATCAGATATTTCAAGGGTGAAAGAACCAATTTCCAGTATGATTCAGATTATGAGACCCCAAGTCGCAGTAAGTACAAAACGCTGATCTGACTGCCCCGTTTTAAGGCAATTTGAACAGATGAAAGAACAACAATGAAGTACAATTTCAAATCAGTTATAATCTACCTACTCTAATTATTAGATTGAAGGCATTTACAATTTAAGACAGAATTTAAACATCGTCAAATTTTTAATAACAATACCGACAAGAACCACAAGGATTCTAAGGTCGTGAGAGGGCGTGCTTTTAAAAATGACTGCCGATGTTATTGATTAAGTGCGCATGCCAGACAGTGTTGACATGCGCGGAGCTGTGGTTCTGCCACCGAGTAAATCCGATTATTACGCTTGATGACTGAGCCGTAATAGCAAGGCAGTCCTAGTACAAGAACCTTGTAAGTTTCCACTCCCTTTGTATATTACTCCCAGAATATACAAGCTAGCCTGCGCCAGATCCTTTTCAGGTCGACCCAAAATAAAACTGACGCAAACTAAACGTATAATAAATTAACCATGTCATCTACACTGTGGCATTGACGTTGGTCGTCTTAAAACCAGTAGACATTGATCATTTAAAAATATTGTTTGAATGTTTTCAAATCCTTCTCTATGGCATAGTACCCACATATTCTTACTCCATGAAATGAGCGCTATTATTATCTAAATCATTTTAAAGGCTAACTATGCATTTCTAATAGGTACTATTTGACACAGGAAATGTTACACCAAATTCATTGTGATTTACTTGGCTTTTGTGCGAGTGGCCTGCAGCACGTTGTCCAGCTTAATCTACCATAATTATAGAATACCATCCTTTAATATTTAAAGTATCTGTAAGTTTTCAGTTCGACATCTCTGTAATACCATTTCATGCGCTTTTAAATTCTTCACCTTTATTAAAAGCAGCTTTGACTTATTGATGTTTACGGAAATATTAAAGAAAAACACTTCCCTATCACATCCAATACTCTCTGCAACTCAACTGTGTAGTCGCCAAGTAGAGCAATATCGTTGACAAATACATTTTCCAAAGTGGGATAACTTCAACACACAGATAATAATGGGCATACATGTATCACACAACTTTGTGCAGCTCCAGTGTTATTTCCAATTCAATTTTATTCGCTGTACCAGTTTACAGTTGAATTCATATTTCGTATTAACAATGGTCTAAACCTTTACTACATAGAGTAGTACTGGTTCAATTATCAATTCAAATGCTTTCTTGAAGTCAATATAAACACAATAAAATGGTTTTGATTTTGTCCTGATAAATGTCTTTCTATGAAACAGTTTTAGAATGAAATATCATGTATCAATCTTTGAAGCCAGCTTGGTCCTCTTCTGGCAGTTTTTCGATGCACTCAGGATATAAAGCTTTTGTTTAAGAATGAACTAAAACTTGTCGTTATGCCACTGAGTAGAATGCCTCTGAAGTTCCCAGTTACTGCTGCATTAGAGGTTATAAATAGATATGATACCAGTTGGCCGTTTTTCTCGAAAAGCACCGTTTGCAAGTATGCAGTTCACAAGATTTGAGGGCAGACGTCAGGTGAAAATGTACATGTATATATGAAATTTTCCAAGAATTTTGTCTACACTGACGAGGGCGATTCCAGCTATAACATCCGATTAAGAAACTTCTTTAGAAATACCCCTTTTATTGGAAGCGTGTCCTGTCTGATCTGTCATATTTTTTTCTCTACAGTTTGCAATTGCGCTACAACTTGAACTCATAATAAAACGCAGGGCCTGACATCTCATGAATAGCGTTGAGCAATGAACAAAAATATGCAGCCCACTTGTCACATGATATGTAGATTACATTTTCATCCAAGAATGTTATGTTCTTCACACGTATGCATACTGCCTCAGGTCAACCCTCATCACTGTCTTCACGTTCCTCAGAAATTTTATTTAGTGGATTGTCAGAATATGTTGCGAGGCACAATCTACACATAGATGTACATGCAAGCCATTCTTTCTGCAACTGCATCGGGGCGTGCTACCAGCTGTAGTACAGTTGCAGTGTATCATCTAGAGGGGTGTCTGGTGCAGCATCCATGGCAGATAGAGTATGTTGTGTACGAATTGACTGTCTTCAAGTCTCCATCCCCAGTCTAAAGGATCCCGGTCAATTGCTATCTCCATCCAAACCATGACCAGGAGTACACTCGAGGCAGTGATAGCTGGTGGCTGATTGCTTTGGTGGAAGACTTTCGGGAGTAACGAAAGACTTAGCAGCAGCAAGCTTCTTTGTGAATATGTTGTAATGCACAGCAAACCAGAGAACACTGACGTGCTCTCTCCACCAAGCATTGACACCATCGCTTGGCTGCCACGTTTCTCTCAGCGGAGTTCACTCCTTTCGTGGTGAATGTGTCTGCGCATGACTGGAGGAATTGGTCATCTTTCACGAGTTTCTGAGAGACTGAAGTCTTTCCAACGCCATACACACGAGACGTTGCGTTGCATTCTGTGAAGTAGGGCAGGAATAGTAGCTGGGTACACAATTTAATCCTGAGCACAAGCCTTATCCAATTTATGTCGTAAACTTAAAGATTGGTTCTTGACTGGTAGCCAGATATGAAAAATAGTGATTTCCTGTCAGCCATGCAATAATGGAGCATAAGCATCAACAATTAAGTCAGTGTCCTTGCCGATTACTGTGGTGGAACGCATATTATACTTTTTACTGCTGTCTTTGCAATGACCACATCAGCATCTCCTTCTGCCTGAACGGCTGTGCATCCCAGTTTCTGCAGCTGGTCACTTATTAAGGCGATCAGTTGTTGCTTGTTACTGCCAGTGGATAGGAATCCATCTCTCTTAACCACCAAAGTCCATTCCGGTGAAGTTCACAGTCGGATATATGCTTGTCTGTCTCCATCTCTGTGTTATCTTTTATTGAAGGACCTGCACCATAACCATCATAAACAACAGTGGCTGCCTCAGAGTGCTTTGTCGTGAAGTCAACGTATGCTCCGACAAATTTCCCATAGTTATAATTCTTTTTCCAATTGAGCTTGTGCAGAAAAGATCCCCCATCAAGCGCATACCTTTCAGTCTGGAAACGTACTGAAGGTGTGGAGTTTGGTGCTCCGTCAAAAGCATGGGCCTTGGAACAGCGGTCATGAACGGCTTGAGCCAGTTGAGGTCTGTCATCCTTCTTCAAGATCAGGCTGTTCCCATAGAGAGAATCTGGGAGTGGACTAAGCTCGAAACTCACAACGGCCTCAAGAGAAAAGTCGTCCTACCGGAATACCACCTGGGATGGCTAGAATTAAGTAAGCAAGGATCGATGGTTCCGTCAGGACCAACCTGCACTGCAGCTGCATTTCCCAGGGTCTTAGCATTCTCTCTCAACTTAAAAGAGAAGAAAAGCACAGGTTGTCAAACCATTCTCTCAATGATTTTGTTCCCAACAGATTGACATTCATGCACGTTGACATTTGCGTTGGTGACAACACCATGGATGACATCGTGTAGCGCAGGGTCTATAGGGAAGGGTGAAAATGCGGTCAGCTTTGTGCTTATCTTTGCAAAGTTGAATGCATCTCTTTCAATTCTGGCAGCAGTTGCCTGTTTATGTTGTTCGCTTGTTGTGTACGTGATGTCATTGGAGCCTGCAAGGTTATCTTCACCTCTGACGTTACGGTGACCAACATTGTCCACAATGCGTGCTGCTCCTTTGTCATCTTACTGCCATGAGTCAAGCCGCCTGTGCCTTTTAACGGTCGCATTTAGTAGTATTTTTTCTCAATGGCTAGATCACAGCTGAGGCCTGCCCAAAACTGGTTTGTTCGCCAAATCATACGAAAGCCATTTTTGAAACTTCGCATACACATCTGGGTGTTTGCTTTCCATATCAGCCATTTCTTTTGTGTAGAGGTAAGCAGATTTCGGGTAGTTGTGGTGCCTAGCTGCAACAAATATTGGCAAGGCATCACCAACAGCTGACAAATGATCATCCAAGACTGAATGTGTTCTGGCTTGATCATTGCCTGAGCAGTATGGAACATTTTCAGACCAGCCACAGACTTCTTCTCAAGATTGTCGATGATCTGCACAATTGCAGCTGATTGTGGGTTACTTCAGACAGATGTTGACATTTTGCCTTGGGCTTGTAGTTTCTTTGTGTGTTTTTTAAATAAAAACCAGTGGCATGCAAATATACACTAGAGAATTTTTTGTTTCTTTTATGCAAGCCAATGTTTGGATTAAATATTTAATATTAATGCAATGTTCATATTTTAAGTACTTCAGTCAGAAAACAGTCAAATATAAATGTTTTACCATCATTCAATCAGAAACCAGTCATATCTAATCATACTGCCGTTATAATTAATGAAGTGAAAATCAGTGATTTCTGTTCTTGAATTTTAGCCGGCATCTTGAATTTCATATCAAATACTAATCACAATTTAGTTTTAACCCCACCAGAGAGTTGCTCACCCATGAAAACCATAGACTATAACCAAAAATTATCTATGTAACTCAATTATTGAAAGAAATTTTATGTATTTTCTGTGATTTTGAATCGTCGTGGCGGCCATCTTAGAAATGACGCAGTTTTTACTCATTTCCGGTGGTCAGATGTTGGTAGACTTTTATCCTGTTAATAAGGATACGCAGTTATGCATAAAACCACTGTAAAACCTTTTGTTGCAGTTTGTTGTGGGTCAGAATATATGTTGACTCGTTAAGTTGAGGTTCAGATTTCGTTTACGATGAATTACCCGTTATTAACAGCCAGAATGGATTTTCATCATTTGATGAACTTTCATTTACACTCTTTTTAATACTGCGATATATATTTACTGAAGGATACACAGAACATACAAAGAAATAATAACAAACCCAGAAACCGCGAAGCATTATATCTGGGTTGTAAACAGTTCATAAATGAAACTTATATAGATAGAGGTATATACAATTAAGTAGTATCTAAAATAAGTATTCCAATACTTAGACATGCTATTACAGATATATAAAAACAAAAATATGTACAGATTCATATATGGAAATCAGATGTAACAATATTGATAAACGGTACATAAAAATTTGCCAATGTTGCTTAGGAGGAATTCGTTGAGAACAAAGTCAAGGTTAGGACTATCATTCAGTAATAATGTAACTCTAGTAAGGATATTATTACAAGAATTGAGAGCGTTAACAATTGATTGGTTATCATTGAGTGCACGAAAGAGTGAGTCTCTCAGGGATTCGATGAGGGGACATTTGAAGAAAATATGAGGATAAGATTGATGGTCACCACATTTACAGTTTGGAGAGACATTACTAAAGTTGTGCCTGAACTTGTCAGAGTTGAGGAAAAGGTCACATATTGATCTGTACAATGCTATTTCGTTATCGCGGGTGAGGGAGAATTGAGTTAAGGGTGTTGAGTTATTAAAATTATGAAAAATAGTTCTAAAATTATTTTTATATTTGTAAAAGAGTTGCTTTCCTTAACAGAGACTGGAAGAGAATTCCAGTTGTTAATGCACATCATGACTGTAGACCATCTGAATGCCTGACTGAACGACGGAAGAATTGCATATGGGGTGGAGGATCTCAAATCACTACGATGGCCTTGTCTAGTATATAGATCAAATGTTTTTTTGACAGGCACGTTGTTGACATTGTTTATTACCTTGAAAGTAAATGTGGTCATGTGAAGATTGCGTCGAGTAGACAGTTTGGGTCACTTGAGACTATTCAAAACCTTAACACTATTGGATCCCCTGTAAGCTCCGGTTATGAGTAAGGCGGCTCGATATTGTAACTTCTCCAAATGTTGGAGTGCACCCGTATTGGCAGACTGATATATAATATCACAATAATCAATGTGTGGAAGTACAAAGGATTTGAACAAAATGTGTAAAATTCAGATGACGAGAGACAAGCTTAAGTGGGTTAATTAGTTCCTGAGTTTTTTGTACGAGCTTTCGAACGTGAGGGGTGAATGAGAGTTTTTCATCTAACAGTATACCCAGATGTCTGTGCGACTGTTTTCTAGGAATGATTTCATCATTAAGTTTAAGGTCATAAGACGGGTCAACAAGGAGCATTAATAGATTTGGAGAAGGTGAGGTCAACGCTTTTTTCTGGTTTAAAATTCATTCTCCATTCTTGTGACCAATACATGTAGCTTAGTTTAATTAAGTCGTGTTGAAGCTGCAAAGAACATTCAGGGCTGCTCCTTGCGAAGGGATAAAAAAGAGCCGTGTCATCTGCATAAAGGTATGTGCTACATGACAGGTTATCAGGAAGGTCATTAATATAAACCAAGAAGGGAAGAGGGCCTTATACGCTACCCTGCGGTACACCTGCGTTTACAAATCCAGGAGAGAGTAAAGTTGAAAGTCCGCTGTCGACACGAACACTGTATGTTCTTTCGGAGCGATATAAGGTGATCATGTTTAAAAGATTACCAGTAATGCCATAGGATCGAAGTTTGTGAAGTAGAAGGTCGTGAGGGACACAGTCGAAAGCAGAAGCTATATCTAGAAAAATGGACCTGACACTCTCGCCCTTCTCAAAATGTAAATGAATTACATGTACTATTTCAACAAGTTGTGTCTCGGTGCTGTTCCTACGCAAAAAAAACAAATTGACGATGATAGATCAAGTTGTTTTGTTTGAGAAATGTAAGAATACTTTGAGCAATGATCTTCTCAAAGATTTTGGACAGGGTGTTAAGTAATGTTATTGGGCGATAATTTGAAATTTCAGTTTTGGAGCCATTTTTGTGTATAGGGACCATAATTCCATGTTTCCAAGAAGACGGATAAATGCCTAGCTGAAGAAGTTTGTTAAACAGATTGGTCAGGGCATGGTAATTTCGTTGGCAATCATTTTGATCATCTTGCTGGTTATTAATGCTGTGCCATCATTCTTATTGGGGTCAATTTCATTGAGATACTTCCGGACACCAGTTTGATTAGCCGGGATGTCAGACAGTTGATTGAGACAACGTTCAGGAAGAAAGGGAAAGTTACTTACTTCAGTTGGTGTAATGTGGCTTTTGTTCGTGCAACATTTGAGAAACAAATCACACTTGTCACTACTACGTGAGGCTAGGTTACCATTATAGTTGATGACAGGATAGGAGGATTGTTGTTGCCTGCCGCGTATTTTATTGATGATGTTCCAGTATTCCTTTGAATTCTTGCTTGCGCTGTTAAGAGGCAGTCCATATAAAAACCAGTAGATTTTCAAAAATCAGTCTATACGTCAAAATTTAAAACAACTTCATTTTTTGTACATGGGTAGGTATCCTAACAAAAACCCAAATGCCAAATTTTGCGCACTCAATGACCCCTAATTTCGCCGCTGGAGCATGATAACACAAATTGGCACAATTGGGCATATTAGCCGTCTCAAAAATCGCATGTTTTCAGCAACAAAAATGAGTAACATACAAAATAGATCAAAAGCTATATTTTGGTGGCTGAAATAACCAACGTATACTGTGCATAATTCTGTGCCATTTATTAAAATCTAACAGTTTTATGCTAGACAGGGGAGATAATCCACAGACCACTTTTTGGGGCTAATTTTAGTGGCCATTTTTGTGACCTTCTTACTGCCATAAAACACCTTGTAGCCTTATGTGACGTTTTGAACATACAGTTAAAGAGTTAGTCTTGATGACTGAGCAATAAAAAATCTTGCCTCAACTTTGCACTTTAGTGAAAATTGTCTTGCAAAACTGTCTATTTTCATAGTTTGGAAATGACGAGCAGAGTTTACAAACCATTTGAACAAACTTTTAGGCAAGAAGTCTGCTTTAAATAGTTATAGAAACCAAGTCTAAAGTCTTTCAAATGAAAACAAGATGTTTTCTGGGTTTATTACGCGGCTAGTATCAAAACTGAACCCGATGACCTTTGCCCACTGAGGAAGTCAGTTGAGGTTTAAAGCTTGAGGATTTATAAAAAATGTACGTGTAATCCTCTCGTATTCTTTCATTTCTTTTACATAATCAGGTTAATTTAAACACTCTGTACAACTTTTGAATGGAAATAAATGCCTTTAAGATTAAACGAGTAAGAATTGATATTTGTAATGTCTGGTTTTGAGAGAAGCAAGTGCATTTTAAAAAGACAAAATGGCGGACGATGTCGATGGGCCTTCATGTTCCTTTAGAGTTTATTCTTCAAAAAATCACAAAAGCTGTGTGCTTTAGTGAGTCATGTCAAAGACACCACTGAACATTTGAGATACAAGAAACTACTTCACAAAGCAAGGCCTGTTCCAGAGTACGGACTCGTACTACCCAGAGTCGGTGAATTTCTGACTGAACAGGACCAGTCATGGAAGAGTCAGGTAATGCTGGATGTTACCACTCTGCTCCTCTCCTCCTGAACGTAGCACCCTTGTCAAATTCTACCGGCATTTCTGTTTCGAGATATGACTTTAGTGAAAGTCAGAATGGAAAGGATCTCTGTGATCGCAAGATCGCTCCACTCAAACAACATGCAAAGTACTTTGTAGCCGAAAGTAATAATATCATAAACTTTCTGGATTTGAAAGAAGCACTACTTTCCAGTGGCCGTGTGAAGGGATGTTATGTGTATGCATTTTCAGTCAATGCAACAAAGTCTTTTCCAAAATACTCAGTTCCTGGTATAAGGACATTCCCAAATTCCCACTATTCCATCCAAGGAATTCACGTGTGGAAATCATTCCATGTAGATGACGGTAAGTTCTTACAAATACTGAGAAAATGGGAAACCTATTTCTCTAAATTACACTAACATCTCTAGACATGGCGGATTTTCAACACCAAGACTTAAGGTTGGAATTGTATCTAGTGAAGAGCCTCAACAAAAGTTCCCTTGTACCCAGCAAGGTTACTCGAAATTTTTTGCTACAGACGCAGAACTAGGTCGGCATTTGGATGTGGGTAACCACACTGAACACGTATGACCACATCGCACGACAGTCGTCAGAAATGCTTTTAGATGCAAGAACCCGGAGCGTCATTTGAGGCAGCCTCAGAGTACAATGTGGATGAGACGAATGCTGAAGCAATAGGTTAGGCATTGAAAAAAGGTAAAAGGTCAACAAGATTTTCATCAAAGGTTAAGAACTTTCTGACGAACATATTCGATGAAGGAGAAAGTCAGGTAAAAACTTTCACCCTCGGAAGTGCCAAAATGCCGGGAGAAAACATTACGCCGAGAACCCACTGTGAAAGTGTAAATTTACCTGTGATGTTAAGTGAATCGCAGATTGGTGGATTTTTTCGAGGTTGTCTGCAGCAATGTTTATGACGATGCTATTTCTGCTGAAGATGCTGTTATGTTTACTGAATGAAGTGATAAATGAGCTCAACGTTTAGCCTAGTTTTGTAGCATACCAGTCAAAGATGTGTGATATATGAAGTCGAGACCGTTACTTCTGTTTACTTCATGTCTGTCATGAAGTAGTCATTAATAAAATTGTCTTTCGCGAATTATTTTCTATTAACTGTGAATGTGTACCTTTTTATACCACTGATGATCACACTGGCAGAAATATTCAGCGTTAGGGTGCCCGGTGTGTGTGGGGGGAACACCAGATTTCTGGCGACTGGTGGCGACTAAAATTTGTAGCAACCAGCAGGGACATTACAATATGAACCCAAAGTTACAATGACTATTGACAAGTTGAAGGATTTTTTGCACTGAACACTAGGGGCCGGGGCATATCCACCTTGGGTGCCTTCCTTTGCCTGTGGCACGAACAAGGCAGATAGAAAACAAGGCAGGGGTGAGTTCAGTAACACTAGAACCTCTCTAAAATTTATCCAAAACCACGTGTTCTCATTTAAAATACACGGCAACATCTCGCGAAGTCTTGAATTATAGCAAGGTCCTCGTGTTACTGCTCTTATTCTAGATGCGTCTTCAGTCTCCACGTAAACAAAAGCAGCGCCATCTATCATTTAGAAGCACGCATGCCAGTTGATTTACGTACACATTTTTGTAATAAGTATTAATCATCAATGCCGTTTTCATAGAATGGTAATTAATAATGCCGTCTGCCTTTTCTCCAAAATACAAAGTTTTTATGTCGTGTTTCGCAAGCTAATTATATGTTCCAAGAGCCCCCTATTGGCAGCAGAGGCAACTGAGAACATGCAAAAGGACGAAGTGCAGTTCGTATAATGCTTCGTACGCAAAAACTAGATTAGAGGCAAGATTTTTTATTTTAGATTATGAACAGGTTAGGAATGACTTAACAAATTATTATAAAGTCAATTTCAGGAAAGGTGCGTTATGGCTGCTACAGAGTGCCAAATGTGGCCGAAAATGGTTTCAGTGAAAACCTGAAAAATAGCCGTTTTTGCCTCACAAATTCAAAACGTATAAATTTAAAAATGGATTTTGAAAGTTATGCCATTAAATTATTCAGCCATTGCCCTTTCAATTCGTATTATTCATTTGTTTTGACCGTATCATACATGCTAGTAAAATGCATTCAAACATGCCTACTTCGACGCCCAATTTTGTTGCAAAATTGAGGTACAGGTCATAAAAAGAAAAATAATGAATGAAAATTCTTAAAAAGTGAGGTTTTTCTACTTCTCAACAAACCAAACTCATGTGCTAAGTTTCAAAAAAAATCGGTGATTTTGGGTATAGACTCTACCTGTTGGTTTTTATATGGAGTCACTCTTAATTTGTTGAAAAAGCTTGTGTCGGTTATCAGCTTTGGCTTGATGTACTAAAGTTTCAACCAGACGTGACAGCTCCTTGTATCTGTTATAAATTATAGTGTTGATAGATCTTCTGAAAGAGCTGTAAAGTCTGTTTCTTGTGCGGATTGCCCGTTTAACATTACTGTTGAACTACGGTTGGCTGTTGTGTTTAATTATCCTTTCAGTTGATGGGATGTTGTTTTTTAAGATTTCATAGAGAGTACTAGTGAAGAGTGAAACAGTGTCATCAATCTCGCCAGTGTACAATATGGAATCCCAGCCAGTGTTGGTGATATCCTGGAGCAGTTTATCGGTGTCGACCTGATCATACTTCCAGTTGGTTCGAGTGGTGTGTTGTTCATTAACCGGTTTTTTAAGTGTTAGAGTGGTTTCAATAGTGTGCTGATGGGAATTGCCAACAGGAGGCAGTACAGAACATGAGTCAATGATACTCAAAATGTTTGTTATACAGAGGTCAATACATGAAAGAGAAACGTCGGTGATACGGGTTGGCTCATTAATTAGTTGTATGCAGTCATTAGACAATAAAATATCAAACAATTGTAGTCCGGCCGTATTGTCATGATCATCATTGTACCATGTAGAGTTTCGGGCATTGAAATCATCATTTATGATTATACTAACGCTATTGCGGTTAAGTTCCCCTAACTGATCGGCTAGGGCTTTGAAGTAGAGTTTTCTTTCAGCTGGTGATTGAGAAGGTGAGCGATGAAACAACCCATAGTAAATTTTTCTGTGATCGAAATAAATTTCGATCCAGAAGTTGCATAACTGAGGACACTCTGTCCACACATTTGGTTGTTATATTGCGTCCTCTTCAAGCTCATCAACCTTATAAGTTCCTCATTTAGTCTTTTGTCATTGCGTATGCATTGATATTCTCGTAAGAGGATGTTTTTAACAGTTTAATCAAACCAACCGCGTACCTTGTTTTCGTTTCACGTTTACTACAGGGCCAGGAATCTAATCTTTGTACTCAAACGAACTCGAAAATATTTTTGACAATTTATCTGCTACTTTTGTGAGAAGACAATATAAGTGGTAATTAGACTGTGTTCGAATACAATGTAGTTTACGCATATCGGTGAGTTCCTAGTCCAAGTTTGCACTTAATGACCCTTGTATTCATGCTACAAACTCGAGTAAAAATTCAAAATTTCGAGTTCAAACTCGAACTTTTAGCCTTAATGTTGTGTTTATCAACTGAACACGAGGACTAAAAAAATGTCCACGCAAGTCATGTAGGCCTACACGAAGATAGAATAATAGACACTTATCTTGAGTTCAAACAAAGCAGAGTAGAAATGGCCAAACATATTTTTTAATACGTAAACATTTTATTTCTCAAAAGAAGGAAAGTAACATGTAATGCTATCTAATAACTATATTTTCGAGTTTCTTTTCGAGTAAAAAGATTAGAGCCCCGGACCAGATAACCCGTTTTATGACAATGCGTTTCCGAACACCTTAAACAATTTTTCAATTGTCACCGTTTGCCTCTCATTTATTTCTCTCATTCGCGTCGCGAAATAAACGCGTCCAACTAAACTATTATATTCATCTCTTTCATGATTCGAATATTCATCATACTCTTGGTACTTTTGTTCTTTCTCAGTGTTAGCACACAATTTTTCTAGCATCCAAAGCTAGTCTCCACCATTGACGTTCTTGTCCCTCAGCATGTATAGGTAATAGTGCTTTAGTCTGTACACGTCATGTATTCACCTGATAAATGGGGACTTTGCCTCAGTTTGCCTTTACGTCATTTGTGATATTGACCAAAGCTTTCAATTGCCAAAGTGACCACGCTATTCCCGTTGTGACGTTCATCACTAACACCTAACAATGTCTTCATTACGCAAGATACCACTTGATGAAATTTCAAGCTGATTATTTTGTATTCCTGCAGGAGCATGCATATAATCATCTCTCACAACAATATGTTGTTTCACACAAAACAAGGTTGCGTTATCGAAATCGTGCATGCATACTCGTTATCTTGATAAAAATGGACTCCTCTAAACGCACTACATGTACAAGTGACTTTACTTAACTCGTAACCTTCGGGATCGCGAAAAACGTTTCGACTTATTAAATCCGAACGACATTTTACAGGGCTCATATGCACGTACTGGCATGGCGATGATAGTCGGGTATATCTCAGGTATACAAAATTAGTCTGTCTGAGGGTATATCGATTTATACATCATCGATTTCGGATTATAAGAATGTGTAGTTTGATTAGTTCGAAGAATAGTTCTTTCAGTCATCATTTATATTTCATATACAAATTCATTGTTAATGTTTTTGCCATGAATTTCCGTAAGATTTAAATAAAAACTGTTACCGTACCTCCTTCCCCTGGGCTTTTGTGCGAAATATGATTTTTCGCAACATTTTTCTACTCGAATATTTTCGATATATTTATGCGATTAGCTTTGGTGCAAAGATGATATTAAATATGCTGTAGCTAATTAAAAAAGGCTGTCCAGTGAATTTCGTCACATCCAAAAGCCAAGCTGTGTCCAAGGCCAAACAAGACTGGCGTGAGCAGTCACTGGGGCCAAAGCGTTCATTGCTAAAATGCTCTCACAGACCCTGGTCAGAACTCACTTGAATTTTGCATCCTCGTGTTCACTGAACAAGGTAGAGTTTACGCGAGAAGTAAGTACTAACGAGATTTCGCTAGATATCGTCGAGTACTTTCACTAAGAAGAGACACGTCCCATTAACACGATGTTAAGTCAACTCTGCAGTGAATCCAACCATTCTGAAATGTGATAAATAACTTCTTCTTGCTGTAAGTTGGATGAACAAAACCACAAATGTGACCCACCACCACAAAATGAGTCTTAAGTCGGCCGGGATTTGTCATTTTTTTAATTGTTATTTTAGTGAAAATACAGTGTTTTCTGATCATTTTGAGGTATGAAACATGTCCTTATCTTCACAAATGACCGAGTTATTGCCAATTCTAGTCGGGGAAAGCGAAAATTTAGAGCTTTCAAAAGTCAAGGAAAATGGCCGACAAAAAGTGCCGATAGTGTCTTTAGAATTTCCATAGCAACCTGCAGTTGAATGCTACATTTCAGACTTATTAGTATACACAACAACATAAACAAATAAAACTAATAAAAAATTAGGAAGAATATAGACCTTATTATGTAATCTCAGCCAAAAAGGAGTGATATTCATGTTGGGTTGCTGCAACTGGGTCAATAAATTTCCCAGTTAATGTATACGGGATCAGTCCACTTGTGGCAGTAGGGGTTACCGCAAGTAAAACAAGTAGTTAAAGTGTATTTTGTAGAAGTTTAATGAAATGAAGTCCTGTAGATTACAAAATACACGATTCTGGCTGATTTTTGTTCAAAATAATTCAAAGTTTTACGCTAGTGTGATTAGTTTTGAAAAAAATTACAATCACTCATCCCTATCCAAGTCCACTGACACTGACTGAAGGGCAACGATTTCCACGACTTCTCACCGAGTGATTCAGCCCTATCGAAGATTGTTCTCTCTTGCAGTAATATTCAGCTGCTTGCACCTCGATCCACTGGCTTTGCAGATACAAGACATTGCTGTGCGATTAAGCTAATCCGGACTGTTTTCTTCCAAGTTCTGTTTGTTCCAATCCAACGACTTGGAATCCAACGTAACCGTATTCGCGATGGGTCGATCATGAGAGCAGCATCGGGCAACTCCTACGCTAACATTCGGGGTTTTGATACCCCAAAGCCTTAGCGATAAAGACTGCGACTAATATATAAAACATGTACAAAGGATTCTCAATTTAATGATCGTGGCTTAGTCGCACTGCTGAAGAAATTCTGCTCGCTATTTTCTATAATCAATGGCGAATCTAGGATATAATAAGGGGAGGGGAGGGGGCAACATGTTGCCTTGGGCAAAGCGCGGTTGTATGTGTACAGGCGTCCCGAAAGTCGCGGGGGCCGGGAGTAGATGAACCTTCTTAGTGTTCGAAAAATATATCGCCTGAAAAAGGGAACGCGATACCACTGCGATCTGGGGTCACTGAGATACCCCTCCCCCTTCTCAACTACAGGTCCTAGTTATAGTTCAAGTCCTCACGTTTCGCGCTGTTGCTGTTGCTCTTGTGTTTCATTTTGCTTGCGGCAGCCAAGCTAGGGGGAGACCCCCGCCTAAATCCGCCTATGCTTATAATGCATCAGAGACGGATATTGTTTAATTTTTAATCTTAAATATAGTAATGATCGCCATTTGCCTTTCCTATTGTTCGTTTTTTTTTGAAACTAGTATGCTTAACATGCGCGTTGGTCACGACCGCTGATTATCTCAAGAGTAACTAAAGTAACGCACGAATAGCGGCTAGCTCACTTCAATCTGGGACGGTGCCATCAATAAGCAATTGCAATGTGCCAAGGAATGCTCTGGAATGGACTGTGAAACCTTTCTCGTCCACTTGCGTGCAAATCTTGTTAGCGTGTGATTTGACTAATGGGCATTTATGTTTTTTACAGGAATCTAGCATCCTCTGCTCATGTTTGTTGTTGTAACCCTNGGGGGGGGGGGGGGCAGGGGGCTCGAACGCGCCACCCATTTGGTGAAGTGGGCCAAAGGGTCTGCCTCAGAGAAACAAAAACTCCGAAAGGAGACAAAATTCCACTAAAATGGCAAGAACTACCAACGGTTTGAGCCCCATAATTTTTTAGGCTGGTTGAGCGCATGCTGCATCCGGTATAAAATAAGCTTTTAAGTTTATTTTAAGAATAGAATGAAATTGAAATTCTATTCCATATCCTATTCTATTCCATAGAAATGTGCAACTTTAAGCATGGGGACTAATGGTTTATGGTATAATAAACATTAAAACAAAGTAGACACAAGTATATAGTCACACAGGTGGTTTTACACAAGTCTCTTGAGGCCCAGCTGGGTCCCGCATGACCTAAAAGCAAGTCACTGAGCTCAGTTGACTCCAGTTCGCCTCTGTATCATTCATTCTATTGCCGGAAAAAAACATCAGCACTAATTAATGTTTGGGGCCAGGTTCGGGAGAATCATCCCATACAATAATCACATATTGTTTATAGTTATTGGATTAACTAGCAGCTTAGTTAAGACCTTCGACACATCTCCACGCGTCGTGTCTTTAGCGTCACGGTGTTTTTACACGCCATGCGGGTCATTGTGCTGTACACCGTTATTGCAACTAGGTTTGTGTTGACTTGACCCGGTGACCTAATTATTCGTTGAGTAATCATAAGATAGAGAGAGAGATAGAAACACTTTTATTTACCATTAAATTATAATAACACAATGATTAAAGCTATTAGAACTATTGCTACTGAAAATATAATCCTGTGTGTCCAAGGCGTGTTTTCTAGTAGAAACATGTGATCACCAAACAACATAACGATGGTCGTCCTAGCCCAATACGTTGGCTTTGATCTGCTTATTTCTCACCGCGTCTACTGAGCATACAGCGTTGTTGGTTTCCGCATTCATGCAACAATACAAACAACTGTGTAACGACAACTGCTACGGCCGTATACAAGCCTCATACGTTCGTGGGACTGGTATTATGTAAGTCAATAGTAACTTGATGTGATCAAGTCCCTGAATACATGTTCAACCGCGATCGTTCCCCTATTACACAGACCGGTCGAGTCGCAGATCAGCGAGACCGGGGACTTGTCCCGAGTAGGCCAACTGACCAAGTCGAAACCGACAGACCTATCGAATGACATCATTTGAAGACCATTGAATTGTTCCTTACGCTTTTCTTTGGCATCAACCATACTGATCAATCGCAATACATGATCGCGTAAAAGCTCTCAACTAAAAATTCTAAATCGATCAAATGTCGTAACAAATGAGCGAAGTGGAACACATTGTAGTTCGTAAATCGAGTGGAAAGCAATATGGCTGGACGCGTTCAGCGAGCTCGAGAGCGTGATTCGACTGATAAAAAATCAATAAACGTCACAAACAGCGGTGAGACGGGCAAAGAGGCAAAGTTAGGTCTGCGGGGCGATCGTTTATTCCGTTAAGAGTTATCTGTCCCTATCGTGTAGCGAGTTATCACATTCATGTCCTTGTCAAATCTGAACGCAAACGGCGAAGCATTGGGAATGCGCGTCGACACAATGACATCGTCGGATAAGTTATCTAAATATTTAACTACACCCCTCATACTATTTCCGTGTGCTGCTACGAGAACTCGTTTCCCACTTTTTATTTCAGGCACAATGGCTTCATGCCAGTGTACGAGTGCTCTCGTTTGAACATCCTTGAGACTTTCGCTCTTGGGCATGACCCCTTCTGGAATGCAATGGTATCGTCTATCACGACCAGGCCAGTGTGGATGGGACTCGTCTATTTCTGGAGGAGGGGCCGTGAAAGACTGTCTCCAAACTTCCATTACTCGATTCTCTCCGTAAATTGCCGACGCTTCTTCCTTGCTCATTCCTTGCATACCTCCATAAAAACGCTCGTTCAATCGCCAGCTTTTGGTTACAGGAATCCACTCAAGGTCCAGCTCCTGAAGCATAATATTCAGTGAACGAATCGATCGCTTCAGAACGCTGGTGAACGCGTGGTCAAATGTGAACCCCTTCTCTTTCAGAATGTGAGCAGCCTGCTTGGCTTGATCGCGACCTTTCTCCGTTATATCGCAATCAATCCATCCAGTGAACCGACCCGACACATTGTACTCACTTTCACCGTGGCGAACAAACACGACTTCATAAGCATAACTCTCCATCGTTCATCAAACACTCATTCGACGCAAAGCGACATCATTCCAAGTCTTCCATTATATGGTAATATCGAGTTGGCTGTCTGTCGATACGAAAGGTCAAACCTGAGGTCAAGTTCCGTCATTTTCTATACAGGGTGCTCCAGAAAACACGAAAGCCTTTTTAGGGTTTAGTTCCCTTCGGGAAAGGTTTGCAGTCAATGTAAAGTAAATAGTGCAATCGTGTCTCACATGTACATTAATATAGCTTGGGTCGCCTTTCTCCTGTTGTTGCATAAATTTGGGGCGTCTGCTAGATTAAAACTGAGCCTCCAGTTGGGAGAATAAGTGCGGCTGAAATGTAAATTTAGGTTATCGAGAAGTGTGCGTATTTGGTCAAATGCGTCAGATATCAACTCGGTAAAAGTTGGTATTTTTTAAAATAGAAGATTGTAGAATTTGACTTTTTACCAATCCGCTATTAGCTCAGTGTCGTACTTATGTATTACTTGAGAAGGAAACTACATTGATAACAAACTACGGACGGTGCCCACTTAAGAATGCCCGACCAAATTTTAAAAAGGCTCAGGTTCGGTTTTCTAAATCGTCATTTAAATTTCGTTTGATGCAACTTTTAAACTTTCAAATTACAAACGATCTATTTTTTGACATAGCCTCATTTAAAAGTGGGTCATTGACAATTCATTACTTCGTGAGAATAGGGCTTTATGGAAGCCTGGAATCCCCGCTTTTACTATGAATCATATCATCTTTTAGGCAATTCTGAGAAACGACGTTCCAAATTCACTATAACTTCGACATTCTTGCATGGTATATAATTTTAAAATCAGTTTTGTATCTTATAAATCGAAAGAAATGTTGATCTCCGTGCAAAAGAATTCATGAAAGCTGAATGTCCTTGAATTTTCCTGCACCAATAGCCAATCTGATATTTCCAGGACCACCACGATTACTTCTTTCGCGGTTATTCTTGGTAATGCATGGCTGACAGGCGACTGTAGGCCTAATGGTTTTTTATACCCCGGTCAAAGGTCCATGATTCTTTTCCAAAAATAGCATACGAAAAATAGTCTCGGGTCCACTAAAATTGATACCAAATTTCCGAAAAGTGACCCAATCTGCTCCAAGAATTTGCAAACTGGAACTAATATTTGTGTCACGTCCGCACTATTCACATAAGGTTGAGTGCCCACCTCCTCTCACCCACCCACTTATGGAGCACCCTGTACAGCCGGGTTTTGACTGAACTTAAGTGTCTGCTGTTTCCGTGTATATATGTACAATACGATGGGAGGTCGCTTTCGATACGAAAGTTCTCTATGCGATGGGAATTATGAGGTGATTTTAAAGAGACATACGGGTCATGTTTTAGTCACAATATGAATAGTAATGAGGCACATTCTAGCTCTATATAAGAATAAACATGTGCAGGCATAAATCCTTGTACTCCGGCTACCCTAAACACAGTGCCTCTGGTTCCCTTTACAGGGGTTTTAACTACTTCAACGGTTATTTCATGAACCACGTAGACAGTTGCTGGGGCATTTCAACCCCACAAAATTCTTAATAATTGTATGATGTTCATTTGCAAAAAGGAGAACCAGTGTAGAATAAGACTTAGTAACCGTGATGAACCATTTTATGCAAAATCGGAAAGGCAATCTACGGGGAATGTGGTAGTAAAGCGCCCTCGTGAGTAGCAAGTCACGCCACTTGTGCGGTAAGTCCAGGGGACCAACTCGCTGGTCCCCTACGTGCCTAGCCAGCACACAGGTATCACGCAGTCGGTGGCACACGCTTTAGTCAGCAGTCATTGGTTACTACATGTAGCTGAACGATTTTTAGCCTTGTCATGCAAGTGGCGTCGCAGCAACTATTTTGTTTCTGCAGTGATGTGGCGCGTGCTTGAAGCACATACATGTACAATAAACACAGTGGCTGATTTAACCGGTGTGTTATTCATACTGTATGAATACAGGATAGTATCGTAAACAAAAGTCATCGACGGTAGAAAGCTCCGAAAAGGCGCAACCACAATTTCTAGAAGTTTTCCTGAACATGAATTTTAAGCAACGGTTTGTCTGTGCGACAGGCCACATTTACACTTCAGTCCATCACTCAATGCCATTTTCTTTGCGTAAAGAGCTGCCTGTTGAGAATTCGACCAGCCAAACGGAAACGCCGGTGTACAAAATTTTCCGAGGATAATTAAGTGATACACAGACCTGCCTGGTGACGCGGCTACTGCCCACCTAGCGGCACGCAGGGAACCAGCGAAGGGGACCGAGACACACTCCCTATGCTCGGGCCAGGCTGCCTACAAAGCAACATAGTCAACGATTCCTGAACTCGTAGCAGATTCAAAACGTTTCGCGAGCACTTTAAACTAGAAATTTCATTTAAGCATTTTCCACCTCAATTGTACATGTAATTTTCAAATGTAAAAAGTTCCCACGTTTAAGGTCATTCCTTTTTCGTGTAATTTTCCAATGAATTTGGTGACAAAAATGACAAAATGCTGAAATTTGAACATCGAGTACAATGTAGGCCTATTCGTAAATGCATTGTCTCGGTTTTTCTAACACAGGCGCATTAAAACATTTACGGTCGCATTATTCATGTTTTACGAGTAAAATAGGTCAAAATAGCAATAAAAATAAGCTTTCCTCATTCATGTAAAATCTCTATAAATTACAAATATTTGGGCATGCATGTTTGATGTTTATAATAACCGAATGATAAATTTGAGTTTTCAAATTATTTTAACTGAAGAAGTATGATAAGGGCGGTCATATTTTGATAACAAAAAAATAAGTGATCAAGAAGGAATTGTGTGGCAAACAGTAACAGAAAGTAGGATAAGACCCGATAGAGTTCGTCGACCTTTGAATAGAGATGACTCACCCCACATTACAACTAGGGCACACAACAGGGCCACTTTCAACAATTTCCCCAAGTCCTGGCTCACTCGAACTCCAACAATTTCGCCTTTTCAGTTGCCTTCATACGGTCTTGCACTGAAGTAAAGTTATTTATTTCACAATCTATTGTATAGGGAAGAGTCGTTATAATGGAGCACAAAGTTTTGTTGCTCTATGCTCATGCTCAACATTTACCAGCCTATTGCAATATTTTAATCTGTTCCCCCAAATTGCTCGATTTCGTTAGTTGCAACTTTACAATGATTCAATTGTATAGACAGATGTAATGGAAATAATTTGAAAAGTTTTAATGAAATTAATTTTTTGTAAAATTTATAAGTATTGGCTCCTTTCCATTAATGATGCCGGCAATGTTATCCACGACAATGCGTTTCTAGTCATATTTTCCTTAACATTGTTTTGACAGCGATTGCGTTTTTATTTGAAGCGGATGCGTATAAAGAACACTATTAGAACTCTGTTGGTGGTTTGATAAAGTATGTTGTTGGCCCGCAAATAGCTGTGGTCTCAAACCTGACCTCCCCTTGTAGAAACCAAATTAAACAACCGAAATTTCACGTTTGGCACAAATGATATAAATTACAAATTATGTGTGCTAAAACGGTTGGAACTGTTCTGGAAATCATGTTAAGATATATCTCACATGGACTTAGTCCCCCTTCTTGTTTTTCCGTCCATCCATTACCTTATGCTATTCAAATTTTATTCTTAAATGTTGTTTTAATAATTCGGAGCCAAAATAATAATCCTGCGCATGTAGCTACTTCTCGCATACAAAATAAATAAACGCTTCATTTTTGTTAAGATCAGTTCAAAATGAATTTTACTGCAAACCAAGTGTATTCTCAGAACAAGCCGTTTAAAAATGACACCATTTTAGTCAAAATAAATTTGAACTAAAATACAAATTATTGTGGTTCTAGGCTACACGTGACTGATTGAATCGACAGCGATTTGATAATTAATCCGGATCTCTGAAAACACTGCGAAAAATACTTCGATGCGGGTTATCCATGCAAACACCTTTAGTAACTTAGGGTGAAACTTTTCAAGATATTTTTTGTCTATCAATCATTTTTTTTACTCTGGTACCTGCCTCACTACCGCACCTACTGCGGTTATCTGAATTGGGCTTCGTAGTTTGTGACTGTTTACAGCTCCTTATTATGCTGGATCTAAGTGACTATAATGACTATGAACTTTGTTTTTTACAAGAAAATGAGTAACTTAAACCGTGGGAATTTCGAAAATGGATGTATACTAATACCTCATTTAGTCACAAATGATAAAACACGTGTAAATTGACAAGCGAAAGTACTCACAGTACGAAATGGCTGTGCAGTAGTGGTAAAATCAGAGGTTTGTAGCCCATTGTATCGCCTTCAGACCTGAATTTCAAAAGTGCACTGAACTCACAAAACCTGACTCACAAACATGGGGGCTTACTTTTTGACTCACTCATAGTCTGCAGTGGCGGATCTTGGATGTCAGAGAAAGAGGTTCCAACCACACATATACGAAGGCAAAGGTCGGCGTGCATCCCAAGCGGTCTCTGAAGACGTGCACAATTACCGGATAAAAGAAAATAGGAGTGTAACGCCCAGAAACGATATGCTGGTGGATATTTTATTAGACCGTCGTGGGAGTGTCCTCGGGGCCCTTCGCCACCTAATCCACCCATGGTGTGGCACCATAACTGTTTTTTTATCTTGAATGAAATATTAATAAAAATTCCATCACTCGGCGAGCATACCCAGTGGTCTCTCCCGCCGAAATATTCGGCAACAATGCTGTCGTCAGCGTAACTGGTGGCGTAAGTTATCGCATCGAGACTACGCCCTACTATACCGTCACTTTCGGTGCCGAGACGCTACGTTTAAATGCAAAAAGATGGTTGCTACGATAAAAAGTAAAAAGGTGGCTGGCTGCAACTATATGTATATGCTATTACGTCCAACTATGCTGTAACGTACGGTGGGTAGGCGCTACGTTAAAAGGCAAAAAGGTGGTTGGCTGCGCCTACGTCCGCCTATGCCCCACTACAGCACTGCAAAATGGTCTGTTACTGCTCACTGTCCACTAACTATTGTATCGCCTCCTGTGTGCAGGGCTTCATGAAAAGGACCTCGAACTCCTTGTTAATCAATTAAGCGAAAGGTGGCGCTGCAGCTTTCTCATCTTATGTGGGCGAAGTTGGATGCGGCGTAATCTGCAAACATCATCACAGAATGCATAATGTAATCCTGACGCTCTCGTGCTTTCCTATACATGTAATATCCGGTAAACACATGGTAGATAGCGGTGGGCGTGGTCGCTAGGAAATTCTTATTGTGATGAGCACAACTGACATCAGCATCATTCAACGTTTCTGATTAAACCGCTGCGCTTTTCGTCGTTAGTCCTGTTGCAGCATGGCTTGACAAAACCCGGAAAACATTTTTGTATTCCGAGGTAGAACTAATGATATGAATAGGTATTATCCACATAGGCGTATCTTGCCTTTGGTGTTTGATTGCCATATGGATTCTTTAACTCCGCGTTTTCAATGAGGAATCCTTTAGTGATTCTAGAAAGCTTACGCATAATGTGCTACCGAGGTCATCTGGTTCGGTATGTTTCCTCACAGGGACTTGCGGTATATGTCCGGGTGGTCGGGGTCTGGGGGGCGCTTCCCTCAAGAACTTTTAAGAACATAGGTGTACCACGTAAAAGCGGTGCATTCGAGTAGTAGCCTAATTAAGAAACTAAGACTGATGTTTACGACCGTTATAACTACGCCAAAGACCTCGAACACGAACAAAAAGCCGGATCATGAAACTTATGAATGCGGGTAGTGCAGTCTATGCGGATCCTGTTGCACAGGAACTCAACATTTCATAAAAATGCGTACCAAATAATGCACGGGGCAAAACAAACAAAACTGTTGTAATAATTATGGTGAAAATGTTGGCATTTTGTTCTTACACGACACTATCGGGTATGCTGTTCACAAACAGTGAGTTTCAATCTTTCCATTTTCAAATTTCTACAGTTGTACTCCTCGGAATCTGGTGAATGCTATTTTATGTCTTTTATTTTTCACCTCGTGGGCTTTTATACCCACCTCTTGATTTCGTTTGATGCTTCTCTTCCACAATGTTTTCTTGTTTTACACAAATTTTCCATAATCCTTTGCCGAAAACTGGGAGACCGAATTTCCAGGCCCTTACCCCGCTCAATACACCACGATAGTCTCAAGTAGCTTAAAATTAAGAAACCCAGTCGTTGAGCGATATCATGTCAACCGAACTGTTTATGTCATATTGGCCGAGCAAGTTGACATCTGGGCGAGTCCGTTTTTTCTGTCCTCTCCCTTCAAAAAACAAATGTCGAGTAAACCTGCGTTAATCCAGCCTACAAATGTGGGCTCGAAATTTCGAGAATGAGGAGAACCTTTTACCAAAAAACGGGGTACGAATTGTGCTTTTGCCGAATTTTGGTAGTTTCTGCCTCTTTAGTAGACTTTTGACCCGTTTTCTACTTTTTCAATTTCTGTTTCTCTGAGGCGGACCTTTTTGCCCACTTCGTCATATCGGCGGGGGGAGGGCTCGTTTGCGCCCTCTTCCCCCTGGGTGCACGCATTGTAATCAAGTATCTGTTGAATTTATTGGTTTAGTCAACTTAATTATTGCCTTAGGTGAAGATGCGACAGAGTCCTCTCTCGGGAGAAAGTTGAAATGAATTCCGCAGTATTTTGTGCGCACGGGAGGGGACTGTGGAATAACTCGTCTAAGAAATTATTAACTTGTCGTTAGACAAGTAGACATTGCGTGATATTTGACTGGGGTTTACGTTACGCTTTTGTGGCTTGAACGTGCATGCGTGTTCCCTCAGTGCTTTATAACTGACTTGACTTGGAGACTAGTCAGTTAGTTCTATAATAAAATATTCTACGCTTTTGTAGGTACACGGACCAGAAAGCGTTTCAAAACAAAAACTGGCAGAAAGAATTTACAGAGTCTCGGAATCTGTTCTGACGGAACGTGGACAGTGCAAGTCGAGAGGTTTCACGTCATCTTTAATACTGGGATGCCGGTGTCTTTTTTCATGTATTTTGGTCATGTTTAGTGCGGGTGTCGTAAACGGAATCTGTCGCCCGTCTTTGTAGTATTGAAACCTTGTACTTTGGACACGACCTACATGTCGACGAAACGTGCCTCAGACGTTTTGTAAATTCACTGGCCATACAGCTCGCAGGCAGCAGTTCGTATGAACCACCAAAGGGTTCTTTAAGGGGTAACTGTCTGCGTTTGCAAATATGTTAAATCCACGAATACTTGGTGACTCCAGTGAAGACGATGAAATTCCTGCAGGAATTTCACACGCCGGATGCTTTCCTTCAATTTATTCCTCACGTCAAAACATCTAAGTCACGTTGCTATAAGCACCTTTTGTGCATAGAGGAACAACTTAGGAGGCCCTCGATGTCTCTAATTCCCTCCAACTCGAACAAAGTCCCGAACTTGTTTTTCGAGCAGTCGTTTTTTTTTCTTTATTTGCAGTTAAGACATGAAATAGTATTCAAGTAGCATGTCTTAATAAACACACATTCATATACATGTACACGCGCGCGGCTATAGGGATAACAGTCAAAGGAGAAGACAATCAGATAACTGGATGAGCCATAGCGTCCACCTGTCCAAACATTTCTTGTGATAACATGTTTTATAAATATATATATAAGTCTACATCATAATAATTAATAAATTCCATTTTGGCAACTTCCAAATTTGGTTGAAGTTTATTCGGTGTTCTTTTGTTTATGGGTAGTTCCCCGAGACAAATTATTAAATTACATACTTTGGTCCCTCAAATTTCCCCAAAATTTTTATGAGTGTTAGTTCAAAGCTTGGCCCATTTTGTTACAAATCCATACCCTAAACGAAATCCAAAATGCAATCCATCGTTCAGTTGCCCAAATTGGCAACTGACCATGCCCTATATTTTCCATGCGAGGTAAAGATAGGACTAAAGTATACCATTAAAAGGATGCGTTGTTTATTAATAAGTAAAACTACGCGTAGATTAAATAAACTTGCATGTTGAATAAGAGCAGAGTGATGATTGTTGAAGGAATAAAAGCACGCGTTGAATAAGCAAAGATACTGGTACATTGAGCACATTTCTACGCGCAGAAAGGCACTCGTGTACGAACTCTTTGGTGTCCCATAAGTTCGGACCCACACGCGCTGACCTGCAAATGAGCTTGTTGGCGCTTACGAACAGCCATCGGTGTTTCGAAAGCAGTTTCATTAGTGTCCCACAATTTCCATCGTGGCGACACCAGATGCAGTGGGCTGTTGCATTTACATGTGGGGACTATCGCTTAAGGAAATGCAGTCTCAAATACTGTTTGTTAGCACTGTGGCTGCACCTTCGCCCTGTTTACGTGGCTGAAAACGAACACCGAACTCTCGTAAAATCGATCTCATAACTTTCCTTACCGCGATAGGAATTTATTTTTGTTACCAGCTCGAGTCGCAAGTAATGTGTAAATGCGCTATTTTCGACTTTGCATTTATTGGTTGCCGAACCCCAGTAAACTTTCAGACTGCGGAGTTTTCTTTGGTCGCTGTTGGTGGCTGAAATCAAATTCTATCACCCTAAGCAAAATTACGAGACCACATTTTATGAGATTAGAAGACGTACAGTAATTCGATTTTCGGTTTTAGCCAGTTAATCAAGGAGAATTGTAGCTTTTTATATCGCACACATGAGTGGGAAAACTCAGACGAGTGACCGTGTTTAGGTCAAATTTGTTTGAAATTTAATTTGGTGTCCTGAAAACCTCATCTAGCGCCATTTCCGGGGATCAACAGAATTAGAACGGTTTCAGTTTGCGGTGGGGTAACCGATTGCTGAAACACCCTTCAACTCCACTATGATCCACAATAAGTGCTGATAGTTTGTTTAATTTAAAAACCTCGAAAATGAACGAATGTCTTCAATTCAAGCTGATTTTGTTCTACTAAATAGCTAAAGCACTTTCCCGATAAGCCTTCGTATTCCAATGTGTTTGGCTGACAAACATACCTGGTCATTCATTCAAACAAATTAACTAAATAAAAACGAATTAAACACAACAAAAAAACTCTTTTATTGGATTGCAAATACAATGTGTTGAGTTGACCAATAACTAAAATAAAATGTTTTGAATCGAGCACAAATTTTATGTTCCGTGGGGCTGTAGGCCTCATTACACGATTTCTGAAAATTATGAAATATTTTAATTTATCTCAGTCGTTCATAACCAGGGTCAGTTCATACGCAGATTGTGTATTGATCTTGAGACAGAGGTGAGCATTGTAAAACAGTCAGTTAACACGTGCATGATTTTTCGAGTTCGCTACGCCATTAACAAACCAAAGTACCTGATTGGACGACGACGATGTGCCTCCGATCATTTAAAGTTCAATCAGCTAATGCGCGTCGACATGTAAATACGATTCGGCTGTATGCGGATGTGGTTTGCCAAATGTATCGAGACGTAAGTAAAGAGCGCGTGAAATATTCAAGACGTCATGCCTACAATGCGTAACGAGAGAAATTCCTTTAAGTTCCGAACAAACCTCTGATTAGTTGTAGTGTTTACTCGCAGAGGTCATGTACTACTACGAACCCGGAGAACTTAGAGAGGCTCTGTATTCCGCACTTGCTTTAATCAAACAATAAGAGGCTGGATCTAGAATTACAATTTATTGGATGTGATCGAAGAATAAACGTCAGAAAAACAATGAATATCAATCGGAAGATTAAACATTCCCCGGGGACGGAAGACTGCGTGCTTCGCTAGAATTGGAAGACATTGCTGTCGCTATTATACACGCGATTACTGTCTGCCAATTACAGTACTACGCTGGAGCTGGCACAGTCATTTTCTCTTAATGATGGGTGTGGGATCTGTAAATTTGTCTCCAAGTCAATTGGAAGAGCTGATGGGCTACCCTCGCCGGGGATCGTTAACAGCGATTGTACCGATTACCTTTATTTATTGTGCCCTTCTGTTTTCCGGAATGGTTGGCAACATCGTCACGTGCATTGTCATATCCGCCAACAAATACATGCACACAAGTACCAATGTGTATTTGTTCAACTTGGCTGTCGCCGACTTACTTTTCTTGGTTTTGGGAGTGCCGCAAGAACTCTACGTCATGTGGCGAGCATACCCTTACGAGTTTGGGGAAACCTTTTGCATAGTACGAGGGTTTCTGGTGGAAACGTCGACTTACGCCTCTATCTTGACAATATCAGCGTTTACCATAGAGCGATTTGTAGCAATATGTCACCCAATGAAAATACAACTGACTACATCGGTGCCCCGAGCCATGAAAGTCGTTTTAGTCACTTGGATAGTTTCCTGTCTCTCCGCTATCACGCCTTCTTATCAATTCGGCATACGATGCGAAACGTTTGCGAACGGAACCGGCCACTACCCTCTTCCGGATTCGTGCATCTGCGGCCTAGTGCCCGAGCGCAGGGTGCCACACATCTTCACTGCGTCTACCGTGGTGTTTTTTATATTGCCCATGACATTGTTGACTATTTTGTACGTTCTCATAGGACTTGCTGTGCGAAAGTCCGTTTTCCTTGCCCGCACAGACTCAGAGAATTCACAGTGCAGTCACTCTAACGGCCCAGAGATGAAGAGAGTCGAGCAAATGCTCCAAGCTCGAAGATCAGTGGCAAAGATGTTAGGTAAAGTATTGCTGTTTTTTTTTCAACATGGAATCTCGATGATATGCGTATAGCAACCGTCGAAACGTCAATGCCATCACTGAACAAGGACTGTGCACTCACGCATGCGTGCACTCATTGCAGAGCGAAATCGTCCCTAAGTACTCAGGGGCGAAAATGACATTTTTTTCTATTGGAAGCGTGAGGATAAATTTTTCTTTCAACTCAGTTCCCACAAATTTTCGAATCGGTGCTCATTGCACCACAAATTACCGACCTAGCCGCGTCCCCCCGACTCCAGATGTCAACGATTTTCACGGCCTTGGTAAAACAGTTTTGCCCTGCACTCCACCACAGTTTCCTGTGCAAGTATGCCTACGTATGAAAGAATTTCAACTGTACCAAACTGCCAGTTAGTTTACTAAATTTCAGATTATGTC
The DNA here is from genome assembly GCA_002633005.1 of Phoronis australis. Taxonomy (NCBI): domain Eukaryota; kingdom Metazoa; phylum Phoronida; family Phoronidae; genus Phoronis; species Phoronis australis. The sequence goes on along the minus strand of NMRA01000707.1, from coordinate 148,665 downwards.
CACCGACTGTGCTCATGGTCGTGGCCTGCGCTTTCACGAATTTCTGCTCTGCCCCCTATCGGCAGTGGAAGTCCTCCCATGGGCACTTCAAGAGCGCCCACTGGCAACTTCCTTCAACTGTCCAGAGTAATTATGTTTCTGTCTTACATGTGAGGGAGATTCAATGACCATTGGAAATGTATTGATTTTGCCCTTAGTTTCGTAGAGAGTTTAACTACACCCTGTCAATGGCTGGTTCACTAATTACCTTGCACAGTACACTTGTACGATAACTGAATAAAATAAAAATGTCATGTGGATTGGATTATACTACGCTAAGTAACTGGCCGACAGTTAGTGTGAATATGAGTCTGAAGCACGACGCTACGTGCACCAGTGCTGAACACAACTTTGTGCTGAAAATGAAACTTCAAAATGTTCGCTGTTTACTTAAATAGGGTTTTTGAACTTTTAATTGGAACCGAACGATTACCCGTACACGATTTTGATTTATTTCAATTTTACTATTAAATCTGTTTTCTTAACCTGTGCCAAGTATAGCGAATGACTTCAATTTGCACCTCGTTGGTATGTGCTGTTTGATGCTTAGTTAAGTAACCCTTTTTGATGTGACTCAGTGTTAGTGGAGGACATTTCTCGTGATACTAGATAACACAACTGTGTTTTGATTGTTTTAAAGCAAACGATATTAAGTAACAATCATCTCCGATCATAAAAATGATCATGTCTTCCGACTAACAAAATCACCAATGTTCCTTGCATGTTTTCATTAGGAAAAAATGTTTGGCCGTCTTGTAAACTCATGAAAATCGTAACTTTCAAGGCAATTGTTTTTCAATGCTCAGAAATGAGTCATAAATGATCCTAATATGCATCTTCATGAATATTAATGAGCTCAATTACAATGTGTGCGCATTCAAACCATCGAGTCGTTTCCGACTTTTGGTGTAATACTGTACTGAAACAAAATCAGTTACATAAGGCAAAATACTGCAAACATCTGTTTAAAAGATAATAACGATTTTGCACTCATGTTAGTTTGCCTGTCTAAAGCTAAACAAGAAGCAAAATTATTTGCCACGGCTGTCATTGTAGACATTAAATTATGGCCCCATACGTGTATACATGTATGTTCATCTGGTTTAAAACTGGGCTTTCATACTTTCCCATGAACTAGGGTTGACCAGAAGCATAGTTGTTCGCATTTGCTAAAGCTTTCGAAACGTACACGTATGCTATGGGGAAGGATTGTCAGCTGGATCATACGTTAAGATAGCCTAAGAACGCCTTTGGAAATTCACCCGATGTTCTCTTGGGAGAAGGGTTAAGTCCAGTGTTCTCAACACTTTTGAAAAACTTTAGGGTGATCCTTCAATTGCGGGTTACTCAGGTATTACTTTGCAAAAAAAATTAACTCGAACGAAATACATATACATATGTGTCCGACATTTCGCTTAATTTCAACTGACGCTTTAAAGATGTCGTCTGTTCTGTGGCGTTTTGACAGATAAACTGAACCACATGATTGACACGGTGATTTGAATATTATCTTTGTGCGGCCACTGTCTACAGTATTACATGTAGCAAAAGCAAATTTGCCAATCAAACAACCGATCGCAGCTACACGACTTCTTCAGAAAGCAAGCATCCATTCTTAGCAAAGAGACAGACTGTGACCCCCGAATGCAATTCAATATTACATTTAAATGCCTGTGTTTATGATTTCCAATCTGTAATTTGGATCTTATCTTCAAAATTCATCCTTTTCTTTTTCCCTCTATTCTTCATCCTATTCCTGTTCCGCTACCCCTATGACTACGGCCTCCTGTATGAGGCACACGTTTTCTACGCATGTGCGAGCTTCAGTCACACGGCCAATCATAAGATTCTACAGTTTCAGTCACATGACTTAACATAAAAATGACTGAAATTTGCACATGCGCAGATAACGTTCATTTCAGAGAGGTAATTTCAGGCTACGAAAATATCCGTGTGTAAGTTAACACAGAAGTTACCATCCTGAACCCATCAAACGCGACACATGCCCAGGAGCCCGTTCTCCATTACACAGTAGGGAATTGTTTTTAAAATGCTTCGCTTTTCCACTTTGGCTTTTACGATTCTCAAATATCGGAAATCAAACGTGATGAAACGAAAAAGCAATAATAACTTAGATAACTCGAACAGCATTTTTGAAATTTCATCCCGAACATTTTTATGAAATTCGGTCAATTTGTTGATACCGTTTTTTGTTATCGGTGTACATTTTTGTTAAGTTTTAACAAAAAGACATGGTCGCATGTAGTTGAAGATAGAGTGTTGGTAAGCCAAAACTCAATTTCTACAGGATTTCATTTTCAGAAAGTGTGCTCTTTTACTGAGTTAAAATATAAACTTTGTTGATGTTTGGCTAAACACAAAAACATGTCGATACGGTCCTACTGTATGCAACCTAAGTGTGTTGAATTAGGAAAGACGCCGACTTTGACTTATGTGAATGACCGGCAGCCAATGGTGAGGGATGACGATTTAAATTAAATATACGAAAAACATGTTGTTTTACAGCTCCGGCCGAGTTAATAACTTCAAAAAGTTAACCCATCGAGAACGTATTCCTTCACGTGCCCCGTTTTTTCATTCTCAGTAAAACCGAGCAAGTCCCTTAAAGTTCCACGCAGGCCTACTTTTTAAAACTTGCGAAGTCACAGACGTCAGGCAAATATCACTATATTTACCTTCCTGTGACGCTTTCTACACGGTCCAGGAACGTTATAACAGGCACATAGAAAAACAAAGGGTTCGAAAAGGGAATGACGCTCGTGTTAAACTGTGCAATAAAATTCACCATAATCCATAAAATATGTCAGAAACCGAAACGTCGAGTTGAACATGCTCGAGGCACTGTGTTTAGGTCTACTGGCTTGCCGACCAGCAGCGGCTTACTCTCTGCTTTTTAGCTGATAAGACAGCGTGTATCATGTTTCAAAATATTATAACTTTGGGTCTGGTTAATCTAAAAATAATTTTATACAGTTGGCATCCGTTTCAAGCAATTACAAACCAATTCACTGGAGGATTGGGACTGCTTTCGCCGATAATTGTAAGCTTTATATGTCGCCACTTGGGCGCCTTAACGCTAGCTGGTCATAGTGAACACAAGTAATGATTAGTTAACTTTAAATTTCCCCAGTTCAGTCATGAACTGCTCATTTTTGTTCTTTGTTATTTAAGGAATGTAAAAAATAACTCTTCAGGCACGTGTAGAGAAGGTTAATTTCAACGTCGATTTTAAGGGTCGAATACATGCACACGCATGTATTTATAACTCAAGATTCAAAAGGTCTTGAACTTTTCTTCGACTTCTCTAGCGTTACTTCTTCGCGCTGTTGTCATGGTTACTCAATCTTGGTTATATCGTCCGAGTGGGCATCTCCGCGAATTCATGAGGGTTTGTTTTTCTGATATCCGTCTACGTAAGCCGCTACTTCAGTGGCATCTCAATACCGGAATTAACATAATTAACCTTTACTATGAGGAAAAGCGCTCTCAGCGGTAAAGTGAAAGGTTTTAGGTGACTATGACAACAGGATGGTGTTGTTAACGGATATAATTAATGCAACGAGATAGGCCTACAGCGTTGTGATTTGGGTCAGGCAGGTTGGTCTCAAGAGCGGTTGTCAAGGATTACATGTAGCTTGCGTCAAAAATTAAAGTATCTCGACTATTTGGCAGTTGGAGTTGCGATCTCCAAGTTGCCGACTAACTTGCATGGTACATGTAGGTGTACATGCAGTACCCGACCGCCGCCAGCCCCCATGCAGAGACGTGCCGCTGACTCAGCGCGTGGGTACTTTGATCGCGGATACTCCCATGAAAAGGCATAACGGAGCGTGCCAGTTAGAACTGTGCAATTTTCACGACCAATTCCACTATTACGTGGTCCTTTTCTGACAAAATATCCTTCGAAAGGGTCCTTTTTGCCACCACAATTCCCTCCAAAAGCGTTCACTTTAGAAGTTCACACCACTGCCAAGTATAAGGCTGCTTTCCAACAACACACGAAGGACCACGTTGGAAATAAATAAATAAATAAATAAATAAATAATTTTTACGTCATTCGTTCATTGATTGTACTTCTTTAAATGGCATATTCTTTTCTTCTTTATAAAGCTAAACTGTTTAAAAATCCATCTGTCCACGAAAACCTGTGGAATGTTCAGGTTAAAAGAATCAAGCCCCACAAATGGTTGGTGCTTCTGAAACATACATGCAACTCTAAAGGCGGGGTTTTCATGGAGGCTCCCTTCAAGTGGGTCTCTTATTGCCATGTTCACTTTTCGAATGGTTGGAATATTGAAAATTTTTCAGCTGCATTGCCCGTCAAAAATACCGCAGAATAGCTCGGATGTACCCTGTCCTTTACTTTGTTGTCAAACTATCTTGACTTTTAACTGGCGATACTGTGTTGGTGTGGTATTTGGACTTAGGTCCCGTAGTGTCTCTGGTGGGTGAACGGCGAAATCGACGATGGTCGAGGTTTTAAAGTGGCGAAAGGTGACTTGATGATGTTGCAGGTCTAGGGTATCCACTTCCCTTTTATCCGGGTGTTTTGCGTTGGTGTGTGGATGTTAGTGTTTGTGACACTTCCAACCCACCCCATGATACGGAAACATACTCCCCACGGTTTACTGCAATCGTGACAACGGCATTTAGTTATAAACCTGCCTCCCGTTCAGTAACGGTAGGACTTGGCGAGATTGCGTGAGATATTGCCGTGTATTTTAAATGAGATCACTTAACTTTGCAAGATTTTGCTAGGTCCTAGCGTAGGTCCTAGTGTTACTGAAAGCACGCCTGGACCATTGCCCAGCGGAAATTGTTTCTGTCGTATTCTTGCACACTCTTTCCATTTCAGCCATTGCACTAAAAGCTATCCACGCAAGTAACGCATCCGATTGGTAACACGTGACTCGTTAAATGACTGAGATTGCTGTGGAAACGTTAATACCACCGTTTCTGCTGCTGTGATTAAGTACTTGTGACATATCGCGAGATCTCACGGCGGGGGTCTTTCGATACGTGAGATAAAACGGATCTTTGTTGTAGATATGTACATGTAAAATGGTGTTAATACGTACAAACGCATCGGGGGCAGAATTCTATCGAGTTACCCGTAGTGTTCGATGGATGTGCGACGTGACTAATTCTTATCTTACCCCAGTTCCGTTGGCCGGTTTCTTGCTGTGTGTGTAAACGCAGATAGTTATTTCAAGTCAACCTTGGTCATGCACGACATGTCCTAATGCCCTGAACCGCGTGATAATAAGTGCAATTAAAATCCACTCTAGTGCCCGCGGTAGCTTGCTCTCGTGCTCCTGGTAGATTTACAACCACCTTAGCTCGTCGTGTACGCTTACGGAGTTTGCGTTTGGTCGATTTTGTCTTTACTGACTTCGGTATGGCAGGACCCTCGTGAACTGTCCTGTAGCGAAATGGATGTTGTTTCTCTCAGAAACAACAATGGTTTATCTCTCAAAAACACCCCGTGGTTTGAGTATTAACCTTTTTGATGGAAAAAGAACTCATCGTTCGAAAGGTGCCTGAGGAGATGTCCATTGCTGTGAACCTCCTGCGCTAAAATGCTGTTTTGAGTGTGGTTCATGTCCTGAATAGCCGTAAGAAATAAGGAAAAAGAAAAAAAACCTATTCACAATTCAGTCCTGAACACTGGAAACTGTCAATCTCAAACTGGAAAACGTGTCGATCGTTTAATAGATTAGGTATCTCTGGGTTTGAGGCTATTAATTCGTCAATAACAGGTGGAGCTCTTCAACAAGTTACCAGCGGTAGATCTCTTATGGTAACAGCAACATTTTACTCTTCTACTCGCGTCAGTTCTTTTTGGCGGATTTTGACGTGAGGATGTCTTGCGATCAGCTCAAGTTTAAATCACTGAGCAATATTGAAAAAACACTTGTAATAGTTGGCCTGTCATCGAAATGAGCGTCTTTTCTCTAAGTGTAATACGAGCCAGTGAACATTCTTGATGGTCGCATTGGAAAAATGTGGACACAGGAACGCACTGTGCCAATTTAAAGCTGACAAGTATAATTGGTTATTTTTGAATTGAGGCTATAAATTTATCACCTCTAGGGTGCACTTCCTGACTAGTTCGTGGCCAGCTCGCCATACTTCAAATCCAACATGGATAGCAAGGAATATGAGTAAATGTGATTTTGTTTTGAAGGTCTGGCTTCTGAATGTCACAGCGTTCTCAAAATAATACCAATTGTGCACGGACGTGTTTTCAGCAGTCAGAGTGTCTAATCAGGGCTTTCGGATACATGTACCTTGTCTTGGAACTCAACTTCTGTGCATGGGTGCAGTAATACGAGTTTAGGGATTGATTGCTGAGGAGGTATGCGGACGGGTTGTGCTTGCAACCGACCTCATAATCAGGAAGGCAAAGAATTTGACTGGCTTCAGCCACTAGGCACACCTTGAACCCTGCGAACGTACACGGCCGGAATCGATATCATGACGATGATCTACCGTGTTATTTAGATACATATAGATAGTTTCATTATAAACGGAACAATAAAACATGAGCAATTAAATCCACATTCATTATCGATCCACTTCACGCTTATACGGCTGATTCTAGAGAACGCTCCAGTAGTTTACTTGTCAAACAACGACCACGTGCCTTTCTTTTATTTATCTGACACAATTACAGAGAAGAAAAATTACAAAACGAATGAAAGTGAATAAAAGTACAGGGGGAAACGCAGATAGCACAAATACTCTGAGTCTTGTTTCCATTGTAATCCGAAAAAGAATACAATGCAAACATGAGCATGAACTGTACAAAAACAGGAACAAAGTAGGTTGGTGAAATTACTTCCCAAACAGCAAAGTCCAGCCTCCTGTTCAGTAACGCTGGGACCTCGCTAAAAAGCAAGACTTCGCGAGATTACGTGAGATATTGCCGTGTATTTTGAATAATAACACGTGACTTTGACTAGGTATTAGCTAGGTCCTACCGTAGGTCCTAGCGCCAACTGAAAAGCATCCCGTTCAGTAAAGCTAGGACCTCGCTAAAAAGCAAGACTTCGCGAGATTACGTGAGATATTGCCTTGCATTTTAAATGAGAGCACGTGACTTTGACTAGGTCTTAGCTAGATCGTACCGTATGTCCTAGCGTCAACTGAACGCACGCCAAGTACATATATACTTGTGATAAGGCCCTGCCTCCTAATATATAACAAGCTCATTCTCAGAACAGCGGGATACCGCCTTCAGTTTACAAAACGGGCTGAGGGCGAGTGAAAACAAACTGCTTTGGTAAAAACATGTCTCAATTGCGACACTGCCGTCGTTGTTATTCTTACTAAGATCGTTGGCTATAACACATAATCGGTTCCGAATATTTTTTTGAGATGGGTGTGAGAACTACTTTAGTGACATGGACACTAAAACTCGATGATGGATATCTAGTTGTTTTCTAGATCGTTGTTAATCACGTTCAAGGATTTCTATGCGTAAACAGCGTGAAAATTGTGTCTGTGCGTACTGGAAGTGTGGTACTGAGACGAAGACAAATAATGTTAAAACCCAGAAGCATTTGTCGTCAATCACGAAATTATCATCAGGAACGATGTCCGAAAAGACGTCGATTCAGTGATATGGCGCTGCCGTGGAAGTATGTGACGGTTTGGTCCTCACCGAGCGAAGAATGAAATGGCCAAGATACACAACTTATCTGGGCTACATTCCGTAAACGCGAGGCACTCACGAGACTTGCGACGCAAAACTTTTTGGCTTGTCTACGAGTTTACTCTTGTAATCCAGTTCAACATTCAGGCCTCGTCCAACCAATCCTTTCATGACGTCGCGTTCGGGTTGTTCAAGAGATATTTTCCCAATTACGATAATGGAATTAAATTAAAACGTCGACTATGAATATTGATGTTTTTTTTCTTTGCTTTGTGGTCAAATACATTTCAAACACGAATCGCACTTTAAAGCAACATTTTGCCCGGTTTAGTGGCTAAAAATAACAATCGAATAAGGCATTTTACTCTCATTAAATCGATCTGGTAATATTCTTTGCCGTGATAGGATTCTAATTATTTATCACCAAGAATATCGAAAGCATCAGAATATCAAGAAAATGCTCCGAATTTGATTAGGTTCCCACGACAAACTAGCTCCTCGAATAGTATCGGTATTTGGACGTACATGTATCTATTGTTCACTTTGTTTTTCTTTCTTATAATAAAGATAGTGGTAAGCATTTTTCGGTAACCGGCTGATGGGCGCTCAAGATACGATGTCCGTGGGACCTGTTGTTATATCCAACGAAGACGTAATAAAGTAAAACAATGTTAGCGTCCCATAGGCGATGGGCATGCGACGAGCTTACGCCCGTCGTATGGATCTCGCAAGTAAAACAATAGTTTGCGAAATCCGTACGACGTCATTTGGTATGGGTAATGGCCAACCCTAAAATTGCGAATTCCTAAATGACTATAACTTGTGTTGATAACGGATATAGAATTCTACAACCAAATGGAGTATTGCAAAACTGATTTTATGAGGGAAAATAAATCGGTTTCAGTTTTTAACTTGTTAAACAGTGCTAACCGAAGCTTTAAAAATGAATCTCGTGAACGAACGAACCCAAAACTGACAAGTTTTGTGACACCCATTTTCAATATGATAACAATGGGTCGCGTTTCGCCAAGCTACAGGTACATGTACATGTAATTGCGATACGTTTGCAACCGAGATTTGGTTTATTGGAACAGAAATGGTGAGCTTTATTTATTATTCATTATTTATATCCCTATGCCCAATATCTTCTATGGCGGCCAAACTTTGCTAAGGTGCGCCAATAAGGTAGAAAGACATCTGAAAATAGTCTATGATCGCAAACGTAATCGAAAAGCTAGCGTAAACTTGCATGGTATTAATAACGTTGCTAGAAATTAGAGTTGTGGTACTCAAATCCCAGCTTCACACTGAAACTCCAAACAGTTGCAATAAAGGGTCATTTTAAAAAGCACCTAAGGCAACTTTACCCGGGTTTCATCAAAGGAATGATGTTTGTTGCCAATAACTATCTACTCCGTGTTCACACTTAATGGTCTCTAGTTGCAAGTTACAAAATTGAGTAAAGGCGTGAGATTTCGAGTGAAAACACAGCATTTCGAGTTCTGACTCGAACTTACAGCGTTGATGTTGGAGTCATCGGACATGAAAAGTTAACCACGGTACGAGAAAAATAATTTTGAGTGCGTTTTCGAGTACAGTGATTAGACTCCGGTCTCCCTGGTGTAAAGCAACCTATTTCCACTGTAGCCCAAAAAGTCACATGTACTTTGACTAAGGAGCAGCTTGAAACCAATTTGACAACGGTAAATTGTGTAAATAATAAGTTGGTTTCTGTGGTGAATGTCTGGTTTATAGCCGAGTGTACTGTACATGTAAATTTATCCATATCCGACTACACCAACCTTCTGCTTACGTGTAGACTCCTCTTCATGAGTAAAGCATATACATGTACACTGTCTCGCGACCTTCTATTCTTAAAACGTGTTGCGACAGAGCAGACGGAGCAAGTCCGTTGATGAGCTTTACCACATGTACATCTAAATTGAACATGCGCACTTCCGATGTTGTCATGGATTCTTATTCATTGATACCAACAGTAAAGTTCCATGTCACAAAGGTTTCACTTGAGTTAACCTGATGAGATTACATTAAATGTAACCTTCAATATCTTAATGATCGTCAAAGAGTTCGTTGTTACATCGATGTAAAATCAATTTGAGTATTTACATGTAGAAGAATCTGGAGCACACGCCTTTCGTTCGAATCTGATCGTCAGTACGAAAGTTTTCTTAGGAGAAATTTGGGTACGGCTACATATGCATGTCTGCTCGCTAAACGCTCTCTAATCGTGGAAGTACAATGCGCCGCTTGGGCACCATGCAATATTCCTATCCGAATAGAGCAACATGTCCGACTTGTTCAAGAACATCATTTCCTAAGCCACGTTTATCGGGAATTACAGCAAACTTCCCAGGTGTTTTGCAAATGACTTTATGAAAAGTACAAAACGGGATCCAAGTTAATAGCAAAATTAGAGTAAGTTCACTCAAAAACCTCATTTTGTTGATAATTTTTGTTATGTCTCTTGGTCGTCTTTTTTCCTTTTTTGTTGCGGTGCCAACGACCGTCAACGATACAAAGAGCGCAAGTGAATATCGTTGAATTATTAATCGTGAAAACTTTTTGCGTTCAAACAATTTCTTTTCCACTCTTGCTGTTGCTGACAATCAGTATCCTGTTCTAAAACACCTCAGTGAACAAAATAATCTCAAAGAGCGACAGTTCCTCCTGAAACGTTTAACGAAACTAAATTATTAACTCACTTGTCACTCAATACAAATACATTTCCGATGCAGCGGACTGGCAAAGAAATATGTTTTCTCGCTAGATGGCGATAGGGGACTTGGTGGACAACTCGCAGTGCCACCTGCAATTAATGATCTACGTCGATTCAGAGCTCTTGGGGTTTCTGCAATAAAAATATGGTCAGATAACAACTGTTATACAGACGGGTAGTAATTAAGTTTTTCGCGCCAAGAAGTCCAACATTCCAAAATACTTGTGAACAGCCTGATTCGAAGGAGCTGATGATGTCCATCTTTATATAATTACTGACGAAGTGTGTCAACCATTCGCTAGGAGGGGTTAGGATTTGGTACCGGATTAAGTTTGTGGCCTGGGACTGCCTAGTTATCACCAAAAAACACTCGAACGAGTCACAAATCCTCTTCCCTCTATGACGACGAAGCTCAGGTTGCGCATATTTCATTGAACTTCTAAACAAAGGCGTCTCATGAGGCAAAACAACAGTGGCTCAGGTTAGTACCTTATCCACTCTTGAAAACCAATTAAACGTGTGTTCAAGTGCTAAAGCTAGGTTGCAATGTACGCTTAATCTGGTAACATCGCCATGTGTTCCTCTTTCACTAACATTCCAGCTGTGGCCCTTTAAACGACTATGCCTACAGTCCCGGGACAAGAGACACCGAACCAGCGGTACAAATTTCTCCGAGTCGACCCGCATCTCTAACCTAAACGCCCACGCAGGACGATCATTCCAGCTCCCGAGAACCCGCAGACTCTTATGGCTTGCATATGAACTCCAGATGCGGACTGGAGGTGTGGCCCAGCCTAGAATTGGGTCCCGGGACTGGAGATATTGTTTACATCCTTTGTTTCGTAGGATATTAAATATTGAGTGTGGACGTAGTGTTCGGTAAGGTCAGTGCGCTAAGACACTTCCATGGCACGTTCATACGTTCATTTTTAAATCAGAATTGTTCAACACATTTTATTTTGATAACACTTTAGTCACGTTGCCCCCCTTTGACCCCCTACACTGGCATATCTTTCGAGTTCAGCCCCGACTTGTGTTGTGTGTAATGCGAGAGCTGCACAGGTACGGCGTAACAATATCTTTCATTAAAATTTATTCTTTTCAATTCCACAGGTTCTAAAAAGAAAGTTCAAAGCAAGTAATTACATGCCCTGATTTTGTTAAACTGGGTTCGTGGTATATCAACACCGTTACTTTGATTAATTTTTTATCAAAGGTGAAGTAATAAACAAGCTAAAGCAGATGTGAACTCTATCGGTTTTTTGAACTAGCCATTTATTATCGTCAGTGAATTTAATAGGCTCTCGTCGTCTCCGGCTATACACTAGAAACAAGATGAGTCTATTGTTATTGATGGCCGGCAAAAAATCTTAAGTAGACAATAACACGGCTAGGTATCACGGAATGCACTTAGGAAAATTAATTTTTAACACGTTTTGTTTTCCATTTATTATTTGCATTTTTTATTGTTCACATGACCTTGGCTAGTTTTCTAGAGTTTACGTTTGTCACATGGTGATTCATGATTTTTTTCAGAGTGAAAAAAACCACCTGATTTTTCATGCAAATTGTCAAGTGCGAGCCAGTTGTTAAGCGATACGCAGTTGATCGAAACGGGCTACTTTGCACTCAAATGAAAATAAATGCATTAAATGTATTTAACATAAACAAACGATTTCCAGTGACTAGGCCAATACGGCGTCCAATTTTGAAATCCCAGTAATGACGTCAGTTACTTAGCTCGTAGGGATTCCGCAGCAGAATACCTGCAACGATTTACCAGTAGCGGATTTAGAAAAGGGCCAAGAGGGCCATGCCCCCTACAATTCTCTGATTGAATTTGGAACGTCGGGGTGTAAATGTCTGACGTGCAAAATACTGGCTGATACTGTGCCCCGACCCCCAACTCAAAATTCTGGATGGCCCCCTGGTCAAAGTTTTGCAGCACTAGCTGGAGCATAGATCAGATATTACGTCGTAGTACGTTTTTTCTGAGTAGACTTGAGTACGTGAGGCCGAAAGTAATAAAGTGATCAACTCGAACCAGTCTTCAGTCTATCGTCGCACCGAAAGCTACTAAACACCGGTCAGCGATAACCTGTGTCCGCCCATCCACGGAGCAAACCGTGACATGTTCATTATAAAATTTGCAAACAGATGCGTGCCGACTAAGTACGCTTTATGAATTAAACGGATAAAAGACGAATACAGACCGCACACCCATAATAGAACCGCAATCTCTTATAATTTTCTTTTCATTATTTTATTCATATCATGATTACAGTGCAATAAACGCAAGTTTTCATAAGCTCATCCATTCACACATTCCGAAGAGAAAATAAGACAGTTTCCAGAGCAATATTCAGACCAGAGAAAAGCCATAAATGGGTGATATACCCTATGTCACGGATTTTTGATCATACTATGCGCTGCAGTTTACTTTCATATTTTATATTACTAAAATGTAGTTTCAACACTTCCTACTCTGACAAGTTGCTTTAAAGTCCGTCACAACAGTCAAATTTTAACACCAAATCTCATTTTTGTGGTATTGTAAAAATATAGAAGCTGTTGGACAGTGAAATAGTTTGTGTTTGAGATTAAGTCATCCATGGTCACAGTAATAATAAGAAATAGAAATTGGAATTGCTAAAATTTATGAGGATAACGGGGTCAAAGAAGCAAAAACACAGAAAACTTACCCAATTTGAGCGTGCGAATCTCAGCTGAAGCCTAATTTTAGACTCTGAAACTTATTTGTAAGTTTGACGGTCTTAGTAAAATAGATAGTTTTATGATCGACATATGTCTCCAAAGCTACCGACGGTACTTTATGTCTACATACAGCAATGAGCCAATGTTTACAGGCACCTCAGACAAAGGGAACACTTGCAGCAGGCACAACTTATCAGTTAAAATCCTCAGTCTTGATATCTAAAGTGCTCAAAATTGTTTTTCAAAAAATTTGTTCATTTCATAGTACATAGAATGTAATAAAATTAAAATATTTGGTTTTCCTGTGAATTATCATTTTCCTAAGAAGTCCTGCAGTTCAAGTACCACTGATGTCACCAAATGAAAAATGGCTGCCGAGGAAGATGAAGCAGTCAGTGTTCACCGAAATCTTTATGTTAATCTGGTTAGTGGGACTTTAATGGAATACCCAAACCAGCAAGCAGTTGAAACATTAGCTAAATCTAATAAGTCGATAACAGATCTTCTGAAACACGTTAAATCAGGCCTCGTCCCATTCACTGCAGACGGAGAGGGAGCTGAATTTTGCCATAGTGGGATTGCTTACCACCGTTTGCTATCGAATTGGCTGTTTGTGGAAAGCATCCGGGTCAGTTTGGAATCAGTTGGAGATCAAGCTTACATGTGCCTACCCTCAATTATAGATTTTGAGTTCGGGGTGTCAAAGGTAATTTCCCAAAGAATTGCTCGAGGAACAGAATGTACTGTTTGAGCTTGGCAGCTCGGGGGTGCAAATGTCTTCCCTGCCCTCACCCCCCCCTACCCCAACTCAAAATCCTGGATCCGCCCCTGTCTACCAAATATGATTTGCGATCAAGGCCATGAGCTGAGATCTATGATACCGAAATGTGAACACTGTCAAAGGGTAGAATTCGCACATTGGTAATTCTACAAACATCCCTGGTTGTACGCTTACTAATCCTTGGTCGTAGGTGGTCGCGCTAACCAAGCATGGAACCTACATGTACATGTGAGACTGGGCAGTAGACGAGACTGCACCGTCACTGACGTCAAGCATGAACTGTTCAGCTTCACTTTATGACTTTAGCTTATTTAACATGGCCCAAAATGTCACTTAACAATACACAGAAAATTAAATCGATAATTTAGCCAATTGCAAAGACATCAGTCGGATATAAAGTAGGGTCTGCCTCTAAATTCTCTGTGCTACCATTCAATCAATTTAAGCGACGAGACCGTGGAATTGTGCGGCAGCCAATGAAACAACCTCACGAGATCAGTTCAGCGCCATAAGTTCAATCCTTGTCCGTTAACAATCAATTACTGAAAATGACAGCTTAGTTGTTGTGATTTATTGAAATTTGTTGTTAATTACATTATATGTTATATAACGTAAGTGATGATACATATAACTGTGGGTTATTATATCGAGATACGTGATATGTAAGCCGATTTAAACGATAGCGCCCTCATATAGCTAAATAATGTGGAGCATTTTGCCGTCATCTCTCTCTGTCAGTCTACCCGTCCGTCCGGCGTCCGCTGCTGTGTCTCCAAAGCAATTTTTCAGAAATGTTTCTATCGTGGATTGGACGGAATGAGCGATTTTTCGGACCGTGATCCGGCTACCGGCGTGTCCCTTTGTGGCCACTTTAGTTTATTTACGTTTTCCAGTGTACGCCTATCATAGGTGTTCCTTTTCGTGAAATTTGGCAAATACATGTAGGTATCTATCGGGAAAAAACGCTACTTTCGCGTTTTCGAATGGATTTGACGTACTTTGCACCACCTAGTGGCCATTTTACTGTTCTTACCGTCTGCCCCTCTACAGGCCAAACCACTGTGATTATGAAAACTGACATATGTGTTCCAAGTGGGAAAAGAACGGCTGACGATGATATCGGAAGGCTCCGCTGCAGTGGCTCCTTCTGATGTCGATTTTGTTTTTTTTTTGCCTCCATGATGGCTGTGTCTACTAAACCCTCTTCAGGGTCTTTGTTAGATTTGGGAAGTGTAATAATATTGAAGTGACAAAAGGTTACGACGACTTTTGGACGGCCCGAACTATTTCTGTGCCTCCTAATGACATATTTTCCGTTTCCCTTTGTATCTTTGGAGTTCCTAGACGGAATCTTATGAAAATGTTGAGATTTATATTAAAAGGTGATAAACTGTTTCCGATTTCAGATGGATTTGACGAAGTACACGCCACCTAATGGCAGGTTTTATCATTTTTGGCGTCCACATCTTAGTTCCTTGAAGGATTTTTTGAAATTTTGCAAATAGTTTCTATTAATGAGGCCATGACATCTTTTCGTTTTCACATCGATTTTACATTGTGCAGGCCTCCAATTAGCAGCGTTTAATTATGTTTTCGCGTCCACCTCGCTATCGGCCAAACCACTCTAAGAATCGTTAAGAAAATCGGTAGGCCTAAATGTGTTCCTACTCGGAATAGCACGGTTTACGATTGACTACTGTGGAGCCCCCTTGTGGCAGTTTGCCTTTTTCACACCTACCGGTATTTCCCCCTGCAGGACCTTTGGGAAAATTTGGAAACTGCATATCTGTGTAGGTGTCAACAGATGACGGCGTTTGGACGTATATGACTACCTCTTTGCCCGGTCTTGGCAGGTGTGTGTTGAGAGCATTACTGACTTGCTATGCGCCCCCTACAGCCTTTTTATGTTACTGTACTAGCATTGCTTCATTTAGTGGAAATGTTTAAAATAGTAATATTCCCTTGTTTCTTCACTATATTTGAAAAAAATATAACATTAGTAGTATAACATATATTCAGAGCTGGAAATATCACTGATGTTACAGCCATTAAGGCAGGTACTGTAGATCTATTTTCCATTGGTTTCGTCACTAGCAAGCAAGGTGTACGTACACTGCCTCTGGAATGCCAACTTTGAAGCCAATTACGCTTCGTTGGAAGTAGAGTAAGTTATGCACAACTGCCAGGTGCTACATATACACTGTTTGGACCCACAAGCTACATGTGCACGTATGGGGAACTGCAAGCCATTGTGGTCAAATAGTAATCACTTAAAAGGACACTGAACTCGGTTTCGTTCCATTGACAGATATTAACAAAGATTCGCCCATCCAGCTCTATGGAACAAAATGCCCTGTTGCAATCGTTGACCGTCAAACGTTTGGAGCAAATATGGACATTTCTACAAAGCCTGCTAAACGGGCAAGGGTGGCCTACGTGTCCACTTTTGCACGATCTTTCTAAGGAACGACTATCCAGCAAGAACCTAAATATTCAATCCGCCGGGACTCAGTAATTAAGCGTTTTTAGTTGAATCCTGGTTTTATCACTCAAGTGGGACTCCAACGAGGCATTAGCGGGAGACAGAACGAGCATGAGGGCTTACATGCAGTGATCTTTTCGTTACCGGAAAGAATGGCTAAGCATTCATTTGATTCAAAATTGAAATGGAAAGAAACAAAATGTCTCAATAAAATGCAACCAATTTGCTGAGCTCATCCGGACATCCCTCGTAACTTAATTTGCAACTATGGCGTAAACAGGTTCTCGTACTTGTCCAGAACCCCGTATTTCCTGTAAAGTTGTTTGCCTCAAGATGATATCATCTTAAATGCACCTTGTTGCAATGCATTTCATTTTGCCAAAAGCTTCAAATAATGAATTTCAACGAGAATTCATTTTATTAAAAAAAATCCTCCCAAATGTTGGTCTTTCAATAGGACTTCATTTTCTCTGAAATAAACAAAATTAAATGTCTAGTTGAATTCTTAAATTTCTAGTTACGAGTACAACCAGATTGCTTTATTTTAGTAACAAGAAAATGTCGATAATGACTTGTGTCGGTATTTCGCCTCAATAATGTTTCGTGTTTGGTATCATTTGATGTGACATCCGGTATTACGTTCAAAAACAAGCGTACGAGATATTGTGATTACCATAATTACCAGCTAGGATGAAACTGCAATTAGTAAAACAAATGAGTGTTTTTGTTTGGAAAGACATAACATGTTGGTAGCACGTGCTATCGCAAGACTCCCGCATATTTTAGAAGGCAAATTAGAGCAGTGTTTCACGACATCTGTTCGCTAAAGTAAAACAAGGCTGTGCAGTGAATGAGCTCAAAATATTATTCTTCACACGTGTTTACATTTTAAGACGTCTCTTCTTTCGTTCAGCGATTGAACTTTGTAACCAGTTTAAAACTAGTGAACGTACATGGTCAGTGTACCACGTCTGACAGGTCAAATATGCTCTGTTGTACAAGAACATATACATGAAGCTGGCTCTATAGACGTGCGCAGGATACGCATGTGAGCCTATGCATTGATCACCAGGAACCATTTTATGCTTAGCTGAGGAGCTAGGAACCTGACTCGAGGTTCTGACAGTGTGACCCAGAAGGACTCGAACCCCCGACCTCGAGTAAGCGGCCACACTCTCTGGCGTCATTTTAGTCCATAATTCATGTCTGAAATTTGGTGTGGTCTTGCATTCCCAGCCCAAGGGATTTCGCGTCGTTGACAATAAAATTTGACGAAACTTGCTCCTTCTCTATTCACGGTAACACCTGTAACAGAATCCGATATTAACAGAAAGTCACTATGAGTTTGTAAGCAGAGGCCTGTCGGAAGACAAGATTGATCCAATAACCAGTAGGAAAGCTGCCGTCCCAGCTGAGAATAACGTATCTTACTGTATATGTATAGAAAGCAGTAACTTGCCTTCACCAACGTGAAGGAAAGAGAGCGTTGAGGCCGACTGAACGATTTTGAGCCTCTGCTTGCGGCGATATTGACATTTAGGAGACTGGTAAGCTAAAGTAATTAAGCTCGATCGTTGCAACTTTTCCGTCCGTTCGAAGTTCCAACCAATCAATGTAATAAAAATGGGTCATTGAAATTCCTCGCCGATACTCGCGCAGAAATAGATCGCACTAAACCGCGACGCGCTACAATAGCAACTGAGCAGATTAGCATGAAGACTTCGAGAAGAGAACTTTTGAGAAGCACCTACGATATACATGTAGGTCTGCAGTTCTATATCATATTGACCCATAGCCAAAAAGACCTACACTGTATATTAACTTCTGGCAGTGTTCATTCAATTCGCCTTACCATCAAATGCTGCTAGTACTTCTCAATATCAGTACAAGTCACGGTGGCGGCGTGTGTGTACGTTTTTTACGTTTGATAAGACAAGGCTACCGTGTTTCATTTCCCCCAAAACCGTTGCTCGTGTTTGTGACGTGTTTATCGTTTACTGGATCGGCGACTTTCGGGCGTGCTCGGTGGTTCGTTTAATCCCAGTGATATGTATATATTTTATATATATATATATATATATATATATATATATATATATATATATATATATATATATATGGCAGATATTTCCGTGGCTCGTCTTTTGAATCAATGATTCGTGGTTTAATGTGATTGGTTCCATGCCAAGGTCAGGCGATTCGCTTTCCTTCCTCAAGCCTTTGAATTTTCTTCTAAAATGAAACTCATTACGCGGTTTACTTCTGTACTGTACGCCAGTTGACCGGAAGTCACTTATTCTTGCAGACCTTAAGATGTATTCTCGTAAAAGCTGAGGTTATAACAAAAGAGTTATTTCAAGTCTTAATGGAATCTTAACATGTACGTGACGCCAGAGCAATTGGGTGCCCACTTTCAAGCCATTAACTCGTAAACGAAACGGTGGAAATAGCGGATGTTTCTCATTACGGTACCACAAGGCTGTCTCCGATTCAGTCAGTGTTCGTACGTAAATAACAGCGGGAGCGATTGCTATGTGTTCTTCCTCTGTCTGCAAAGTTGCTATTTTCGTTCAGTAGGGTATGTCCCGTTTTTATCCACTTTAGTTTTAAGGGAACAGAATGTACTTCACTCACGGCCTCAACTTGTCATATCGGGCTGATGAACCCCAAAACTGTAGATCCCCACATGACATTACAGCTTTCTGTCGTTCAGAAACTTTTCAAGACGTGAGGGGTGCTGAACGTGCGATAACATTTGGCTCTTTTGTTAACTGGCCAGCTCAGTCTTTTGTCTCGTATGATGACAAGCAGGCCAATTATCTTCCAGGCTTCAAAGGAAACGTATGGGGGTTGCACGCTATTACCCAACGCGTATGAACACAGTCAAACCCAGAGCGGTGTTGGTAATCCGTTTGGACAGAATAGATTGTCTTAACGTCCGTCGTAGTTGGGCGATTTTGGTGATTCAAAAACGGAACATGATCGGCATATGAGGAGGAATTCAGAAATGTTGTTGGTTTCAGCTCAAATATGTTATAACTTAACTTAATCAGCCCAGCCAAGTCAGGCCAGATATGATCTGATCGGAGATTAGAGCAATTATCGAACAAAGACCGCAGGCCCTCCAACCAAAAATGCCGGAATGGAGTTAATCAGTCGTGTAAAATAGTGGCTACGGGGATAAACTTCCCAACTTGTTGTTGGGTTATAGAATCGAACAAGTTGGGAGCAACGGGATGTCGCCGTCATGAAAACAAACTACAGTCCCTCGGTAGAACATTTAAGGCTTTTAAGTCGTGTTGGAGTTGACCAGTGAGAGACCCCATATCTAACCAGAGGGCGCTGCATGTAGGAGACAAAATGCCAACTAGCCTCTTGCAAGTACATGTAGATCTTACTGGAAGCTTAAGAAACTGCCGAATGAGAAATTGGATCAAATGATTAAAACATTCTTTTTTCATTAGGTACTCAAAAATCACTCATGTCGTTCGTAGCTTTGACTTTCACTAACAGACTTGTAAATCCTCACCCAACTCAGCAGTTGGTAATTTGTTGTGAAAGTTGAAGTTTGATTCAAAGGTGGATCAAAAAGACTTGCGCAGCACCAAGCAGGACGTATGGCTTAATTTACCAGCTCATGCAGTTTTGACGCCGGTAAAAGCTTCATCAAGTTTTCTGATACATTTTTTCCAGATAATCGTTAGTAGAATATTGCATTCTGTGCAGCGAGTCAGCTTTCCATCAAACTTGAAAAAAATGATATTTATCGTGGTATAGGTACATATATCTGACCCTAGCTAAATACTTTGGGTCACAATTGTTAATCACGCGTTCAATGAAATCAAAGTCGTCATGGTGATGTAAAGTACGCAGTACTCTGCAGGATCGGTTCCGAACGCACAGGAATCTTGCGAAAGACCCAGATCGCGCACGAAAAATCATCATGCCAGTGAAATTCGAATGCGTTCGGGATCTTATTAACGTACCTAAACATAAATGTGACCAATAAAGTGATAGCGTGGTGAGAACTGCATGTAGAACTATGGGAGAATGCTTCCGTTCCGGAAGCGGAGATATCGAGACCCAAGTGCATCGCTAGTCTCCTGAGCTTACGGTATGCAACTTAGTATACACCTATTGTAGAAGTATTCTATTCTGCAGACAGGTGCCGTAAATTAGTCTCCCTCTTGGGGAGTTATGACGCATTTGGTGACCAGAATTTAATAAATCCAAGCAAAACAATGATAAATCGTGACATTCAGTGAGCTGATCTTTTCGTTAACTAATTAAAATACAAACAAGCCGAGTTCCGTCTAGCTTTTCATTTTGACCATTTGACGAATTGGTCTCATCGCTATTGGTTACTCAAGCCATTAATTGGTTTATGAGTTTACAAAAATCTGTCTTAATTCGACGAATAAGTAACGATGAGACGAGCCAACATACTTGAAGAGCCTAGTCTCAGGCAATCGAATTCAGTCAGCGTATATAGATGTAGATCTGTTAAGAACGACTATTCTGTAGATGAGTATTTACGTCTGCCGATGTCTCAGAGGTCCGCCATAGCTCAATTGAGAGCAGGTATTCTACCATTAGAGATTGAGGAGGGTTAGTACTTCGGAATTCCTGTGAATGAATGAATTGGTCGTGTTTGTAAAAACGGAATTGAAGATGAAGTTCATTTTTAACGGGGTAATGGGGTTCTGCCATACCTCAGATATTCCAAAATAACTTGAACTAGTCTGAAGTTGACAAAGTTGAGTGAGTGCATTATGTTATGGTTTAATTGTTATTATGTGACTGAGTAAGCCCATTGAGGTGAATATTCTATAAATATTTAAGATCATGTATTTATTGGCACTCTTTTGTAACTATAATAAATAAACAATAATAATTGAGACCAATGTTATATTGATAAGCTGTATACAACAGAGGTTGTTTTTCTTGGAAGACGGGTCTTCGTATCTTCCATGTTAATGCATACTTGTATGGCAAGATTTGCATCAGTATCACTCTCCCAAAACTTGCAGCATCAACGTCTGTTATTTTCGGGTCGCATTAGCTTTCGAAAATGTGCCATCTTTACCCGATTCTTTGAGAAATCTGGTTAACAACATCATAATACCCGGATGTCTTTACTGTCTTTTCAGTTGCAGTAGTCATTGCCTTCTTCGCCTGCTGGGCCCCTTTTCACGCTCAGCGTTTGATCGTCACCTTTACGAACATCTTTGAAGATCACAAAGAGGCTAATGACGTTCTCTATTATGTGTCTGGTATTCTTTACTATGTTGCATCGACGATTAATCCAGTTCTATACAACATCATGTCGCTGAAATTCCGACAAGCTTTTCGGCGAACTATTTCGTCGTCATGTTGCAAAGAAAGGAGAAACCGAACACGTCAGCCGAGAAGTTATCGCTTTAATAATTCAAGAACGCCTCCTGTAGGAACAGAATGTACCTCGGTTCTTGTTGATAAAAAGCAGAAGCTGTCGTTAATGTATTCTTGCGTTCGTGGAGGCGGGGACACAACGAGTAGTAACAGCAGTGGCGTGAAGTATGACGACTGTATGTGCAGCGCAGATGATCCATTTGCCAGTGATAGAATGCATCACGTGACTGTTATAAAAATGAAGAGCAGCCACCCGGATGTATTGGGGATGGATAAAATTGATGAATGTCAAAATAACGTGTTGTAAAACTGGGACCAGTTCCGGAACGCAAGACACTCGCGAGTGAAAGATAATAAGACCCCGGATCTTTACGTGCACTGCATAAGACAAAGTCTCGCGTAGACTTGCGTGATCTCGACAGTTGCCGCGGTACGCGGGAAGGCAACCCAGTCTCGTACATGTAAAACGGGCATTGTCGGCGAAAAAACGATTTTTAGATCATCCTCAACTAGTAATCGAATCTGATATCCCAGCGGTGACTAGTGGAACTAAATCAGTCCCACGTGATAAACGGCAGCGTAATTTTTAACTTTACCCGTTAAACTCTATAAAAGACTGCTAAAGTGGGCTAAGTCACCGTCCGGCCTTGGTATCAACGAATGTCCTGACAAAGGGCGAGAATTTGCAAATGGTAATAAAATCATAAAAACAACGGATTTTGTTGTTTTAATAGTTGTGATCAGTGATACCAGCAGCAGGCTTACTGTAATGTTTTTCGAATTAAACATTTGTCTGTTATGCAGACAGAAGCCGTCTTTCACGGATTGAAAAAAAATAAACACGATGAAGACCAAACTTTTTATTAAGACCGCTTCCGGATCCATAATAGCTCTCAAAGTGTCCCTTACTCAGATGAGAAGTGATTTGAGCGTTTGTAAAGTCCTGGAAGAAAAATAGTCGAGAACATGCTCCAGGCAAAGAGGCCAACAAAGGACTATAAACCAACTTGTAGAAAGTGGTATCAATGGAGCAATAACAAATTGATAACAAGAGTCTCAATTTCTTAATTGTTTCCAGACAAGGAAGTTGATTTTACTTCACATCACGTGACGTATAATTAAGTCTGAACCTATATGTCCCGACCGGGGCTCAGCGGAACCGCGAGACGTGCTGTCAACCATCGTTTAGTACTGGACCTACGACTGTCTTAGAACATCTGGAGCAGAAGTCGACAAGTCCCTACATTCAGACAACTGTCAAAAAACCATAGAATTTAACTGCGTAAAATTCATTTATTTTCTGAAAGTAAAGCGCCTGCTGAGTTCGATTTTATACTTAATTAATCAAAATAGTTGCTGATTGGTATTAATAATACAAATCAGCAACTATTTAGATGACGTGGACATGTCCTTTTACTAAAATACAGCAAAAATAAAGGTAGCCTCAGAACCAAACAACGATATCAACAACAACTTTTGTTCGTAACAAACGGACAACATAAAACCTCAAAACCCTCTTATGAAGTTCCTAAATTACCATTTCGCTTTCATGTTACACAAATTTTGAGATTTCTCATAAAATTCAACAAAGACCCATATGCTATAGACATATTTTCATTTTGAGAAAAAACAAATATTTCAAATAAAAATAATATTCAAATGTGTTGCATGCTTTGTGCCGAACCTTCTTAAGCAGTGTGCAGGCATTGATGTATCTGCACTTTGCTACGTCATTGGGGACATATACTATAGATTTGCCCAAATTCCATCTGCCCCGCGTAAAAATGCTGTGAAATCGGTGTTAAGAATCTTAAGCGAGGGATAAAAATTAGTGGCAAAAAACAAAACTATTGCGATGATAAAAATCGCATCTCAACTTATTACTTGCAACCGAGTACATTAAGAAGAGTTTATTGACATTTAAAATGTACAAATAAAAACAATATCCAATACAGCACAGGCTTACACATGGACTAACAATGTCTACAAATGCTTAATACTGTGCTATCCTCTTCACCATTCCAAAATCTGAACCCGAGCGTACGAAAAGGTAGAAATCGTATTACGTATTCCAATATGTTTACATTGTAATTCAACTTTCTCGATTCGTTGGAAACCAAAAGAAATTTCATCCGACATAAAAGTCAATTAAGTTTACTTTTGCTCACATTTGATGGCAAACATGGGTTGCAAGTCCGGCATCGCTCAGTTAGTCATGGTCAGTCAGCCACGGTGTACCAAAAACATGTTTTAGCGGACCTGTACTTAGTTGTGAGATTCTAATATGCTGTAATAACGTACATGTGTTTATTATTACTGAATCCGTTCCCATCGGACTTTCACATGGCAAGCGTCGTTTAATAAACGTAACTGTTGCACAGAAATCGGTTGGAGCTCAGCACGTACAAAGTATGATAAAGCGTCGTAGTCTTGCTAAATTGACTTATAGCATTGAATGCGAATTGGTGAGCTCAAACATGATGACCCAATTTCTTCCGCAAATTGATGAAATTGGTTTTCCTATCATTGAACAATCCTGATTCACAAAAGGGGTCCAACCGCGTCAAAACTCCCCGTCACTTAACACTGTTTACTTGCGGATGCAC
Source organism: Phoronis australis (assembly GCA_002633005.1). Lineage (NCBI taxonomy): Eukaryota > Metazoa > Phoronida > Phoronidae > Phoronis > Phoronis australis. The sequence continues at coordinate 124,236 of NMRA01000707.1, read as the reverse complement.
CGCACGGTCTGTTTTGAGGGTGGAGTTTTAAACAAACTGTAAAAGGTTGTCGCGTTAGAAGCAATTTGCTCGTAATGCAATGCCATGGTTTTCTATAGTGCAATGTAACTGTCATAATACAACTAACTCAACGCAGTCCTGGCGAAATTATGATAGGCAGTAGAAAGACGACCGGCATTTGAAAATAAGCAAAACAAAAACACAGGCCAAATGCCTTGTACTGACATCAAAGCCGGGCACCGTAGTCACGTTGCAATGATACCCTGACACCGTTTGCCCCAGTATAACAAACGTGTAACTTGAATAACCATTGTTCGTGGAGGCGTGGCGTGATATAAGCCTTTCCAGACATGTGCAAATACACTTAAAGATGCATTTCACCATGACTGTTGAGCCGGCTAAAAACGAAAAAATACGATTTGGCGTTGTACATTCACAAAATCGGTCTCAACGTTCCCATACCTAGCATTCTGTTTCATTACGAACCAACACGAAACGGGAAACCCAAAGACACTAAAGAAAACGCTCGAGAGTTTATTGGGGTTGAAAAACCCTAAAATTGGGATTTTGAAAATCCCGCATGCATTCATTGCCTGCACGTGGGTCAAGTCTGTGACTCATTCGGGCAATAATTGTAGATCGCGTGAGCTGCGCGTACTCTCACCTCAGCAACCCCTTGACACATACATGTCGGAGTATCTGGACAGCTCCCGGGGTATTTGATGTACTGAAAAAATGGTGGAAATATTTGTGTGGGAAGATTTTTCTCGAACAGGATGCCACTAAAGAATTCCATCGACACCTTTTCACCCCGGTGACCAACGAATTCCAACCCCAGGTCACCCCCAAGTCGCCCACCAGTCTTCCATGAGTCACAGTCCTTTATTCCTTGTCTGCATTTAGCTGTGGATGCAGCTTCTGATGAAAGATGGATGACTTTCCCATAATTGATTATCAAATACTGGAGCCATTGACCCCCTGGGCAGCCGCCTAAGCAAATGAGAGTTTACAATTTATCTGGATGTAGTCATGGTTAACAGCTAGCTAACGGCTTTACAACAATAACAAATTAAACAGATTTACTTGATTAAAGAATTACAACAACATTTTAACACAGTCATCAATGAACCCCTCCCCCAGCCACCCCTCCCCCTGTCCTGTTCCCAGCCCTCAGAGCTTAACAGTACATGTAAGGACCCTGACCCTGCATGTATAATTTAATGCAAGGGAAACATGCTCCAATGCAAACATCTTTTCCATGGAGAGTTTCAGTCCATCGTGATTGTAAGATTCACCAGTCGTTGACCGTTCCAGGTTATAAGCGAACACTGTCCAATTGCACATGAAGTATCTCTTGGTTGGAGACAATTTTTCTCTTTTGCTTTTTTAACTTCCCTAAGTTTATATACCTGACTAGCTACAATAACTACAATTCTGAACAACACAATCTACATGGCTTTGTTACTCATAATTATAAATACAGACACTAGGTACATTTGCTTTACCCTTGTGCGACTCAGTAAAGACAGTATTTGAGCGAGACCACTGCACAATGATGTAGTCTGCCATCAGATGGCGCCAGGTATCAACAACTCACACATGCGCGTTTCCATATGCAAAGTTAACTGAGATGAATGTTCAGAGCACAGGCGCTTGGGTTGATCGCAAATGACGTCACTCAATAATATGTATAAGAAAACATAAAGGTTGGACACTCAAAATCTGTTTGCTCAGAATTTTCTACTCAAATGTGCATGGAACTCCACGAAACTAGCACCGAACAAGTCTTAGAATACTTTCTTTCATTCAATCTCTTCAAATTCCCTTCAAGTGGTGATTTGGCGACAAAAATGCCAAAAGAATGCCAAAATCACAAATTCAAGGAAGTGATTCCGTAATGTCATGGCAGACGGTCTTCGCACAAGACGGACGCTCCCGAGCTAAATCCGAAAGTCTAATTTCGCGCGCTTTCGCCGTCAATCCATCGACTACTTGATCATGAGATGGCAGAGAGCACTTTATTGCCAAATAAATGTAATTACTCACATATTTGTGTCAAATATAAATTATCCTGATACTGTATTGATATGCGAAGTTTTTTGTGTACTGTGATTTCTTATGAAGATTTTACTTTTGGCCAAAACCATTGAGTTAACTCGTCGGCCACGCGCATTGTAATACTTGCACGGACTGCGTTTCCTGGCCGAGTGTGTGTTGTGCTTCAATCAAAAAAGTGCGTGATGTCAAGATAAGAAACAAGATACGCCAGTTTATGTAATAAAATTCAAAGTTAAGGGCTAAAATGAGCCGTCAGTGGAATAAAGTTACAGATAATCATTAAAATACTAACTTTAACATTCTCAATTAGTTGAGTTTTGGATTAGAATTATTGAATTTGAAATATAGGTTGCTTGCTCAAACTCGAAGTTTCACCTACGACAGGCGTACAAGTTGAAGCACAACTGAAATCCGCCATGTTTACTATTTCATGTCCTTGAATTCAGAGTTTTGAGATTGTTTTGGAAATTCCATCTCCAATTCACCATTCACGAAGACAGTTAATGGGATCTAGGAAAGATAAGGCTTCGAAGGTTTATGCAACACCAGACTGAGGGAGGTGCACGCAGATTTTATTTGGATTTTGGACGGTTGAAGTTGGGAGCCTCGGCTTGGCAAAGTTTAAGTGTCCAACCTTTATGTTTTCTTATATATATTACTGAGTGACGTCATTTGCGATAAACCCAAGCGCCTGTGGTTCAGAGTGAGCAATTGTGTGATTACTCAATTTCTAGTAAGGACTCGAATACATCATCATAACGAAAGTACAACAAAAATTACTCAGTGTGTACGGGACACAATATGGCACAAAAACAGAGTTTTATTTTCTATTTTCTCAATAAGGGCTGTTCCAGCAAAAATGTATGGGAGGGGGGAAGGCACTTTTATTTCGTACCCACCGCCCATGTTTTTCATTTATTTTTCCAACCCACACCCATAATTTGTTAATAGGTTAAAATTTAAAATCCAACACTTGCAAACAAATTGCCTCGAGGATTACATGTAAAGAACTCATTATGTCGTTTTCCCGTTGCTCCCAACTTGTTCGATTCTATAGCCCAACAACAAGTTGGGAAGTTTACCCATGTAGCCATTATCTTAAACGGGTGATTAACTCCATTCTGGCATTTATGGTTGGAGGGCCAGCTCTCTTTAGTTCGATAATTGCTCGAATCTCCAATAAGATGGTATCTACCCTGACTGGGCTGTGCTGTTAAAAATAAAAGTTAAGTTATATTTGAACATAAACCAATAGCATTTAACAGCTTATTTAAAATGACATATTCTTATTAATATGACATAGGCAGAAAATTGAATTTTGGGCCTATATTAATATAGGGGGCCTCACTTTTTAGGCCCAAACTTCAATTTTCTGCCTATGTCACTTTAATAAGAATAAGTCATTTTAAATTGAAATCTTCGTCAAATGGTGATCATGTTCAGTTTTTGAATCGCCAAAACAGCAACCTAAGTTACGACAACCTATTCTTTCGGAATACACCAATTCACTCTGAGTTTGACTGTGTTCACACGTGGTCTGTAATAAGCCTGGTAGATAAGAGGCCTGCTTGTCCTCATAAAAGACAAAAGAGTGTGCTTGGCAGTTAACAAAGAAGCCAGATGTTGTCACACGCTCAGAACCCCATACGTCTGGTAAAGTCACTGAACGGGAAAACGCCGGCTGTCATGTTAGACGATCGACAGACAAGAACGAGTTGTCTTGTCCAACATTATCAAAAACTAAAGTAGCCAAGAGGGAGGTCGGATCAAAACAAAAATGATTTCTGTCAACGCATCCATCCCTGCTATAAATTTTTGTGCCAAATTTCCAGTTGTGCCTAGCACTTTTTAAGATAATCAACCTAACTTATCAAACACTAACGGGTTGCCACAGCAATTGAATCCAGTGTCCAAAAATTGACTGGTGCCGGCACATTCTTGCGATATACAATGTACTTCTATTTCGAATATCAACGTGATCAGTGAAGCAGTTTTTGAAATAATCAACATAAAAGTAATGGATTGTTGAAAACTAAAGCGACCAACGTTGGGTACTAAGGTTGCCATATCCCTCCGGAAATCAACTGCTGCAGGCGCATCCTTGCCAAGTAACCCTATACCAAATTACATCATGATCCGCCAAGCAGTTCTTGAGATAATTGATGGACAAGAAATGATAATGACAGAAGGACGGATCACAAAGTACCAGAAACTTGCTTTTCAAAGACACCTGTGAGCAGTACTTTTGGCAACCACCAGGTGTCTCTGTTCACCATATGCCCGTAATTTCAATAAGATTTTTCAGTTTCATGGATCTATGAATCTCGAACTGTCTCCATGAATACTTTTAGACAGCTATTTCAAATGAATATTGGAACTTGTCTATCTTACTCCTCATACTTTTTATTTAAAAATCATCAGTTTTGTTATATGTGTTAACACCAGTTTAGTGTTGCAGAAATTTTCATTCTAATATGACTGCAGTACAACAAGCGCTTGTAAGCAAGTTGCCCATGTATAGAGTAATGGCATACTGCACTGAACACTAGCAAAATCCGCTTGTTTTTTTGTTGTTTGGATATGTTTGAGTATTTGCCAAGTGATTATTTGGTAAGTTTTTATTTCTTTTGAGATGTGTTTGCCTGAAAATCCCATCCTGTCAACATTGGCAGATAAAAAAATACCACCCAGTTTTAATGCAAAACTTCATAGAAGAACATACCATCCATAGTGTGAGTTTTTTTCTGACGACCAACACCTGCCAATTTTAATTTCAACTGCCGTGCCCCCTCCCATACGGATTTTGCTGGAACAGCCCTAAGCATAATTGAAAGCAGCTATAAACATGGATTCCGTCCACGAAGTTAACTTAATAAACCTCTTACAGCAATGAAAATAGTCTCAAATGGATTCTTAAAAGGATACCAAACCTAGCTTTGGCCTATAAACAAATATTAGAAACTACAACATTTCAGTGGTGAAGCCTTGACCAGTTGTCACTGCATAGTAAGCTTTTGAAATATCAAGAATATGGGGATTGTTCTGAAACCCTCTCAGGCCCCCTCAAACTCTTTTGTTTAGTAGGGTTATTGGTAGCCGCTCATGGAGCTATTTCCGCGACAACGATAGCCCACTCAATATCCGCCATTTCAGATCATGTTCTTAAGCCACTTTCAGTTTTTAACCACCGGTCTCGAGCCACAGCAGAATCCTACAGGTAAATCGTATGCGAAAGTCACTCACCAGCGCAACAAGATTATGAAATGTGTAAAGACACAAAGATACCTCTATTGCCACAGGTCGTGGGTCAAGGTTGTGACTCGAGGGTCAAGAGGGTCGTGGGTCAAGGGAGTTGTGGGGTGTTGGGGTAAACGGGGTTTCAGAACAGTATGGAAGATGGCAGTTAGAGAAATTAATTTTGACACAAACTGAAGAATGTTACATGTACATGTAGGTGTAAACAACATTGTGTGGGGACGTGTCTACAACTAGGTCACACTGCCTCCAACACTATGAGTGTTACACTGTTAGGTGGCTCACTTGAATATCAAGGAGTCTGTACAGCTCCACCTATTGGGACAGAATGAGGTACTCTGTAGTAGCCGCTGTCATCCTTAGGGTTCGACATGGCACACAGTTGAAGAGATGTCACTGGTTGAACACCGAATTTAGCATCTTCAAAGTCACAGTACAGCTCTTTACTGATTTTTTTCACACCTAGATAAACAGAAGAAAATAGTGCAATGACAAACTCTTACTGCAAATCCTCGGACAGATGCTCCAGTGTTTATAAATGCAACATCGGTGCTCCTGATTCAACTACTGACAGAAATTGGCATTTGTTAAAAATCTCACAGCCATTAACAATCAAAGCTAAGATGACAGGCAGTAAGACAAGAGCAACACAGAGTGCTGAAATGCGCCCAGGAATGCACCGCAAATGGAGTGCTTCTGGAGTTGTTAATTTGTATCATAAAAATGGCCACTAGATGGCACAAAATGTCCAATCCATCTGAAAATGGAACATGCCACAGCTTCTTCAATAGAAAGTTATTTACTAAATTTCATAAAAATCTGACAAAAAATTCAGAGAAACAGAAAAAAAATGAAACTGCCACTAGGGGGCACAGCATCCGCCTGAAAGTCGCCATCTTTTGTTAGCTTCATATAAATACACTAACTAAATTCAATAAAGATCTGGCAGTGGGTTTAGGAGATACAGCTATGGGCGCAAAACAACACAAACCACCACTAGGAGGCGCCACAGAAGTCGACATCGTCATCCTCAACTGTCCTCTTCACAATGAGAATAAGTCATATTCGCCAATTTTCAAAAATCATTCTCAGAATGGTTTGGTTGACAGACGGGTGGATGCCAAAAAACAGACTCGATAACAGCTAAAATGGCCATTAGGTGGCACAAAAAACCTCGAATCCATCAGAAAATGGTAGGATAGCGTCACTTCTCCAATAGATGCCTATATTCCAAAGTTTATGAAACTCTGTTAAAAACCTTTAACGTAAAACAAAAAAATTGCCACTAGGGGGCATACTGATGTAAAAATCTGCGCGAAAGTCATCGTCGTATTCCGTTGTCAACTTGCTAAATTTAGTAAAGATCCTACAAACGGTTTAGGAGATACAGCCATGGGGGCAAAAAAACTGCCACTAGGAGGTGCCACAGTAGTTGAAGGCATTGGAAAATCATCGTCAGCAATGCTCTTCATAGTAAGAACATAGTTACATGCTAATTTTCACAACCATCCTTGGAGCAGTTTGGTTGATAGAGGGGTGGACGCCAAAAACCAGACTCAAAAACAGTAAAAATGGTCACTGGGTGGCGCAAAATACCTCGAAGTCATCCAAAAACACGAGGATAGCGTCATCACACTAATAGACACCTATATCCCAAATTTTATAACAAGAGCAACGCAGAGCGTTGAAATGCGCCCAAGTCAAGCAGTCAAGTAGAGCGTGTTTTAATATTTACGACTTAGCACTTGCTGGCCTCATCTCCTAAAAACGTTCGAGAATTTTTTCGGTAAGACCGACATGTCACTCATTGAGTCGCCGGGTGAGTGGATGCGTGACCGTAGTGTAACAGCTATTTCCCGGAAGATTTGGGGTGTAAGGGTGCGAAGTGGGTCATTTTGACCTTAAAAACACCAATTATGATTAGTTAAATAATTTCTCTT
>NMRA01000707.1:46833-116513 GCA_002633005.1 Phoronis australis | reverse complement strand
CGGTAGTCAGAACCATCCTAAAGTTGTCATCGTCCGTTGTCAACATCACATAAATACACTTGCTAAATTTAGTAAAGATCCTGCAAACGGTTTGGGAGATACAGCCATGGGCGCAAAAAAAACAAAACTGCCACTAGGAGGCGCCACAGTAGTCCAAATTGTCTGAAAATCATTGTCAGCTGTCTTCCTTATAGTAAGCACATACACGGCAATTTTCACAATCATCCTTTGAGCGGTTTGGTTGACAGAGGGGTGGACGCAAAAATACAGACTCGAAAACAGAAAAAATGGCCACTAGGTGGCGCAAACTATGTCAAATCCATCTGAAAACGGGAGGATAGCGTCATCTCACTAATAGGTGCTTACATACCAAATTTCATGAAAATCCGTTCAAAACTTTTGAAGATACAAAGGTAAGCATAACAAAATAAAATTGCCACCAAGGGGCACACCGGTAGTCGGTTCCGTCCAAATGTCGTCATCTTCCGTTGTTACCATCATATAAATATACTTACACAATTTCGTAAAGATCCTGCGAAAGGTTTAGGAGATACCGCCATAGGCGCAAAAAAAACAAAACTGCCACTAGGAGGCACCACAGTAGTTGAAATCGTCAGAAAATCATCGTCAACCGTCCTCTACATAGTAAGCATATCCATGCCAATTTTCACAATCATCCTTTGAGCGGTTTGGATGACAGAGGGGTGGACGCACAAAAACAGACTCGAAAACACTAAAAATGGCCACTAGGTGGCGCAAACTATGTCGAATCCATCTGAAAAGGGCAGGATAGCGTCATCTCACTAATAGGTGCCTTCAAAGTAAATTTCATGAAAATCCGTTAAGGACTTTTGAAGATACAAAGGTAAGCGTAAAAAACTAAAATTGCCACTAGGGGGCACACCGGTAGTCGGATCCGTCCGAAAGTTCGCACATGCCGTCCCATTCATGAATGGAACATACGTGCCAAATTTCATGAACGTATGTTAAAGGGTTTTGGAGATAGAGCAGCGGACGCCTCCGCATATAAATATGTGGGCGCATAAAAATGGGTTGAGGACCTTTAAAGAGAGATGTAAACGTAAAAGCTAAAATTGCCACTAGGGGGCACACCAGAAGTCCCATCCCTACGAAAGTCGTTGTCGTTCGCTGTCAGCATCATATGAATAAACTTGCTAAATTTAATAATGATTCTGCGAACGGACCAGGAGATACATCCATGGGTGCAAAAAAACAAAACTGCCACTGGGAGGAACCAAAGTAATCAAAGTCGTCGAAAAATCATCGTCAGCCCCACTTTTCATAGTAAGAATGTACGCGCAAATTTTCACAATCATCCTTTGAGCGGTTTGGTAGAGGGGTGGACGTCAAAAATCTGACTCGAAAACATCAAAAGTGGCCACTAGGTGGCGCAAACTACGTAAAATCCATCCGAAAACAAGAGGATAATGTCATCTCACTAATAGATGCCTATATTCCAAAATTTGTGAAAATACGTTCAGGACCTCCGAAGATACAGAGGTGAGCGTAAAAAAATAAAATTGCCACTAAGGGGCGCACACGTAATCGGAGAGGTCTGAAACTTGTCGTCCTCCGTCGCCAGCTTGATAGGAACACATCAGCCAAATCTCATGAAGATCCTGTGAGGAGTTTAGGAGATACAGCTGCAGACGCTGGACGCCCAGACAGTGACGACGGCAATATTATCCTTCTCAGATGTACATGACATCCATGTAGCTGTCTCGTGGCGAGAAAAATCTAGCCAAGATCAAGTACTCTCATTGGAAGTACATGGCAATATCTCGCCTAATCTCGCAAAATCTTGCTTTTCTAGTGAGGTCCTAGCGAGGTCCTACCGTTACTGGACTCTACTCAGGTACTCCTGGTGACTCAGTGTTGTTTATCCCAGCATGTTATGCACTCTTTTGACCTTTGCTGAAAAGCTTGGGCTCTATCAGAAGCCTTGAGGTAAATCATTCTCTTCTAAATAAGGAATTATGTCCATGCGTTTTTCAATGCCGCTGGTGATTGTGACTAAGCCAAACAGTTAAGCGCATTGCAATGACCACCAGAATATCACTCATGATGACCTCTGTAACTGGGCCACACAGTGGGGTCCATTGCACTGACCACCAACACTACCCGTGATTTTAAATGAACCTCACGGGTTTTCAAGCAGGGCCCAAGATTTTCCAACGTGGCTCAGAACTTAACGAAAATGGGTCAGCACCATGTTTGAGTCCACAATGGAAGAAGACCGGGTCATTTCTCTTACCAATTTTCTTGAATTTCATGAGATTCTTCGAGAGCTTCATGATGGTGATGTGCGGTGCAAAGCTCACGTCATCTGTCGGAAATATGCCATGCTTCGCAAATGACATTCTTACCACCTCTGAAATGTAAAAAGTTCCATTTTCAGTGGTGCTCAGTTTTGCTGAGTTAACATTACCACCTCTCGGCATTTCATTTATCTGAAGGCCAAGGGCCCATTCCCAGACACTGTGTTAAGTTCATTTTTGACTTAAGTCTAAGACTTGTCTCAACTTCCAAGCTTTGTAACTTCCATATCCGGAAAGTCAGTAAAAAGTAAGACAAAACTTATTTTTAGTCAAACTTAAAGATCTCTTTCTTGAAACGAATTTGAGACAAATTTAAGTTTTTGCTTAAAACTGACTGAAACGATTTGTATTAGCTCAGTCAGTTTTCTTGAAACGGGTCCTAGTAAAATTACGTTGCGAAACATAAAGCAAAATCTTGTCACAACTGCCAAAACTGCCCTTATTTTGTTTTTCAAAGTATTTGAACATTGTTGTGAATGCCCAAAATTTTTTAATATCAAATTTTTTTAATATATTTCCTGGTGAGACTGTAGCTATGGAAAAGGACTTGAACACTGTAAAGCAAAATTTGATGCTACACAACTTTTATGAAAAAATGAAAAACAAAATTTCACTTGGTGGCCATGTTGTCTCCTAAAGAGGTGAGACTTTATCAGATTGCCATTAGAAGGTAAATGAAAAACCGTTTCCTCAACTGACAACCAGATGGCATTATCACTACATGTTTCAAAATATTACAAGGCTTTGATCAAAATGAATAAAAATTCCTTCCCAACTGTAATTGGTCATTTTAATCAAGAAAAGAAAAAGAAACCCTAAAAACAGAATTAACACTCGAGTATGTCCATATTACATCAAGAAGATGTGTCCACTTACCATCAATAATGTACAGTCTGTCCAGTGCTTCGCTTTTTTCAACTTTTGCAAAAACCACTTCATCTCGGAACGACCCAATACCTTCCAAGAAAACCAAAAACATACTAACTTGCCACGGAATGAGTAAGACCCAGTAAAAATAAACCAACAGGAAATGATATGCAGATTTGAAGTTTTTGTTGCTGACAACTACAATTGTTGCCATGAAAACTGACAAAATTTTCCAACCATACAGCAGTTACATGTACTAACATTGGTGGGCCAGTTTTAGGAAATTCCCAGGAAGTCTGGTTTGTGATTAGTTATTGTATCATCAAAGTGGCATAACTCCCATCTTTTCCGAATGATGGAAGTTGGTGCTCATAATTTTGCACAGCACATAGCTCAGAGTAACTTAGGCCCGTCCTGAAAAAACACATCTTTTAAAGGGGCATAACTCCCATCTTTTCTGAATGAGGGAAGTTGGTGCTCATAATTTTGCACAACACAGAGCTACTTAGGCCCGTCCTGAAATAACACAGCATCACTCTGAATTCTCAGGTGTTTACCCTAGATGCAGTTTTTCACTGACGTCATTCACTTCCCGCTTCTGAACAATGGATCGCCTTGCTTTAAAAACACAAACTTTTGACTTAAACATTACAACTGCCATGGGTAGAGTTATGTAGATGCAAGAATCTCGCGTGATCACATGCTCTGCTTGTAATGCATGGCAATATCTCACAATATCTTGCGTTTTCACAGGACATTCGCCTCTACAGGACGCATGCCTGGTCTCCACTTTCTCCTAAAATCAGAATAGAAGTGATTTATCAACATCTCGTTACTGGTTGAGACCTGGCTTTTGATATGGTCCCTAGCAATAACAAGAAGTCTGTTCTTTCCAAACCCACAAACCCCTTCTCCTCTAAGAAAAGAACAAAGTGGAACCAGTGTTCAGTGGCAAGAGGTCTGTGAGGGAGGGACGGTTAAGGGCAACTTTAAATTATTTATTCAGTCGTGTTGTACCTTTAACACTCAGTTCGATATGGCTGTTTGTCAACCTCTTTTCTAATACTTCCCCACAGTCGTCCAGGGCTGTTTTAGCTTTTTCCAAATGCTCTTCATTCTCTAGGTTAATCACCATGAATGTCAGATGAGCTGTTGCCACGGAAACCATTGCATCTCGAAAAGCTTCGTTTTTCTGAATCACAGACTCTTGAACTTCTTTTAACTTTGAAACGATCTGTGCGCAAACAAAAATGTAGAGATTGAACAACAGCAGAACAAGCTGGATCTTCAAATCAGGTAGACAAACATATGTCATTGGACTGTACATGCAAAGTCATGGTGCTATAGCTAATGTTTTGTTTTACCACCAAGGCGTGTTGTCTATTATTGTGTGAGTCAGCATATCTTGCCCCTAGCATGTCTGGCTTCAAACTTGAAATTAAACTCAAGATATATAACTCTCCAAATCCTTACTGATCTATTCTTCATAATTCCTCGCTTACAGACATGTCTCGCAGACAGCACTAAAACATATCACTCACCAACCACTAAACACAATGCCGGACTCACAAAACATGTGGTACGCACCCAAAAAATAAAGCTCCTGACTCACAAACGTAGCTCACAGATCAGCCATGAAGTCTCTATAGCATGTTTGTAAGTCTGGGCACAAGTTTGTGACATCATCAGGCATGCAAGCTGCATTAGAAGGTGAGGAACTACATTGTGAATGCAGCTGCCATGTTCTTCTGGTAGCCTGTTTTTATACAGTGATCTATTACCTACACCTGACTTCCTGTCTAATAGCCATCCTTTAGGAAGGCCGGGTAACCCCTATCTTTCAGACGCTGCACTTTCAGGTGTGTGCTGTTGCTCGAGTTTAAGTATCCTTGACCACCATTTAAAAAGCCAAGACTTAAAATGAACAACAACACTCATCTCAATATGCAACCCTGGCCACAGGCCCCTGTTGTTTACGGAAAGGATGAGACACATTTTAAGGAAATCGAAGCAATTTCATTCTTTTTAGAAACAATTTGCCTATCTTCAATTTGGTTTTTGTCAGTCAAATCAATTGATTTTTTCTCAAATATAAAAAGTTAATTTGCAAATTAGGAACTTCAGCATAAAAAAACATTTTAGCAGTGTCAAAATTTTACTTTTTAACTTGTTGTTTTTCTTCAGGAAAATGAGGGTGCGAATAATTTGTAGCCACAACTGTGCTCATTGTGAAATAAGTCCCAGAATGCACTAATCAAGGAACTATCTAATGGACAACGGAACCTTATGAATGTGACACACATCAAGATTTCCCTTTTTGCCACACGACCAGGACAAACGAGTCTTCAAAAGCAGTATTAATTCGGTTGTGCGTCACAATTACCAAATATCATTCTAGGCTTACAGCTCCTAATGCCTTAAAATCAGGCAGATTAAAAGGATCCACTAAATACAATTAAATACAATGTTCAGCAAAATTCCAGGCATAAAGAAATACCATGAGTTTTGTTAAAAATAATACAAGACTTCACCTTATTTAGTTTACCTACAGAGGGAGCCAGAGTTGGCACAGCAATAAAGTGGTTTGGTCGAACTCTCGGTGTTTTGGAATCATCAGATTTTCGCTTTTTCCACATTTTTCTTTTCACTGTAAGACTCCTCTTGTTGTTGCCAGCAGATCCAGAGGCCTCTCCTGCAATAGACTTTATGACTCACTGGCGGACATAGTAGCTAGATTTACAGACAGCTATTGATTGTAGTTTGCAGAATTACTGCTTGGGTAATTTTTAGCAAACAAAAAGTCCAATAATTAAAGAGTAAAACCAAAATAATTCACATCTGATACATGCTGTACTAGACATGGGTAGGTTGGCCCAGTGCTATGACCACCTGAAACCATTTTCATGCTGAAGTTAAATACGAGCTGTGGGGCTTGAAATCTGACTCACGGGTCTAGAAGTGCACCCCAGTGGAACTTCAACCCATGACCCTGAGTAAAGGAAGTGGCCACTCATCACAGTAAGCCACATTGCACCCTTGACACACAGCTGAATACGTTTTATGCAGGAAATAAGCCTGTGATCCCTCAAAGACATTAATTTTTTATTTATTATGTAACTTGTCTCAGCTTGTTGCTTGCTCAGATGAGAAGTGCTTTTGGTCTCACGAAGAATTGGCACCATGTCATTCCTAAAGACCATACTCATATATGAGACATCATCACAACTTGTAGAGTCAGTTCCAAGGCATTAATTTATTTTCTTATTAAACCTAGAAATCAAACCTTGTATCACTAAAAAATTATTTGAGACCAATTTCATAACAGTAGGTGATCTAAATCAATAACCTGTGATAGAAGGCAGGTTTATATCCACACTCAACATGAAGTACTTTCCATAGTTAAGCCATAACAACAAGACCAAAAGGGTCTGTGGTCACAGTATTAAGTACAAGTCAAATGCTTTATGCTGGAATGATGTGGACCAAGCACATTGATCAGTATGCCACAACAAAACTCTCCATGCATACTGCATGTGAGGTAATTTTGAGTTTCATAAACTAACTCTGCTTCATAATACAAAAAGGAATTAGACCCTAATAAAAGGGGTATATAGTTACAGTTCATACAAGAGGTACCACAAGTACTGAGTCAGGATGGTTTTGTGGCAAGCTCCACAGAGCTTCTTTTTTAATGACTTGGCTTCACAAATTCAGTTGAAGACACAGATTTGTAAAATATATGAACAAGAGCATGCGCGCACCCAAGGGGGAGCTCAAGGGGGCTCGAACAAGCCCCTTCATTTGTCGAAGTGGGCACAAAGGTCCACCTCAGAGGAACAAAAACTCTAAAAAAATGTAGAAAACAAGCTAAAGGTCCACTAAAAAGGCAGGAACTACCAAAATTGGGCAAATGCCCAATTCATAGCTCTGAACGTACCCTGTGAATATATTAGTAAAAGGACCACATTCTCAAAAATTCAAACCCCCCATTTTTAGGCTAGTTGCGCACATGATGAAGTAATTTTGAATTTCCCAGAATATAAAATACTAAGTGTGGTGGTTTTTTGTGTTTAAAGACAATTCTCAACTGATTTTTATGTTAGCAATGGACCTGGTAATGTAAATCTCTAATGACAAGTGGTTCTTGCTCTAATTAACAGAAACACACGCAGGTAGGATGGATCTTATAAAAATATAGTTTGCAAGCAATGGTGTAATTAACTGGAATGTTTACAAACATCGCCCAGCAACATTCATGCATAGACCACAAAGCACTGACACTGATTGTGTGGTACGCGTCTCACAGCAGTTTGCTGGCAATGCCAGGTTGCATATCTGAAGCTCTGCAAGCGCATTAATTTTGCTCAAAACTCATAAAATTACAAACCCGTAGAAAATGTCCAGACCACTTCTTTCTCAAGTTCCACCTGAAATATCTTCAGCGGCATAAACACCGTCTCAGATAACTGGTCCCCATTCATTGCTGTCACAGTCCGAGTCACACACTGCAGTATATCGGCTGGTAAAACGCCTCTTTTTTTGCCCTGTGCAGGAACATGGAGACCATGACGAGATTCTTCACCCATGAACATAGTCCCAGCATCATCACCACTGTCTAATCTTTCTTCGTCCACTTCCATATCTTTTCCAGTGTTCATCGACCTACTACCATTTGTTAAATTGGCACGAATGAACGCTGGTAGCTGTCTCACGCCTGGTGGATCTGGGAGAGAAGTTCTCCGATATTGTTCCGAGTGAAAACCTACTGTGCTGTCTGTGAAATCTTTTGTTTCAAAACCAGGCGACCATATGGCATCACTTGGGGACCACGTTTCTTGTAAAATAATTAATTGTTTGCAATATGATGTAAGCTGTTCTCGCCATCCTGAAGTCCTGATTCCTTTTTCCACTGGATATGACTGGCTTAACTTCACTTTTGCGAAAAGACAAGGGAGACTCTGAGCACAAGCGATAGACGTCAGTTTTTGAAGTTGTGACTGGACAGGCTTGGTTCCAGTTAAAACATTGTGCCAAGCAGGCATGTCTTCAATTGTAACCGTGATATCAGCATATTCCTAGACCTACAAAAATCACAGGGAATCAGTAAAATCCATGCCTTTTTTCACTCAATTTGGAGCAAATAATTATTTGAGGATTTTGTAATATTTCACATTTTCATATAATTATTTTGTTACTGTTCATGGACTGCAGTGAATATACATTACGTATTCGGTTAAATTGGTACTAACCAAATTTTTAGAAGGAATTTAGTTTCAGACACCAAGAAGGTGAAAAATCACCGGTTTTCGTCCAAGCTGTACTAGATCTAGTTTTTTACTGTAATGGAGACGTGCCACCTGGCTGAAGGTTGAGCAATACTAGAACACCAGAACTTATTTCGACCTTTTAAAACATACCACTAGTATACACTATAAGTAGGAAAAGGGATCAAGTACAGACTGTGCACGCCATATTACACAAACACACAGTTGGGGTTCGCAATCTCTCACCAGCCTAAGCTGGCGAAATGAGTGATTACTTAACTGTTAACAGGGATGAGGCAATGAATGACAACAGACGAAAGTCAAGAAGCAGCTACTCATATAGCAATCCATACGTCTGTCAAAATGGCAAGATTGCAAATCTCACCAGATTTCCAGCAGATGTTCAATTAGAGTCAAAGACAAATGTATAATAATTTAAAAGATCAAACTACACACGGTGCGACTGCCTATATTCTACAACCTGTAGACTGTACAACCATTTGAACCACATGTCCGGCGCATGCCAACTGCTAGCCACGACACTATAATAACATTCTATCTACTATCGTGTAAGACGGCCGATAAATGCCCAAGCCAAGCCTGTGCCGTGGTCAGTCACAGGCGTCCTCAGCTTCTAATCGTCCCCAATTCACTACATGTAATATTACTAGTATTGTATGTCGTGTATTGGGGACGCTATTAGATAGCCTGAGGCTGAGGACGCCTGTGTGGTCAGAGTGGATGAGCGTAGTCTGAAGTGGTTTTATGCAGAGCCAGAATAGCCACATGCTTTCTCATTTCAAATGCTTCAAAGCGTGCTACACTGTCACATAATTATGAATATGCTAAACACCAAAAATGAACAATAAAACTAGCAAGCAAACCCGCTCTCTTCTGGCCTCGCCATCACAGTCTGGACTGGGAATTCCCCCTAAGTTTCACGCGGGAGATCATCGTGTTCCTGCCACCTATTTTGCCAGCTGCTCTCTGCCACAGCGCCACCTATATGAAAGTGTACACAGCTGTATATTTATCTTATTGGCTCCTAGAGTGTACTCAGTCCCCTCAGTGCCGTTGCACTCGGTCGGTTGAGAGCCAGCGGGGTATGGAATTCCTGACTAAGTCACATTTTCACTGCACTGGTGAGAAGGAGAGCATTACCTTCTAGTTTACCCTAGTTTCCAAGGAATCGATAAAACGATGGCAATTTATGAGCGTGAATTCAATAGGAAACGTTTGAGATCCATTGCCGGTGTCGTGTCCAATAATGCATCCTGTCCAATAATGCATCCTGAGCTGGCGTGCGTTCAGTAGACGCTAGGACCTACGCTAGGACTTAGCTAAAACCTAGTCACAGTCACGTGTTCGTATTTACAATGCACGGCAATATCTCACGTAATTTCGCGAAGTCTTGCTTTTTAGCGAGGTCTACTGAACGGGAGGCTGGCGTGCCTTCAGTAGACGCTAGGACCTACGCTAGGACCTAGCTAAAACCTAGTCAACGTCACGTGTTCTTATTTGAAATGCACGGCAATATCTCACGTAGTCTCGCGAAGTCTTGCTTTTTAGCGAGGTCCTAGCGTTACTGAACACGGGAGGCAGCTCTGGATGCATTATTGGACAGCCTCCCGTTCAGTAACGCTAGGACCTCGCTAAAAAGCAAGACTTCGCGAGATTACGTGAGAAATTGCCATGTATTTTACATGAGAACACGCGACTTTGACTAGGTTTTAGCTAGGCCTAGCGTAGGTCCTAGCGTCTGCTGAACACACGCCAGGATGCATTATTGGACACGACACCGGCGTCGGTTTCTAGTGATTTATATAGTGCGACTCTGCTCATTTTGAGACCTACTGTACGCTTGCAGAAAAAATAACCTTTTTTGAAAAAGCTCCACAAATTCACATATTAAGTTTCAAATTTTGAAACGTCAACATTTTCCAAACGATACCTGGGTAAAAATTCGTGAAGTTTCACAGTGGTCGTCTCACTATCAGGTGAACTCGGATCGCTTCGGAGAAAGTAATGGTTAAAAAATACCAAACCCTGAATCTCAGTATTTTCGAAAAACAATAACCAGATGCGCTTTTTAGTCTATAGACTTAAATAACCTGCATTTTCAAGAGTTGGCCACTTGACTCCAGAAGACCGTCTGTGACTGCATTTTTTTGAAGAACTCCACACAAAGGAAAATGTGGTCATACGTTGCTCTCTCTTTGTGGTTCTTTTTGACAGGCAATGTAGATCATTTGATCAAACTTGTTATCTTTGGAAGTGGACCGCTGATGACATCAATGGCAACGGTTCTTTGCTCTGTTTTTTTTTTGTATTATCTTTTTTTGTCTTATCGGCCACTGAAATTGGTCATGAAAAACCTGAGAATTGTTTTTTTTTGTATGCGAAGCAAGTCAGGACACAGTACGAAAATAATCAGAAAGGTGAGAGTACAGGAAAACACTAGCAAATCGACTGGAATAAAAAATAGAAGAACTCGATGGTCCTTATTTGTGATTTATAAAAGGCAACATTCTCAATGGCGTTATACGATCAAAAACATCGAAAGTTTCCCCAAACAACTCCAATATCTTGGTATATGAATATCTTTTCAAAATCGTAGTTCTCGCTGTATCAAATACATGTAAACTGATCAGGATCATGTCGTGTGGCTTACGCAATGGGTGGCCATCTCAGTTGAAAACAGATTCCTGAGAATTTTTGATGTGCAAGTTCAACTCATGAAGGACGTATTTCAAAATACAAATCCAAAACCAGGCATGTAATAAAAAAACACCAACCTATACAGGGCTGCGTTCCGTAGGCCCAAGAAATTAGCGAAGGAAGTTAGTGCGTTTACATTCTTCACTTGTAGCGACGTCTTGCAAAATTTTGCATTTTCGCTAGTCTTTCGCGTGTACGGAACGAACACCAGTTTTCTAGGGTATCTACACTGCATTAGCAAATTTCTGAAGTTTCGGTCATCATGTCTGAACTGTGCGCACTTTGATTGGTCAAAAGTTAGCTTGGAAGGAGTCGGGCAGTAACAGAAGTCAATATAACCAGGAGATAACCAGTCCTGGTTATCTCTTCCTGCCTACATGTATATGAATCGCAAGCTCCGCCCCTTGAGGAACGTCGACAAACGAACAACAAGTTTTACCCGGCAACGCGTTATTTGTAGAGTAAACTGGCGGCTTGGAAACGAAGGTATATTAATAATGCTGCGTTCTGATAGAATAGATAAGCCGTCACTCAAAATCCTGGAGATAGTTCAATTGATTTCTCAGAAAAAAATTCATTTAAAAGAAGCGAGAGTATTTTGGACGCCGGAAGAACTTCTGAACAGTAATTAAACTATTATCAGGATAGTTTTGTTCAACTTTATGCTTTTTCTCTATATATCATTGTAGTCGATTACTTCACTTCATGAAAATCCTGATACACTTCTAACAACGGTATTGTTTGTTATAGGTCCTATGCAAATTTACCCTCTGACACAATGCCACCTACTCTATATTGAAAAGTGGCACTGCGGTAACATGATGAACGGCACAAGGAATTCCGTGTGTGGGTATCAATGCGCATGCCTCGGTCGGAAGGATGCTGATATCCTCTCCACCACATGCACACGCCTTTATGCACTGTACTTGTTTGGACTTAAGCCACTGGATCGGGTTCCCTCGGCTTTGTTTACTTCAATTACTGCTCGTCTTAATAAATTGCAATTCTATGTAAGCCATCGAAGTGATTTTCCATGTGCTGGCCACAGATTCCATTGCGACGTTATGCTTCCAGATGCCTATTTTGGTCCATTTTTCTGTTAAAATTCGACATCTGAAAACATATGTTGATCTTATCGGTAAATTGAACAGACCTGAAAGGCCTACAATCTTAACTGAGAATTAACATGTGTACGCATGCAGATAGGTGTAGATCCCAAACAACTTTTGCGGAGACACGACGTCGAGATCTCGACAGTAAGATTTTTTGCTTTAAAAATCTAATCCATTTTATTGCATTCTTCGCTGTGACAGTTGATCTCTGTACATTGATTTTTAACAGGTGGTATAGGTTTTGTCAACGTATAAATGAGATTTTGAATTTCACGTTGAACCAGATTCGTACAGGCTGACCAAAAAGGGAAATTTGCATAATTTATGGCAATACTCCAATCGTTGCGTATTTTTTTACTAGACTACCTATCGGGGTCATGGTCAAAGGTCCCGGATTCTGAGAACCAGTTTGGAGCCCTTTATTTAATGAAGAAGACTGGGCCTAAAATACGGGACCTTTTGATAGGAAATATTACCGTACAACCCAAAAAGGAATACTTTGATACAGTTAATGCGGAGCGCGTATGTTGTCACGTTTGCATAATTTAGAGTTCACTTTAGAAAAGTCGTACATAAAGGTCATGTAGACTTGACAAAACAATAGGGATTTCCCGTAGAATAGTGAGTGATTGAAAACTGAAGTGCTTGCTTTTAAATTTAAGATAATAGTATCTAATTATTAAAAGTTTCTTTCGACTCGTAATTACACTATGCGCTTAAATTGCTCGAGTTAAGTGACGATACAAATATTTTACTTTTAATCACAATAGTTTCCTAACGAAGCCTATTGAAGTAAAGACGGACACGATGTCGTTAGTACCATTAGTACTACTTATCACCGCTGTGAGCGCTTTTAAAGACCACACGGGTTTCAACTTGGCATCAGAGAGACAGGTAGGAGGAAATGGGGTGAAAGCGGAATTTAACGAATTCCGGCGGCCATTCTACACGGTATACAAGTAGCGCCATGTCGGATGAAATAAGCCAGTGAAAGCAGGTCTCAAAACGAGTCAGGGTAGAAACAAAATCTAATCTGCTTTTTTATTTGAAATACAAGAACTTGGTGAAATGAAGTTTTGCCGGATATGTTCCTCTGACGACATTGTTTTCGTTATTTGACAATGAAATTAGTCATTCCTGTTGCTCTTTCGTGAAAAGTTCTTCCTGGTTTTGCTTGAACGCACGTCTCAGGTCGCATGTTTGTCTAATCCATATAAAATTTACAAAGTGTATCTCCTCATTTACCCGAGGCGAAACCAGACACAAGATGGCGCTGTGGCGGCCATTTCGGTTGCTTTGATCTCAACCTCCGCGGCCCTTGGATGGATTTTTTTGACATTCAGTCGACAGATCTCTTCAAGAGCTTTCAGAGATGTGCGAACAATTTTTCTCTACCACTTCACCTTTCTGAAGTTATTCGAGATTATCTTGTGCCGTAGCTCCGTTGCCCTTTGCTGAATTATTTTTTAAACTTTTCGCTCGAATAGATTTCGTCATGATCTACAAGTATAGGGTTCGATTCATATATCGTTGCGATTTACCCTTCTCGAGGTATTCAAGATTGATTGGTGAGGGTAAGGTAAATGTACGTTGGCAGGCTTGCAGTGGTTGTCTCAAGGTTTAATAACATGGCGGTTTATTTATTTATTTATTATTGTGGTATTTAAAATGAGGGTGGCTGACTGACCAGGTTGTATTATTCTTAGTATGTGTATAAATTTCGTCATCAATATTTGATGACGATGATAATGATGACCATGATGATGACGATGATGATGATAACAATTATGACGGGGATGGCGATACGATGTTGTCGTTTCCAACGTCGTTCATATATGTGTAGTGCCGTAGGTGCCATCGCCCCTAAACTCGTATGTGTCATGGGAGCGTTAATCATCATCATCATCAGCATCATCATCACTGCAATCATCATCATAATCGTCATTCAACTTCACCAAACTTAGTGTACATGGCTGAGCTCATCATAACAATTTTGCGATCAGCATTCATCATCACCTCGAATGTTATCATTTATCATTAAATTTTGTCAAGTGTCACTCCCTAGAGCGCTTTCATCTTTTACACGTACACGTTCTGCCAGAGCAGGATTGAAAGTATGATCCCAGGCTCACCATATTAGTATTATTCTCCATAAGTAAAACAATAGAGTGAACGAAAAATCCTAAGACTATCTGAGAACAGTTGATAACTTTGGATAGTGATAGCAATATCAAACCTACAATCGAAGGGGTAAATTTTAATCAAATATTTATTTGCTTGTTCCTACTGTGCTCATGCATGACAGGAACTAAACGTCAATGCTATCTGAACATCATCTACGCTAAACAAAGTACAAGCGTATTAATTGAAAACTTGTAGATGGGAAAATAGTCTACAAATAATTGAGCTTTGTATTAATGACGTGCCTTGGGGGCTCATATCATGCAGCTGTTATTCCCCAATACCATGTCACGAAACTTACTGGAAATGGGTGAGTGATTAATCAAATTCGACACAACCCGTTCTTAGAAACATTTTGCAATTTCCAATGTGCTTCATATTCGCAATATCGTTACAACTTGTGTTTAGAACAGAGATAAGGAAATAGCATGCAAGTCCCACTCTTATTGTAGTGGGTCTGTTACACACGTGCGTTTTACCGGTGCCCAGTTGTAAGTCAAATATGCTTGCTAGTTATTCATATTCCATAGATTAAGACTCATCTGATGGGATTGGTTATCATTTGTTTTGTCCAAATGGTCATGGCAAGGCCACCACGTTTATGACATCGACAGGTAAGTGAAAGAATATTTATGTGCCTGCATCATCGCTCTCTCTTCTTCTTGATTGATGTTTCAGGTAAACATCACTTTTGTGGCTGTTGAAGAGAAAGACATAGTAGGAGGTTGGTGTACTATTATCGCCGTTGTGAGAAAAACACGCGTTCATAACTCTACGGCGTTTTACCGTTGATCTTAACTTTTCCAATTCGGAGCCCATGAATAAGTTAACTTGAAGATGACACCTGTAGCCAATATGTTACATGACTGATTAACTCCAAGTTAGCAGTTAAGGTTGGAGGGCCAGTTTCCTTGTGTTCGATAATTGCTCTAATCTCCAATGAGATCGTATCTAGCCTGACTGGGCTGTGCTGTTAAAAATAAAAGTTATGTTATTACATGTACGTATTTGAACATACATCGATAGAATTTAATAATTCCTTGTCAAATGCTGATCATGTTTAGTTTTTGAATCGCCAAAAGCGCCCAACTACAACCGAACTTGCTACAGACTATTCTTTCCGAATGTATCCTGTTCACACGTGGTCTGTAATAAGCCTGGTAGACAATGATTGGCCTGCCAGTTGTCATACCAGACAAAAGACTGTGGTTGGCAGTTAACAAACGAGCTAGATCACACCTTTAAAACATTACCTACGTCTGGTTAAGAAACTGAACAAACAATGTAAGCAATTGCCTGTTAGAATTGCCAAGCTCGTGTCCCACTTCTTTCCTTCAATAAAAACGTTCACATTCAGTGGAAGCCATTTATAGTTTTCCTTCGCGACACATTAGCCACAGCTTGGGGGTGGGGGAGTTTGTGAAGAAATGCACATGCAAAAGTAAGCATATGGAATGGTTAGTGTTCTAAGGATCAAATTATGTACATACCTTGGATGTTATCAGCAGGACGACGGTAGTAGGTGAAGACATGTCTGCCGTGGATCCCAATTTACGATCAAAGCTCGAACGCCCGGTCATAGCTACATGTATATGACAGTCGTATTTTGAAATAGTGCAAACAACTGATAGTTCGTGAAATGACGAGGTGGCTATTTAGGTTGAATTTGAGTTACGATTACGTTTATGTCAGCAGCAATATGTTTCACCCTTAAAGCAATAACAGTTTATCCTACGACTGGGTTTACTTTTACATGTAGTATAATCAGGATTACGACCATTGAAAATACTGCACCTGATGTCGGCCAGAACGTGACCTCGTGTGCGGATTTATTGGTGGCGAAAGAGCATTTGCTAAAACAGTTGTTGAAGGTAACTGAGGCAAGATTAAAGAAAATTTATTATTGTTCTTGGTAATGGACTCGTAAACGCAAATGTCCTACCGAGAGTTTGGTCCAACTGGCCTCGGACGAAACATAATCCCTGTGTTTAACTGCGATATTGTGTGCAGTATTGAAATAAAGATGTACAATGCAACTAATGCATTTATGTTACAGAACTGAAGATTGAATACACCGACGAGTCTATATATGAAGATCACATCGAAATTCACAGCCGAAGCCGACGCCAAAGCAGCTCGGGTCGTAAGTACATATACTGTAGAATCATAGATTATGGGGCAGATTGCTTTTGCAGACACGTGAAATTAAATTCCTATATTAAAAGGGTGTTTCCTCCAGAGAAAAATGATGATTTTGTTTAACAAAAGAGTCTCACCATTTGAAAGGCTTTCTACCGTCACAACGTTTGGAGAGATGTGCAGTATCGTAAGTCGTTTAGGACGCCCGTTTGGGAGGCACCTCGGTCAAAGGTCATAGGTCAAAAGGAAAGGTCAAAAGTCACGTGCGGCGAGTGCAACGAAAGAGACATCATCTTTCTACCGGAAGGAAGTCACACCGGCCACGGCTCGTCATTGTTGTATCCCCTTGGTTCTCTCTTATCTCTCCGGGCGAAAACAGATGATGTGCATAATCTGCGACAAATGATACTTACTTAGCAACAGATATCGCATATACCTATCCCAGATACCGACGATACTAAACTAATAATACTAATAATAAGATATTGTGACCACCTAAAATAGAACACAAATTTAATATTCTTTAAACGTGTATTAATAACAAAGAACATTCGAATACATTACAAAAATTATCCAGGCGCTCAGTCACTGTTATCCGTACGAGAAGTATTAAATATCCGCACGCTTCATATTAACTGTGTACTGGATTACTTACACCAGTTTTCCTTGTATAAGTTTCGATAAAGTCCGGGCTGACACGTATCTTACTTTATGCAGGGTCAATTAAGTATAATTCGAAAAAACACAATTCGAACCCGTCTGATTTAATAAGATGCTGGATCTTTTCGGTACTTTCCACAGGTATATGGATCTGTCACTATTTTCGACAGGCATTAGGATCTTTTCAGTACTTTCGACAGGCATACATGTATGGATCTTTTCAGTACTTTTGACCTGGCATATAACTTTCTTTATAGGCCTAGTGGGTGCATTACGTGCAATTTGTACCACTAACTTAGGCATGCCTCGTCTATTTATCGTCTACGTACTATAACAACGATATAAAAAATAAGACCGTCCGCCTGAACCTGCCATTTCTTCTTTATTTATCAGTAGACGACGTTGGGCATGTTGAAGTTTTACTAGGACTTTTGATGTTAACATTTGTCGACAGATACGATTTCGAATATTGCGAGATGGACACAGGACACGACCTATATGGATATATCCGGCAACTTTCTAGAGGACGTGATTAAACCCGACATGCAAGCGGCTTTCGAGAGGGAAAAAACAACTTTGGTTTCCGCGAACAGACACACTGAAGAAAACGGGGTCTACAACACGGGCACGCCTGGTTCATTGAAGTTGGAATTCGAAGGGGACTAGTGCATCGCACTTTGCTCTAAAACTTATTACGTGGGGACGGATGACTGTAAATTTCATTTTAGCTGTAAAGGAGTGCAACGTCGAGGTCTCACAAAGTTATATCTCAAAAACAGGTCTTCGACGACGGCGTCACCACTGAACCTTCGGACGTTTAATTAGGGACATTTGATGATGTCTGCAAGTCTTGGTGGTGTTTATGGTTTATTCGAAAGTTCTTTGTTATTAATACACGTTTAAACAATATTAAGTTTATGTTCTAATTTAGGTGGTCACAATATCTCATTATTAATTTTGTACCGTCGGTGCCTGAGTAAGGTATGTGCGACATCTGTTGTTGGGTTAGGTGGTAATCTCCTTTTCATTTTTCATTGGTTATACGCGACATCTGTTGTTGAGTAAGGTGATTATCCCATTATCATTTGTCACGGTATATGCGCAAAATCTGTTTTTGAGAGATGAGAGACAACCAAGGGGAAAGAGCAATGACCACACGTAGTGCACGCAAAATAAGGTAATCCAATTTTTTTTTTCAGAAGCGTAATTCCTATTTTGTTTCGGCCCTCGACCAGTTGAACTCTACAAACACAACCTATTCAACGTCATTTTAGTGTCAGAACATCCGGGTTGGTAGACGGTGACACGCCCTAATGTACCTGATAACGTCACCTGTCATGTTATTTCCAATTCGACCTTCCGGTTTACTGACGACTTCCGATAACACGCATGACCTTGGATCAGGTTCCTCTCTAACAGGTTCAGTTCAATCCATTACCTAATGAGGTGTGGCGTCCTTGTCACTTCCTTCCGCCATACGCGGACGATGTCACTTTTGGTTGCACTCACCGTACGTGACCCTTGACCGTTCTCTTTTGACCTAGAGCCTTAATTTGACCAAGAAGCATCCCACTACTGAGATGACTCGCGACCGCGCGGCATGGCACAGCTAGATGGGCAGATGAGAGTGTGCTGCTGCCCTCGGCAAAAGAAATAAAAATATAACATGTGCAAGATTAGGAAGTTTTTCAATGACCGGTACGAAGAAAATGCGAGGCGTCAGTTCATTCTTCTACCTACGTTTGCCGCGAACCTTGCACCTTCAATTTAACAAGTTTCGCCCCCGCCCTATTCGGTTATCGCGAACTTTGGACGACGCTTATGAACGTACGTTTTAACAACCTTCTGCCAGGAAAGACCTGCCAAGGACGAATTTCGGCATTGTTGCTCCCTGGCGCCAGTAGGGGCCTACCACGTCTATGCCATGCCGGGTATGAAGCAATCTAAACTTGAAGGGACGGGTTAAGTGACACTCTCAAAACTGACTCTGAGCCGGTTGGTTTCCCGTCATGTTTAAGATAACCTTCACATATACGTTGCGTAGGTTTTGGGGGTAAGTATGCTAACACGGAATGTTTCGTTAGCTTAGATTGGTTTAACTGGTATACAATGTAGTAGGCCTAGCTGCAATGTATTCCTGTGAAGCAACCTGTTGTGAACGTAACCGTTTTTGTTCCGGTCATATAATGTTGATACGTCTGACTACCGGGGAGTGCGCAATCGTTTTAGAGCTCGTGGTAACAATTTAGTGATGACAAGAAATCCACATGCGTGCTATTTGACAGTTCACCGTGGCATTCACGCTATAGTTTCGTACGATTTCAGAGTGTACTGATGACCCCACCACAAGTATCACCGTTACTTTGAAGGAAACAGGCCAGCAAATCAAGAACGTTTCTTGTGTTGCGTTCTTCCTTAGAACAGGGATCGGGTTCTGCGGCCACAAAGAGCTTGAGAAGAGATGTTGTGCTACACGACACAGGCACTGCGAGCGTAAGTACATGAACAGCTACATGCACATGTATAACGCAGTTGGGATTTTGTTACCCCGACACCTATGTCAGAGTGTGACCACACGTTTTCTCGTCCACTTGCGCCGAAAATCCCATAAGCGTAAAATTCCCTAATAAATAGGATTAGTCGAAACAGAAGCACGTGTTTGGTGGCGAAGGTAGTTGAGATTACGAGGTGGTGGCACTGGCGTGGTGGTCGTGTTATTCTGTTGCTGTTGTTGTTGTTATTGTTGCTGTTCTTGCTGCTGCTGCTCCTGCTGCTGCTTCTGATGCTGTTAGTGTTGTTGCTGTTTTTGCTGCTGCTGCTGCTGTTATCGTTGTCGCTGTCACGATTGTCGTAGTGGTCGTCGTTTCGTGGTCGCGGTGGCTGTGATTGTGGTTCTGGCGGTGAGGGTATTGGAGGTGTCATGGTGGTTGTGATGCTTGAGGCTGTGGCGAGGTGTTGGTAGTGTCGACAACAATGAAAATGATGAGGACGATGCCATTACAACCATGCTGGTCTTATTTTTTTCAGTTTGCCCCGACTTTCCAGGCACGTTAGTGAATGGTTATACATGCGATGAATTTTTCCAACTTACTGGCTCACAGTCGTGCGCCATAGACAAACTGAGACAGCACTGCTGCGGCTCGAGGCGGCGATATTGCGAAAGTGAGTAATCGGTTTGTATGTGCTTCTGTGTTCGTAGGTGTGATGCACATGTATGACTAAGTGACTTTTAAATAAGTGTAGTTTTAATAATCTAATTACCAAATTTGCAGAAGCCGACATGAATACTATATAAAACGTAGTAGCTTCCTTAAACGCGAAAACACAAGACTTCGTGAATTGTCGCCATGTCATTACATGAGAAGAACGTGATCACAATTGTGCTGTGGTATTTTTAAGGTATGAATGCTTTCATAGCTCACTGAGAAAAGGTTACTAGTCCAATGTTTGGTGATAGAGCTCGCTTTGATTGAAATCACCAAGACAGGGTTTAATAACTCTTTGGTGTTTGTGTGGTGTTGTGGTGTACTTTACGTGCGCTATCTGCCTTCCCGGAGGCATTGGAGACGAACGTAACCCCGCTAATCCTTACGACCTTAGGCCGAAGAAAAATTTGTATTGATATTTATGCGACTACTGTATACGTACATGCACTGGCTGAAATAATACCTACGTGGTAACTCTACCTACTGTCTGAGCTATGATCCTGCCGTAAAAAGTCTTTTGACCCATTTTGGTGGTTTAACTTCGTATTTGTTTCTTCCATTGAAGCCTGTTATCAGGATACCACTGGAATACGCATAAATGACATGACTTGTAAAGAGGTGCTTTCCAAAAGTGACAAAGCGCAACTCTGTGACCATCATCTGATAAAACAACACTGCTGCGCCTCAGTCGCTCACTATTGTCGTAAGTTGGTCTCGTGACGTTATACACTGACATATACATGTATTGTAATGTGTTCTATGGTTTGGCCTGTCTGGCAGGACCCTGTGTTAAGTTTTTTTGCAAGAATTTTTAATAGACTTAATGTAGCACTTATGATTTACAACCAACAAGACCAAAAGTGAGGCCAAAGACGGTCTATTAGTTGAAACCGAAAGTTTTATATATATATGCTGCTGCCAGAAGAATTATGATCGGATTTTTCTCTAAATGACCAAAATTTACTACTTACCACCACCATTATACATGAATTCGTAAGGAACAAATTTTATTGATATTTGTCCTTGAGTTTTACAATCTAATGGGCCCAAGCAATGTTCAAGTAAAGATAGTTTGCTTTCGATTCGAGAACCGCCAAAGGCAGTGATACTTATCTGCACACCTCAGTAAAGAGGTGTTTTCCATTTGTACGTTCTCATGTAATCGCATCCCAATTGCATCCGAAATGTTGTAAAAATTAGAGTTTCAAGACTAATGTTGTTGTTGACCCCGTATTTAGTTGCACTCCACCGAGTGTACTTGTCTGGATTCGCATTAGGTGACAAATGCGTAGTTAGTAAGCTCTCCTCTGGTAAGACCAAAAACAGCCTTTTCTGAATTTTTGTCTTCGATCTTCACCTAGCTCGATTGTCAGTTATAACTTAGATTTGTTTTTAAGTTTTTTTAAGACTCAGAAGTCTTAATCATTTTTCTTGAAACGTTCCCCTGGTATAACACCAAATCCATTTGGTTTCGAACTCTTCTTGTAGCCTGCAAAGCAGACGTTCCTGGAGCCCTTTTCTTCCACGGTAACGCGAAGGGTAATTTGGCGAACTGTGCTTCGATATTTACTGTTGGAAACCTTGTTGACACTTGCAAGCACCCCAACGCCTGGGAGAAATGCTGCAAAACTCGCCAGCACTACTGCGAGACACCACCGGAAACAAGTTTGATCGGCCGATAGATGGCACCTCTTCAAGTATCGTCTGCAATTTTTCCGAATTGGTAATAAATTGAATCAAATAAGAAAGAATCAAGAAAAATAGCTGTTTGTTTGATTTATCACCTACAACTATTCTGTCAATCCAAAGTTCACTCGTACAGTGCACTAAAGAGAAATCAAAATATTACATCCCAATATGTATAATCGTGGTACATGTACTTATGTGTGACACAACTAATTCAAGAACCAAATAAGAGTGGACAGGTACGTTCATTTTTCGAGGTTGCGTTTGTTTTAAGGACCAATTAATACATGAACTGTGGGTAGCACCGTGACTTCGTGAAGTTATTGACTCCGAGCAGCCATTCCGTTGTGTTTCTGTGATTTATTTAGAAATCCGCGATTCCAGTTGTTGGCTTCCTGTCATTCAGTAGAATTGAATAACACCTGGCCTTATACAATGTATGTTGGCAATCAAAATACACGGCTACTTTCTACGTTTAACTTGACTTTAATAGCGTCGGGCGGCCGGCACCGCTGAGGTCGTGGGTTTGAATCCTTGCCGGAGGCAACATCGACATTTTACATTTTGAGAAAAGCAATTTTTCGTTTTTTGAACGATTAGTAGTTCACCATTTTTTCACCATTACGTACGAAATGGACTCATTGTCATGTAACTTACTCAGGCAATTTCAATTTCATTGTTCATCTTAGCAAGATTTTATCCTTCGTCAAAGGTCAATGGATAGCGCCTGCAGTGTGTCTTAGTATCCTTGTTTCCCTACGTATATGTACTGGAAATATAACTCTTCTCCCTGTGATTCCTCCTACATTTCTCGAAGGATCAACCGAAGTTTTAAAAAAGTATGCTTGTATAGGTAAGTAGTGCTCATTACGGCGATTTTGCGTTGCTCCCAATTTGTTCGATTCTGTAGCCCAACAACAAATTGGGAAGTTTACCCCTGCAGCCAATATCTTATTCGACTGATTAACTCCATTCTGGAATTCGTGGTTGGAGGGCCAGCTCTCTTTTGTTCGCTAAGTGCTCTAATCTTAAAAAGATCGTATCTACCCTGACTGGGCTGAGCTGTTAAAAATGCAAGTTAATTTATAACATATTTGAACATAAACCGATAACATTTCTGAAATCCTCGTCTAATGGTGATCCTGTTTAGATCTTGAATCGCCAAAATCGCCCAACTGCAACCGCAGTTACGATAATCTATCCTTCCTACCTATTCGCTTTGGGTTTGAGGGTGTTCACACGTGGTCTGTAATAAGACTGTTGTCATAACAGGCAAAAAACTTTGCTTGGCAGTGAACAAAGAAGCTAGATGCATGGGTGGCGCACCATAAGAGGCTGGGGGGCTACAGCCCCCCCACTTTTTTCAGTGCTACGCCACCCATGGTCTATAGGCGGTGCACCACAAGGGGGCTGAGGGGGCTTCAGCTCCCCCACACTTTTTTTCAGTGCTGCGCCGCCCATTAGATGTTATCACACGCTCAGAATCCCTTCGTCTGGTAAACTCACTGACCGGTAAAACACTGTCATGTGCAGCACCTTTCATGAGTAGCAGCTTCATGTGTTCAGGTGGGGAGGGCCTGCCATTAATCTTAATGACAAAGCTAGAGATTTGTAACATACTTTTTATAGGGAGCGTGCAGTACCTCGCGGCAAGAACCTCATCCAAAATCGCGTGGTTCATGCGGCGTCTTAGACTTAGACATACATGTATCTTGCTTTTCACTGAGACACTTTGGTTATTGCACGTTCCCCAAAATTTCCGTCCGCGTTTTAGCGGACTTTGTCAGACAACCCGGGAATGAATAAGTCATGAACAAAACACTCCACCAAAGGCATCACTGGCACCAATGCAACACTGAAATTTGCCTAAGATTGAAAAGGTGTACCCATACAAACTATGGCAACTACCTACTAAAATGCAGTTAGTACATATGAGACGCAAAACAATGGACAATTAAGTTTCTGGTCAAGTGTTGCAACGCAGTGTTGTGCGAGAGTATCGAAAACGTATACTCTCCCAAAGATCAAGAATAATGTTGAGATGTAAATACGGTGCCGCCGCGCCTGAAGTTGCAAATTTTGCCCGTCAGATTCGAGATCTGCCCGCCTGTCAACAACAAAGACAGGATAGTTGCAGAATTTACAAATAAACTCTTATTATGTAACGACAGCAATATCATTGGCATACCTGCGTTTAGAATTCGTGATATTGAGAGGTGTATACCACATATACGGAAACAATTAAAACAGTTACGTGTTAAATTAAACAGGGTTCACGGTGACTAAATTGCTAAAAATCTAGACCAAAGGAGGTTGGGTGACGTCCAGGGTCGTTTGTAATTTTTGACGGTATGTACCTGTGAGGGTACCCACCTGTTGTTTGTCTACATCAATGGGCTAAAATTACACTGGATAACAAACTGTCAACAATTTTTTATTCCAAAATGGCGGAACACTTACAGTGCACATAAGTTTCTACTGACGGAATTTACTGGATACACGTCAGTACTGTTGGCAACTGTTATTCATACTCTTTCCAATTTTCGGTACATTTTGTCGATCCTCCAGAGAATAACTATACAGAATGTCACAAAGAGACGTAAAAACAAAATATAAAATGGCGGCATTAGTTCGCCGATCTATTCACGAATATTTTTTTTAAGAAAACAGCTTCCATTGAACTGTAATACACATAACTCCTGTCTCCTACTTCCATAGAGAAAAATTATATCCAGCACATTCGGGAATGTTTGAAATTGAAGTTGGCAAACTTTCGTAACGCAGTCTAATACTTGTATTGGAGTTTGAATGAAGGGGCTTAAACCCGCCTTCCATGGCAGGGAACAACGTTTGATATGGAGCTTTTACTGGTCAAGTTACTCTAAAGTCAAGATAAATGAAATTGGAGGGATTCGATAGACATATTTTAGCAACCAAAATCTTCAACTTGGTTGGTGAAGGCGTGTCATTTCATGCGCAGAGTATGGGCAAAAAGAGCACAGAAACAACTTCTCAATATATGTAATGGCGAAAGACCAATTCTATAAAAATTCCATTAATACACGGAACACGTCTTTATAACCGCTTTAAGTTCCTGAATACAACGATTTCGTGAAAGACAGACCAGGAAAGTGGTCACGGAATTTTCGAAAAAGTGGTGCACTTGCAAGCAAAAGGAACTGTTTTGCTTAAACGCAATCTCGTGGGGGCTTTCGTGTGCACTTTCATAAACTTAGTAAAATAGCAGTGTTGAACCTAAATCATCAAATGTTACCGAGAATATCACTTTTGTTTACATGTTGACCCCTGTCATTTCACACGGTTATCGTTCTCGACACCAGGAAATTTACAGAATTTCGATGTTTTTTTTTGTAGATAGTGAATCTGCCTCGGGAGGGAAATAACATTTGCGCAACTGCGTTGTTGCTAATTCACGCTATAAAAGGCGCCTAACTGCAAGCAAAAATCAGAACTAAGACTCGAAGCAAAGGCACACTTTAAGAAGCTTTAAGACAAGACACTGTAAGTATTCGACGATTCTCACCTTCGTCTACCTACATGTATCTCATGATAGACTATTTGACAGCTTTGCCAAACTTAATCACTTTCAACCTTTCTTAAATCAGATCTGTGTCTGTGTAAGTGGGTATGTTTAACCAAGGCAAGTTTCATCAACTAGAAGTGCCACATGCTATACGCATTGATTGTTAAAGGTTAAACAAAATAGTGAAAAAGTAAATTAAAATGCCTGCGTTTCACTTTTTATTGAAGCTGCAAAGCTGATACAGATGTTGACTTAAAAATATAAAGCACAGTGAACTTCTACGGTGTAGGCTGCGAAAATCTAACATACAGCGGCAGTCACTGACTTGGTTTTGCCGTTTAGGTGTCAAGAGTGGTGATCACATCTTTCTTCTTCGAAGTTCATATAACTCACCGTTCTATTCTTGTATCCTCATCCAGAAAACCCTGTTGACGCCATGTTGCCATTCGCATTGTTGCTCCTGTTGGTTGGGCCGGTAACAGCTGAAAATGAGGTAAGGCGGGAGCTTTAATGTTATTCGTCATAATTTGACCATGAAGCAAACTAGAAATACATGTTGTACATATGACTTGCCATTTGAGTTATTTTGGGGATTAGTAACATTAGAAGATTTGGACTCGGAAATGCAAGTATTTTGCCAACACATTTAGAAAAACTTTAACTATTCATTATGTCTCTCGGTATACCTGTCGGTCTCACACTCTTCCGGGGTTGAGTCACTCACGTACTTACCGCCATCAAGCACTTTTTAGATACAGTGCATAGCATTTGTCACATAGAACCTTCCGTAAAAACAAGCAGACCAATGCACTATCGAGCAGCTAGTCTCAATAAGTTTTCCTTAGAAATTGACCCTTGGTTTCGTAACTTTCAGCCCTGTTTGTGTTGCCCTTATTTTACTATTGCTTTTTAAATGATGAACTGCATAATGCAACACTCAGTAAATTGATATTTATATTGATATCTTAACTTGTTGTAGGTGATGATTACTTTCGAACCTGCCGAAGAGTTCGACGAAGGTACGTGACGTTTACACTAATCACGTCATGTGAACGTGTCAGTTTTCACATTTTACATTACGATGTCCACTAAAAACCTTAATTTGTGACTCAGTAGTGTTTTGAGATGACATTGGTGACGATAAAGGGTACTAAAAATGGGCTAAAATAAGAAGGGGCTATAGCCCCCCAGCCCTCACGGTCTGCCACCCATGTCATCAGCAGGCTACATATCTGCACATGTAATTCCCACCAAAATCACCGTACCACTGAAGCACATGTTGCAGCCATCTTTTTGTGAACTCAAAACACTCCCAAAATGCACCACTTTCTTACCACAAATTAGATTAAAATCGAAATGCTGTGTTGCTAGAACCTAGATCACAGGTCACAAACAGCAGGAAACTCTCTGCGGAGGCGTCACTAATTTCGGATCCCAGTCGAAACTTCCGGATATGTGCGTTGGGACGGGATATTATGGTACTTTCGTTCTGCGTCTTAGCAATGCCAACGATAACATTTCAGCATTGAAAATTGATGCTGTGAGTATTTTAGCAATAGCTCATTAAGACTAACTACATAATACAAGCACTAAACGCACAACAAACAATCACACGGTGCTAATGTACATGCCGGGCTCTCCAGCTCGACAGGTGCCGCTAGCGAACAAGGGTGTTGGCACTTTTACGCAAGGTCACATACCTCTTGCATTAGGAATACACAGAGTTGGCAGTGCATGTACTATAATTTATGGTTACACCAAAGTAGTCGCATCTTTTATGCAGTTAGTGCCAGGTGTTTTTCAAAGTGCACATGATGTTGATTACCACCCCTGCAAACAATCAAGTTCTCCGAGTCGGTGCGTACCAGCAGTCGAAACTGTGTTTCGCGACGCTCACACTGACACAAAAAATGTTTTCAAAAATAGGGTATAGTGTTGTGAATTTTACAGAGCACACAATTAACGTCTCAATATTGAAATTCTTTATGGATGTTACAGAAATTGAGGTTACGTATGCGCCCGAAGCCATGTACAGTGACGATGTGAAAGTCGAGGTCGCCAGAGAACGACGACAGTCCTCCTCGCGTAAGTGTTGGTCTTTTTCGTCTTCTGGTTTCTCATGCTTGTCAATTTCTTTGTCTTCGTGCTCTGTAAGTTTGAAAGTTAAGACCGTCCCGGCGGAACGTCGGAACCCGTTTCGTGTTAGCACAATTCTACTCTCCACTTCTAGCGTCAATAGCGCCATTTATTCCATATCGCATCTCACCCATTTCCTATTTTTTCATCACCTCCCTTTTTCTTCTTAGCCTTTTTTTCCTCACCCCATCTTCCCTCCTGTTGTTTATCCTTTCATCCGAACCCATGTTCGAGCACTCCTTTTGCAACAGATGGTATTTTAGCCAACCATACTGTTTTCCCTCATACTCTTATTGTAAATAATGATAACCCATGTCCAGTGGTGCTTCAACGAGTTACATTCTCGAAAAAATCTAAAAAGACTGCAATAAACATTAGAAGCGAACCCATAGTACAATGAAAGCTTGTGGTATATCTGAAATCAATTTCCTCACAAACGCCATAATCAACGAGGCGTCTCCTCCATAACTATGGGTCGATTAAGTTTAGGAATGTTTTGTAGGAGAAATATTTGCCTACATTTAGTTTATAATTTCAGAGTGCACGGACGATCCAACGGCCAGCTTCTCCATAACGGAAAAGTCGACTGGGACAAAATACACGGGCTTGTCTTGCGTTGCGCTGTTCTTAAAGACAGGGGGAGCTTTCTGCGGTCACGATGAACTGAAACAAAAATGTTGCGCAACTCGTCATAGGCACTGCGAACGTAAGGGATTTCACTGAATGAATACATAAATGACTTGTGCATTTTATAACTCTTGAAATAACCACAAGCTCTGATCTAAAATAAGTTCACACTGAGCTTGAAACTGAACGTCACAGCCAAGTATATCACTGTTGTCTCGGACTCCCGCAATTTATAGTAGGTTAGACAGCGGCATAACAGATTCACGTCCAAGTGTTCGTCCGCAAGTCAGGTATACGAACGGGTAAGATCACGTGCTTTGCTTGGAATTGTCTCTTTTCACGAATCTCGTACCTATGATGCGAAATTAACCCTTTGAACATGCAAGCGTGTATAGCCTTTCCGTGTGTGGGTTTTGGGTTGGTTTCCCTGCAGGTACTAAGCTAACTTGGCATATTTTATTTGAAGCGAGGAGCGAATCGAGTGTATTACATGCCGTCTGCAAACATTTGCATGGCGATTTCATTCGTTGTCCATAAAAGTAGACATGCGTGATCTAACTACACTCGCAAGGAATTGGTCTAATTTGAGATAAAAAGAACCTGCCCCTCTTAATTTTTGTGTTCAGTCACCAAACTGTTTTATAACAAAATGCATTGATGTCTTTCCAAGGACGTCATGGTGGAACCGGTTCTAATTTTTGTTGAGGAAGATTTTAAAAGTTTAAATGTTCTATTATCAGTTTGTCCGGACACCAACGGTGTGAGAATAAGCGGCTACACGTGTGACGAATACTTCCAACTGACTGGCGCTTTGTCATGTGCAAACGACCAACTCAGAAAGTACTGCTGTGGGACGCGACGCCGATATTGTGAAAGTGAGTAAAATAGTCCACAATTACCACATATACGTTTTTATGAATCTAGAAATCGGCCGCCGGAATCTGACCAACGAATTAAATAGTAAGACGAGGTTTTTCATTGATATTCTATGAGCCATCTACGACTTGTCTTATCAATTTGCCGTTGCAGCTGCAACTACGTCATGTCATGAAACTATTTTTGTCATTCGTATAGACGTCTCTCCTTACTGGGATTCGTCTTATGCGAAACAGCACAGGCGAAGTGTACTTGTACTTGTATGGCTATAGAAGTCAGTAGGGAATTCCGTCTGTTGAGTTTGTTAAGAACTAGTCGTCCGTCAGTGGTGATTTTTCGTCTCATGCGTCGTCGCGAGGAGTAATCCGGCATCGACTTAGATTCATGTAGAAAATTTGGCTCTAGCTTCAGTTTCGGTTTTCTTCTGTCGCCCCAGGTTACCGTTATCGCTACAACCTAGGGTCTGTTTTAGCTTTTACTTGAAGAAACTCGGGGAAAATGCACCTGATAGCAATATCCGTTTTACAGCTTGCTATCAAGACACAACTGGCATTCGCTTGAACGACATGACCTGTCAAGAAATTCTGTCTCAAGACGACAAAGGTCAACTTTGCGACCACCACTTGATAAAACAGCATTGCTGTGCGTCTGTGGCTCACTACTGCCGTAAGTTGAAAAGAATTTCCGTCAATCTCACAATCTTCCTCACTTCAGATGTTTATACTGGTGATTGAGTTGGTTGATGTAAATATACAAAAGTTGTGTTCTATACATGTTGTGTGTCACCTTATGCCCTAAAGTACATTGTATTGAAAGTTTTGATTTCCAAACATTGGGTGGTTATTAGAGTAGACACTTGGATTTACCTTGCATACAACGTCCTCTCGTCCTTTTCAGCCTGTAAAGCCGATGTTCCGGCTGCTCTTTTCACCCACAATGAAGCAAAAGGCAACGTGGCAGACTGTGCCAACATTTTCAAGGTCGGGAAATTAGCAGATCAGTGCAAACATCCAAATCTTTGGGAGAAGTGTTGCAAAACACGACAAAACTTCTGCTCCCTTCCACCGGAAACCACATTGATCGGCCGATAGGTGGCCTTATGAGAGGACGTTCGTAATATTTTTTGGGGGAATTTGAGGTCATTTCATTCTGAGAAGACCTTTATTTGAGAGGAAGTTGTCGTGTTTTATGTTATGTACTTCGTTGATTGGAGAATAATAAACGCTATTCATTTCGAATTGAGTTGAACCACATCATTGTGACACGGTCAGACGCACTCACGCATACATGTAGGTAAGCCTACAATCATACAAACGTAATTTAGCGTGTTTTAAAAGCTACCAACATGTTTCAAGAGACTAGGAGAATAAGGTGGCCCAAGAGAGTAAAACGTTCAGATTTCAGCACACATTGGCCGTTAGAAATTAGTAGCCACCGGTGGTAACCACGAAGCGGGGGATTGAGAAAATGTGGGTCTCTCGGGGGCAAACTATTACGTAATGAAATCTGTCAGTGTGGACATTTTCCAGTCCTTCCTGCATTTTCCCAGAGATAACGACCAGGATGAGAGATAAAGAGATTGGCCACTGGGGCCAATCTTTCTTCCAATAACATATGTCCGCCATCTTTCGGCTGCCCCCGATTATTTGTTATCCTTGTTGGCGTGTTAAACGCAAACCTGTTTAAGCAAGCCGCGCAATGCTTATCGACAAGGCTGAGTTCCACAGTAACAAATCTGCTGTAGACGCATTTCTCTCCTTAGTGCTGAATCACCAAACTCCATTTTCTCATATCTTTTACTAAGGGGACAATCTTTGCGTGAAATTGACTACCGAGGGATCGAACCCATGGGACACACAATAGCTCTGAAGATGAGCCTAAATCCACGCTTCAGAGCCGTGGTAAACTAACACACCTTCCTTGATTTCAGCGAATACAGGGCAGCGAACAGCGAGGATTCGCCATTGGTAATAAAATCACAAAAGTACAACAGATTTTGTTGTTTTGTATCTCTGGTAAAAGAGTTTTTTATTTCTGTCTAAAAAATGATTAGGTTTTTAAAATTTCATACAAAATTGATGGCTAAGATTTCGAGTCATTCTTTATAACATAGGCATAGCGTTGGCGGGTCTAGGATGTCGTAAGGGTCAGAGTGTGGTCTGCTCGCCACCTGTTGGCCACATCAGTCCAGACTTACATGTATAACTGATATAGATAGCGTTTCGGAGCTCTTCACAAGCACTTTGATAGAAGAAAAACTATGATTGTAGTCTGCTTTTGCTTGTTTTTTTTTGTACCTGAGATTTTATCCACCAGTGCCCACTTGCACAAAATTTCAAAGTAATATGCTGTATAAGTTTGACTGTTGCGTGCCGTTATGTGCATTGTTCGAGAATAATAACGTGGCCCGTGATAATGCGGCGTCATTGTTAACTTTTATGCAACTGGGCAACAATAGCGTCTCATTACCACGCATCACGTTGCTATTTTTGAACAATGCACCTGACGTCATGCAGCAATCAAACTTATCCAGTGGATAATTTTGAAGTTTTATAAAACCGAGCCCAGTTTTTTTTTCTGGAGAAAATCGACAAAATATCACAGTCAGACAAACTGTCAGCAAACTTATTTTAATTGCATCAATATTTGCACTTAGTCTTCTACTGAGACAGGTTTTGTTACACATGGCGCTGTTTTATTGGCAGAGAAAAACGCAAAAGGTTATTAGTACTACTGGCTTCATATCATTTCATATAANCGAGAAAATATATACAGTACAACTTTTTGGTACTGCGTATCTTATGGGGCACATCACAAAAAATTGGAATCGCATCATTCCTTTATGAAACTAAGATCAAGGCAAAGAAATTGTAATCTCCGGGCTTAGTTAGTGATGGAGAACATGGCCAGGCATTACAGACTGGCTTGTCACGACGTGTCATTTTATGCGGCGACTGCTGTATCAAGGAATGACGGATTGACAATTCTTTGCAAGACCAAAAATCAACCCTCTTATTAGTCAGGAAAAAGGTTAGTGTTTCGATGGATTGGGAGTGTATTGTCACCTTAAATTTAGTGAACCATTGGCTTTCATCATATCAGTCTGGATTTTAATAGTTTGGAATTAAACGAAAGGAAGATATTGCGGAGTCATGCATAATTTCAGTGACAAAAGATGGCTGAGATTATTTTAGAGAGTGTTACGTGACCTATATTTCTCGAAATGCGACGAAAGCAAAGAAATGCAATACCTCGAGGTCTGCACCCAGCTCGTGCAGAAGTCAACATTTTATTTTCATAAAATCTTATAATTCTATTCTTGACTGATGGTCGCATATTATACATAGATACAGTGATTATCCCCCCTAGTCACAGTAGTGCAAATCATACTAAGATGGGAAATGGTTGAGATTTCAAGGGCCCTGGTAAAAGAGTGACGTCAAGCAACGGAGGCGGAAAATGAAATGTTGTTGTCCCCAACAATTAATCGAGATACTTGCAAAAATATTGGTAACTCACTGTTTCTTATTAATCCAATATGAATCTTTGGCATGTTGAAGTGGGCTCGTAAATGTGTGCAATTTTTTTGCTCCTCCATAAATCATCCATCCGATACTTTGTCTTTAACTTATAGTATTGAAAACATTAAAAAAATTACAGGTCTGGACCAAGAATTTTTAATTTAACAATGATTTTACATAAATTTTGCATAATTATACCACCAGAGATTTTTCAAACCTTAATATGTTTCAATTTACTCAAAAAGAAATGTTTGAATATTACATCATTTGAGAAATTTACTGTTCAAAAATTCCCAATTCCAATGGTCGATGGACCCCCATGGTTCTTCTGTTTGCAAACGACTGAACATGTAATATTGGCTCAGAGATGACTTAAGGGAAGTAGACACCATTTTAAATTTCGTAAGCATTCCAGTTCAGTTTTACTGCTTGTTTATATTGTTTGTGAGTATGACTGAATAAATAGCTTTATGTTCTATGAAAAGGCAATGAATGTTTTTTTCTCTTTACACCACGTGAGCGGTTTTTACGACACTGTCGTAAGGCGGTAAAGGTAAAGACGCATAAGATAGCCGACAAAGGAAAACGGTTGACGTAAAGTGGATTCGGAATCTTTGTAGAAGTGGTACACTTCTGACCAAAAGTACAGTTTTGCTTAAATGCACTCGAGGAGGCGGTGTGCCCTAGGGTGATAGATTACCTCCTTCTTTACTTGAGGTCATGGTTTTGACTAACACTGGCGACCACACTGTTAGACCCTTGTGTCAGGTTTCTAGCTCCTAACCACACATGTATTTTAATAAAGTTCCAAAATAGTTCCAGGTGATCAGTGTAATGGGCCCACATGCGCGGCCTGAGCACGTCTGGTACAACGTGTACCAGACCGTCTGCAGATATGTTTTAATGCACTCGAATCTTTCACGTGAACTTTCCTTACCTAACTGAAGGTGAAATATTAGCCAATCCTTCATTACCTAAGGTTTCTGAGAAAACAGTCCTTCGGTGTTGACGCATGTTAACTGTTCTTTCACAGGTTATCAATTTCGTTGAATTGCCTTGTTCCCTTGTAGGTAGCTAATCTACATCAAGGGCGAATAAATATTTTTGCTGCAAAGTCAAGAGCGTCAATGCAAATTAAAGATATAAAAGGCACCGCTTCGCAAGAAGATATCATCCAGAAAGACATCTTGACGCCATGTTCCAAATCGCATTTTTGTTCCTGCTGGTGGGGTGGGTCACTGCAGGAAATGAGGTAAGGAACGTGATACAAGAGTTTGAATGCCAGTCGCCATGATTTGAAGCAAGGTAGATTAGGCATGTTTTTTCACTTGGATCAATTCGAAACCAGACCCCACGATTTAAACTAAGCCCAAAAAGCCAAGTAATTTGCTAAAACAAATTCAATTTGAAAATACTTTATATTTCCATCACGTAATATGGGCATAATTCCTGCATGCATGCACATATGTTCTGTACAAAATTTCTGCCAATTTGAAATACGCTTAAAGCGTTGATGTCATAAGGTGAGCACATGGTTTTAGGAAAATTCGGTACATGTATTCTGAAAACAAAAAGTCACAAAATCACTGATTTACTCAGTGCGGGCACCGATTTAAAAAACATAGCTTACACGAAAGTCTAAAATGTTAAGAGAACTGTTGGGGGTGCACTTAAAGGGTTACACTTGAATGAACAGCACGAGACTGAATGCTTAGAAGAATCACTAATAGTGTGATGCACTGAAAATGTTGTAAGCAGTCCCCTGAAAGGGTCGTTTCATGTTTATTCAAATTAATGCACATCGCGATGCAATGATTTCCATCTTTAAGCAAGTACTCCATCACCTAGCACAGGAAGTTTCAAATGAAGGGCATGACACAACCCGTCAAAAGTCAAGTCCCTGTCAATTGATCCTTCAAGTCCTCCGAATGGTAGACATCAACTGTTAACAAGTTGAGAAAGACCAGTTTATGAGAGGTCCATTCGTCATTCCCATTTGAGGTCGTAATCGGGAATGAAGTGGGTCTTTACCATTCAAAACTGAAGTCATCTTTCTGAGACAGTGAACCACTTTGTTATTTTGATTTCTGACTCGGTTTTTGTCAGAACCGCAGAATCGTGTCCTCTCACAGAAAGACATTTTTTTCTACTAGGTATTTACAGGAACTCCTGTCATACGCATGTATATGTAGATGATCCGGCCATATCTAAGTAAAATAATACATCAAGTAAAAGTCATCCCTTTTTTAAATCAGAATTAAAAGTTGGGCCAACAGACGTTGTTTTTGTTCTCTCACAACATTGAAAAGTCGACCGATTCCCATAAAAGACAGATGCGGTATAGGCGCATATCAGGGAACCAATCGCCTAGGTCGGAACATGATTTTACGTAATATCCTAGCATTTTTTGCATCTAGCTAAAATTACACTCTGTATTGAGCCGCATGGTGCGTCATTAAACACATTTGTATTTATTTTCACTTGCTATAGGTGGCGATTACATTCGAACCTGGCGAAGAGTTTGACGAAGGTAGGCCTACCAAACGTTTGGAAATTAACTGTGACATCTGATTTCAGCCTTNGTGTCGGAGTACAGATTTGTGGGGAGCTCACATCACCTTGAGTCCGTGAGTACGGAGCCCACGGGAATTTCAGATAAATTTTGTTGCGGCCATTTTGTCACGTCACAGCGCCATCTTTTGACCAAATCGCGTGACCTAGTGAAAAGATTTTGTAGGTCTGTGTTGGTGGGGTACCTGGAAACTAAAAAGCGTTGCCTTCCTAAAATTATGAATGTGACTCAACTTGCTCTTGAGATCTGCGCATGACAACTGTTGTCGGACTTTTTCAAAGTACACGGTGTACATGTATGTATGCTGAAGACCACGTTACCATGTTCATTTAAAGTTATCTCCAACCTTATTTAGTGACCTCCATTCTAACTCGTATATCAAAAAATAAGCTTAGTCAACTCATAAAAGTATACATTTTTTGAAAGAACAAAGACCAGGGAATATAAATATACTGTTTGTATTTATGTTCCTATATTATCTTTACGTAAAAAAAAATTAAGTCAAAATTACATTTTTAAGAAAGGTACATTCATAGCAAAATAACCCCTCGGTTGATTTTAATAAAACCTTTTTTGAATAAAAACTTCACCAGTTACCTCAAAGGCGCTTTAAGAAAATTTCGATTAGTCTGTTCGTTTGGTTTCTATGACAAATCAACTCTCAAAACGTAAGGTAAGTTTGTGAAAAAGGAAGTCGTATTCGTTTTTGTCGCATTACGCAAAAATAGGTCTTTTGTATTAAAAATTCCAACACCGTTTTTGAGCTTGATGAGTAAATATTGAGTTTGGAAAGTTTCAAAGAAATCCATCGAGCCTTTTTCGAGAACTAGTGTTCCTAATTTCAAATAAAGTCGATTTGCCGAAACCGAGAAAAAGCAGACTAAAGTGTGACAAGTGAAAATCTCGAAGTCTTCGGTTAATTATTCGATGAAAACTTCGGTAGACACAACGGTCCTATACAATTCTTAACTATGTTAGCTATTTCAACATTCAATGTCAACTGATTTTGCAGTACGTAACTATCTTAGTTGTCATTAAAACCTCAAATAGTCGTACCTTTCCCAGCCAGCTTCAGTTACTGTTATTTACATGTATGACGACCAACTAGTACTTGCGAAGTACATGTACATGTAGGTCACAGTTCATAACCTGTAAACGCCACGTGCTGGGAGACCGATACCAAACCAAGTAAGAAATAGATTACAAAAATCGAATCGGTGGTTAACGTATGTCGTTAGCATGAGATCGAAACATCGAAATGCCAACTTATTAATTGAATTAAGGAATTGAGGTGAGGATTTATCTCTTTTCACAACTTTCTGTGTTCATGACCACACATGCAATGGCGTGAGGCGCGACTCGTAGCATTCGTTTTCAACGCCACCCGTCATATGCATGTACATGTAGACGCACAACTCCCTTAGGATCACAACTACGTTTTGTCTTTGTTTTCCCCGGCCGCATTCTATCATAAGTACACCTCGTTGGCTCAATGTTATGCCGACTTTGTGACTGAAAGGCCTGAGTGTATAAGAAGCTGATCTGTACCTGGCGGGAGATTCGATTTGATTGAAAGCCCTTTCACCTTTGACCATGGATAGGTAGTAAACAAATATCCACGCTTTCGTGCGGTTCCAAGGTGGTTCTGCTAAATATTTCATTGTTACTTTCTTGTTCTGGCTACGCGTTATATATTTTGTATTTGAAGTTCCCCGAGAATGAAGATAAGGTACTTTGCTAGACACAAGTGAAATATTGTAAAAATGGCCACTTATAGTGAATAAGGTTGGAGATATATTTAAATGGTCTATACACTGCAAACTGTTGACTCAACACGTTAAACAAAGGGTTTGTGGTGCTGCCTGAGATGATAAGCAGTTTGATTACCTCTTGTGTTTCCATGAATAGATCAGTCTGGAATGGTGAGGGCCCTCAAAGCGTAAATCAAGCGCACGTGATAAGCCTCTCCATTTTTATGCCAGGATATACTCGTGATCCATTGAGATATACATGTAATTGACATTGGTGTACAGGCTTCACCACGTTACTTAAAGCATGGTATGAGATTTGGTGGCGGTCATGCCAAACATACGTTTCTCCAAGTACGCACCGTTTACTTTACACAATTTAGGAAGTTGGGAATTTTCCTAAACACTTATGT
This sequence comes from Phoronis australis, assembly GCA_002633005.1. Classification (NCBI taxonomy): domain Eukaryota; kingdom Metazoa; phylum Phoronida; family Phoronidae; genus Phoronis; species Phoronis australis. The sequence goes on along the minus strand of NMRA01000707.1, from coordinate 78,904 downwards.
TTGTTTTATGCAAAATGTAATTTGTTAGTTCTTAGACCACAAGTCATCAACAATAGATTAGCAACTATGATTTTTCCTCATGAAATTCCCAATGGAGGCACCATTGAGTCGTGTGCTGATCTCAGCTTCCGATATTGTATTTTTATTCTAACGGGAAATTTTGATATTTTTGTACTACCTACGAGTATGAAAAACACTGTCGAGAGAATTGTTGGTGATAGTTCAAGAAGTGCAATTACAGCAAGTGTCAAACATCACAAATCTTCGGCATTAAAAATATAACGACTTGGTGGTCCATGTGTTTTTGTCTACGGTTAGTTTCAACTAGTCACCTCTCTTATTCAGCCAGTACGGCGTAGTGTTCAAACTGTATGTCGATTTGTACAACTGTCAGATGCAAACAGTCATTTCAGTTGGTCTGACTGCTACGCCCATGCTTTGCCACCGTAAAATTTTATAGGAATGAAAGTAAAATAAGAATAAAACACTAAGAATACAGATAATTTGTACCATGCAGGCAAATTATTCATTGAACTTACATGTAGTTATGGATGTTACAGCTATTGAGGCCACGCATACCACCGAAGCCATGTTCAGTGACGATGTTAAAGTCGAGGTAGCCAGAGAACGACGACAGTCCTCTACACGTAAGCCATGGTTGTCTTTTTCGTCTTTTGCTTTCTCTTGATTGTCGTTTTCTTTGCCTCCGTGCTCCGTAAGAGTATCCTATCGGTGAAAGTTGAAACAATTTGAGCGGGACGACGGTACACGCCATAGTTGGACAGTCTCTTCATTGCTTACGTCATCTTCTATCCCATTCTACATCTTCCTGATGGACTGAATAAATTTCCAAAACAGAACTTCACTGAAAGAATAACTGAGATCAAGTCTTTACTAAAAAGTTGGAGTCGACGAAATTTAACGCCGTTTCGTAGAGTTACGGTAATTAAAACATTAGCTATTTCTAAACTTAATTTTTTGTTGTCAAGTTTACCAAATCCACCAGTAAAAGTATTGGGTGAATTGAATACGACATTTTTTAGATTTGTATGGCAGACCCGTAATTAAACGAACTACGGCCTGCTTAGGACTTGGTCAAAGAGGTATTCAAATGGTTAATATGCATACTTTCAGCAAAGCTTTAATACTCGCTATGGCCCGCAGATATCGTGAAAGCCCTGCGTCTAAAAGTGGTGAATTACTGTACTCACTCTACCCGTTCTCAAAGAACTTTGCTTCATTTGGAGATTACTTTATTCAGTCGAAGTTAACTCTATTTGGTAATTCCTACTGGCGCGACGTATTTGGAAGTATGTTATCTTTCTACAAGAAAATAATTGTTGCGAGTAAAGAGGACTTTTTGAATCAACGTTTGTGTTTTAATAGTAACTTGGCGATCGGAGGCACAGGTGTTTTTAATAAGCCTTGGTTTGTAAAAGGCTTAAGATTTATTAGAGATATGTACACCTCTGATGGTGATTTTGTTAGTTTAAACAATACGAAAAATAGGTTCGATGTGAAAAGCAACTTTGTAAAATATAATGGTGTTGTTTCTGTTCTAAGAAGGTTTCAAAAAAGTCTATTTCAAAATAAATTTAAAAGTGTTATTGTCTACTCTCCTTGCGTGCCTTTAACAATTACTCACTAACGGAAAGAATTGAAGGGTTGTAGACATACATGTATTTGTTCAGTCTTTAATGACGTTAAGAAACCTAAGTCAGAGCGTAAATGGGAAATAGAGCTAGGAGATAGTTTAGATTGGAAGAAAATATATGCTTTACATTACAAAATTACAAAGGATCCCCATGTTAGGTGGTTCCAATTTAGAATACTACACAGGATTATTGCAACAAATACCTTTTTAGTCAAAATATGTGTTAGGGATTCTGATTTATGTTGCTTTTGTAATAAAGCTCCAGAGACGCTGTCACAGCTTTTTTGGGAATGTAGCTTTGCACAAGATTTCTGGAAGGAATTCAGAAAGCTACTTCAAAAGTGTCGCATTCAGCTTCCCAACTGTCTGTCTTACGATAGTGTTTTTCTAGGACTTTACAAGACGCATGATTTTCTGTTTAACACTTTGCTTCTACTAGCTAAACAGTACATTTACAAGGAGAGATGTCACAAAAATATATCTAATTTTCACAAGTTCGTTACAAAAACTTATGAGTACTATAATGCTGAAAAATTAATTGCATATAAAAACTTTATGTGACAGCTTCTCTGCGAAATTGGAAAACTTTATTGTTCGTGTTAACTACATGTAGAAGATATTTACTTTAAACGAGATACGAGAATGATCTTCCTGAGGTGTGCATGCGTGAATGAATGGTGTACTTATTTGTTTGTTTGTAGTTGTAATTGTTTGAAAATGATAATAAATACATAAAAAAGATAAAAACGAAAAAAAAAAAAAAAAAATTCTGGTACAAATCTTTACGCGTACTCACACTATTTCTGGGGATTATTTCATACTTGTAGAGTGCACGGACGATCCAACGGCCAGCTTCTCAGTGACAGAGAAGTCAACAGGAACACGATACACTGGTTTGTCTTGCGTCGCGTTCTTCTTGAAGACAGGAATAGCTTTTTGTGGTAATGACGAACTGAAGCAAAAGTGTTGCGCAACTCGTCACAGGCACTGCGAACGTAAGGAATTTCAGTAAAGGAATACATACATACATGCTCTGTGTAATTATTGAAATAATAACCAGTTCTTATCTAAATCATGCGTACATTGAACGTGGTACTCAGTGGGTTGAAGTGACACGTCGGAGCCAAGTATGACTTAGTGTTGTCAGACACGCCGAGAGGAGGGAGCCAAATGCCAATGTTGCCTCTGGCGTGTTATCAGTTTTTTTATATAAATACGTTGGGCAGAGTGAACACTTTCATGCCCAGGAATATGTCCGTTGAATAACGTTACTTAGGTGTACACAAGGGTGTGATCACGTGTCTTGTTTGAAACTGCTCAATTCATGAATCATTAAAATGGGTGCGTGCGCATCACTGGCCAGAGAGTTGAGCGAAAAGACTCTTTGAATATGGAAGCGTTCCTTTTTGTTGACTTTACCACCGATACAAAGCTTGAATTTTCGCACTTAACTTAAACCATCAAGATCTGGCATGCATTGCCAGTCATATGATTTTCCGGGCATTAGATATTGCACGTTACTCAATGTTCAATCGAGACGTGCGTGATCTCACCACTTTCGCAAGGAATTAGAGGGCTCATTTGTGAAAAACCAGGATTCTCTCCGCTCTCTGTTTTCGTTAATTTACTGAATCTTCAACTATGCGCAGTCTTAATATTGATGAACTGGTGCATATTTTTGTTCAGAAAAAAATTAAAAGATTTATTGACATTTTGTCAGATTGCCCGGACACTAAAGGCGTGAAAATTAGCGGCTACACGTGCGACGAGTACTTCCAACTGACTGGTGCTCGGTCCTGTGCAAACGACCAGCTCAGACGGTACTGCTGCGGCACACGACGCCGGTATTGTGAAAGTGAGTGTATAGTAGCCTAAAATTTCTACATAGACATTTTTATTAATAGTTTAGTAATAGAGGGATCGGACATCGAAATCAGACTGCAGATCAACGGGTTAGGACGAACTCTTTAAATGGTATCCTATCGGAAGTCTACAACATGCCTTATAATTCGTTGTGGCACTTGCCTCGTATTTTGTTTTGTGTGGTATAATCTGGTAAAAAATCTACTACCTGACTGTTTCCAAACATTCACCTGATCAGTTGAAAGTAAAACATTACTTCTCTAGACCGCGTTGAATAGTCATGTCGAGGCATCGAGTAACAATTTTTTGTCTTTTCTACGCCAACCTCCCTATATCACATTAGCGCATTTTGATCGGTGCTAATGCCACTATGATCCACTAAATCAGTGTGCCAACGTACTGTAAATAGACCAATAGATTGTAAAGATGGTGTCCGTAAAATCTCGCTAATTTCGGACAAAACCAATTGCCAAAAAATGCACTTTTTCATTTTCAAGGCGTTAAATCATTGTTTTGAATGCTCACATTTCTTGACATGTTGTCTTCTGGTAGTATAAAACTGAACTTGGGAAATGCCTAAGTATCGTTCTGGTAGCAAATATCACTAAATTATGAAAAAAATGAGAAAACAAAATTTCATCTAAAGCTTGGCGCTAACCGCCGGTCAGTGGTGATTTTTTTAAGCTATCGCCTAGTGTGGGTAAATTGGCTTCGTGGAATCGTCTTCAACGAACAAACTATCGACTTCTTTTTGGTTTTCGGAGGCTATCTGAGGATGGCGTTTTGGCTAGATCGATGGGGTCAGTTATGATCTTTACTTGTTTATAAACTCACGAGAAAATGCACCTAACATCAATTTCCCTGTATACAGCTTGCTATCAAGACACAACCGGTATTCGCATTAACGACATGACCTGTCAAGAAATTCTGTCCAAAGGGGACAAAGCTCAACTCTGCGACCATCATTTGATAAAACAGCATTGCTGCGCATCTGTGGCCCACTTCTGTCGTAAGTTAAAGAGCGTTTCCTTCAATATTACAGCCTTCTCTTAACATATTTTTATAATGTACCAGTGTCTGGTAGATGTAAATATACATCAAACGTTTTGTTCTATAAATGTTGTGTTGCACCCTCTGTCCTAAAGTACGTGTGCATTGCCATAAGTATCACGAGCTTGATTTACAAAAACTGGATCGTTATTAGAACACTTGTGGATACACCATGCATGCAACGTCCTCTTGTCGTTTTCAGCCTGTAAAGCCGATGTTCCGGCTGCTCTTTTCACCCACAATGAAGCGAAAGGCAACGTGGCAGACTGTGCCAACATTTTCAAGGTCGGCAACTTAGCAGATCAGTGCAAACATCCAAATCTTTGGGAGAAGTGTTGCAAAACACGTCAAAACTTCTGCTCCGTTCCACCGGAAACTACATTGATCGGCCGATAGGTGGCCTTACGAGTGGTCGTCGTCAATATTCTTAAATTTTCATTTTCTTCTGAAATAGCGTTCATTTGAGAAAAAGAAAATTGCCAGTTTTCATGTTTTGCATTGCTTCAACTTAATAATAACAATAATTATTCATTTCCGATTGAAATTGCACTGTGAAATGACAAAATAAATTGCGGCGACTATACATGTACGTGTATTTTTCTTCTTTTAGTTGAAGACGTTTTTACAAACGATTATTAACTGTATTGGTACCATCTCATCAAATAAAAGAAATATGAACAAAATCATCGGCAAGACAGGTGCACGTATTAGGGAAACTCTTGAAAACATAACAGCAAGTGTTGTTAAAATCACAATGTGGCCTCGCATTCGAAAGCAAGGAGATAATTCAATGAGACACGCGGATAGTCCGATGTGGATTTTGGGGCGGCGTTATAAAATGGTATATATTTCTCAAAATTTATGACTGTTATTTCTGTGAATATCACGTGAATTAACAGAGGACGATTTTCTTTTATAATCCAGATTTAATTTATATCAACAGCGAAAGTAGAGCATTGGGCATCTCCTCCAAAACTTTGGGTTGCTAAATCTGTCAGCACGTGTGGAACATTTGATTTGAGCGTGGTGAGCGTATATACAGGATAATGCGGGGTGCAATATGCTTGTCACCCATGCAAGTTTTAATCATTCCTATCTGCTCAGTAGTAATACATTCAACATTTTCAATATGGAGGACTTGAGCTTCAGTCTACAGGTGACCATTCCACAAAGTTCTTGCAGTACGAGTGATTTTCTTTTGCTTTCCGAAAGATATGATTTCCACACCAACTTTGCCGGTTAGACTTCTTGGGTCACCCCTTTATAACACAAGCATAAGACCGACTGGTCTAGGATGTCGCGAGGGAGCAGAATTTTGAAAGAATTTAGTTCGCCGGGCACGAATAAAACCGACATGGCGACGACGTCTTTTAGTCATGTCCAGAGGCGGGGGTGACTCCCCCGCCCCTCCCCTAAATCTAATCGTGTAGAGGAACAGAATGATCTTTTAACAAATGTATTTTCATGCACAAATAGCTGATATAATGAATAAATAAAATATCAATACGAATACATGTCACAGTAATGAAACATGCAATACACGAGTTTTCACAAAGACCATGGCAAATCCAATAGTAGAATCGGCTGCAGTAGAGCCTAGCGAGTTGTCGGTAACATATTCTACTTCTAAGCACACAGCTAATCGATTTCTTCGAGCCCAATGATATCATCTGACGTCATCTTGTTCACTCAGTCTGTTATTTCTGCTAATAGTGCATTTTAGCGCAATGTGCGTCCTCCTAACGGACGTTTCACCGCTACCGAGCAGTTCAAATTAACCCACACTGCAGAGCGAATTAAAAGCGACCATTCAAAAGCATTTAAATAAAAACAGATCAAGGCAACCCTGTTACTGCCATGACTATTTCATCATCTCGCCGAGACGCCACCATGGACAAATAAAAACTAAGATGTACAGTGGCTGCACTTGATTGGCTTCGTCGGGTCAATCGGCTAAGATCGGTTCGCGATGACGACTTCTGCCGTATAGACCAATGAGGAGTCTTGGCCAGTTGACCCGGCCTAACCAGCGAAGAACATCAAATGTAGCAAGTGCCTTCGACTCGTCAGTTGAAGGCTACTTTTGCGCACATTTTAGAATCAGTAACTAACTACACTTGCAATTTACAAAATGCTGCCGCGGTATCTGTAAAATACGCACTTCACAACCTTTTTGTAGTTCACTAATGGTCATACATTTGTTGAGGTTCGACGGTTGTAAATAATGCCCAGCAATGTTCCACGTTTTCCAAGACACGCTAACAAGCCTGCAGGCTCGTAGTTACTCGCAGAACATGAAGAATGTAATTTTACTGTGCGACGGAACTTTTCACAAGCATTTTAGTAGATGAGACATTATTTGAGCAAAACTATTTTTGCTGAACGTGTCTACGTATGAACAGTATGTACTGCATGGCAGCAGTGACGTCCAGCCAAATGCGGTCGGATAAGTAGGAATCAAACTTGCGGAGCGGGCAAATCCGTCCGTAGAAGCTATCGATGACCTGTACTCGGCCTTGATTGCTAATTGTTTAAAATTGAGCTAGCTCACTGGACGAATAGAAAGAAGGTCTAAAATGTGACCTCGGTAAAACAGGTGTTTTAGATAGCGCATTACATTTACGCGTATGTGACTTTCAATTTCGTTTTTTCACAATACCCAGCTTGGGATCTACCAAGGGCGACGTTCAACACATGCAAGACGCTCGCGAGAAACGCTATTGTAATCACGTGCTTCGCTTGAGACGCATGGCGATATCTGTTGCAAAGACTTTCGTGACCTCGCTAGAGACTTGCTCCTAGGAACACACTTAAGTTAAAATCATATCCTCTACCAGAAGCAAATAAAACAGCGACATCTATGTCTTCAATTCAACACTACTCCTGTACATGATCAACTTACACAAGGTGGCGAAACAAAATACATACACATCCACAACCAAGCAGGTAGTCGGTGTCTCTTTTGAGTGCACACTTATATTTCTCGAAAGGCACTACTCCTTATTATCCAAGATCTTTCCTACATTTCGGTGAAGCAATGTAATCCAAATTCAACGTGAGCATTTTGCCTGGATCTGGACTTCCAGTCAATTTCAAAACAATTCCAAAGTCACCCACATCTGGATGGCCACAGAGGAATAATTCGTATTTTTTTCTCACAAAATTGTGCAGCATTCTTTCTTTTTCGTCTCTGGTTCATTGTCCGTCGGTTTGGGTTCTTCGTCCCCAGCAACGGCCGGTGTGGCCGTGGCCGGTGAAGTCTCGCCATCTTCTTTTGGGGAAGACTCCGACTTTTGCACTTGCTCCGGATTTATAGTTTCCTCAACTGTTCCATTTTCTTTGACTTTTGGATTTCCTCCGCTAATATCAGGTTCGTTACTAACCGGCGAATCAATTATTGGGCTCAATTTCTCTTCGTTTGGTTCCGGTATTTCAAATTTTTGCTCAGTGTGGTTATAGTCCGGACTGGTTGGGTCCACGATGACCACCTCGCTTGCCGAGATTTTTGAATGACGTAATATCAACTCCGCAGATTTGCTAATGTCGCCATCTGGTTGGAAAGGATTATCTCTGCTCTCGGTACTGAAAATAAAAACGCAACCTTTACTCGCTCAGACACAACATACAAAGTGCACTAAAGCTATGTATCCGCCTCCTAGAATCAAAAACGTGACGTATGATTTTGGTCACTGACCGCGATAAAATTGCTTTCCACTTATTCCTTACTATTACTCAAACGGAATTCTGGTCCAGGAAAAAAATGACAGAAATTATTCAAGTGCTCGATATCAGGTTTGCTCAGTCTGCTTTGTCCAGGCGATCATTCGATGCGCCGAAATCACCACCAATTTCACAACGGTAAGTGGCCTACATTAAAACTTACAATTTTTACAGGAGGCGGTTAAATAGCATCATGTAAGCCGGACATCTACAAAATGTCGCGCTACATCAACTTTTTTACCTGGGGCACATGAACATGTGAAAGAACAGCGAGATAGCCTTTGCGCCCCTTGGGATAAGCGGTTCACCAGAAATCTGTATCAGTAGCTGGCCTCAAGCCAGGGGGATTTTTGCGTGCATGTTCAAATTAGGATCAAACTTTCGCCAAGGTCCCATAGGAGTCGCTAGTCGTCCCTTGTCTTCTTTACGAATTGACTGTGGAGTGTGGAACTGGGTTTTCTCAAACCAGGCAGTTCTCGTCTATCGTGACAATTTACGTAATTTCTATACGTATAAAAATGTTATGACTTTTCGCAGTCAAAAATAACTCGGCACACTTGAAGGTGATTTACAAGATTGCATTTCGTACGTTTAGGTATACATCGACTGTACATACTTGTACAGTTAGTATTAGTAGCATTACCCCCAGGAAGATGCGTAAAGTAATTATTGAAATAAGATACAACTCTGTCTCGTGTAAGGATTAAACGTATAGAATCTCCGATTGGAGAGTAGCGCGTTTTGCCACCAGAGTGAAGATTAAGCTGGACAGCATAGTAATACGGCTAGATGCATAGGAAGTAGTCCTCACTGCAATGTATATGATCAAAGACAGTATACAGTATCAGGGTCCATAGGCATGCATGTGAGGCTGTGCTCTACAACGGGATGAGGCACGTGCGCCTATATGCGACACGAGCACCAAGTTTTTGAATAGCACATAACGGAATCTTTGCCTGTCGTTTACCAAACAGTAGTTGTTGACGTGTACTCAATTTAGCATTAATTATTTAGCTGAAATGTACGAATAAACAAAACACACACAAATGTACGATTACAGACACCCATATACAGGAGACAGCCGTTAAGTTTTAGGTGCATGCGCCTGTTTGTGAAACAAGCAAACAACTTTGAAGAAGAGGCCACTGAGGTGTAATTTCAGAAATTTGTGCATGGGCCTACATGGGCCTGCATGGGCCTACACGTACATGGGCCACATTTACAGCAGAGAGGGATATCAGATTTATAATGAATTATAATTAACAAATCTCTTAAATACACTATAATCATCCAATTTCACGCCTCTTTTAGAAACTACTGTAGAAATTTGTGTAATCTGTAGATGGTTGAATTTCGATCACTCGACAATTTTGTCTCGGTTTCAATTTGATTAGTTCCACGAGTATCGTCAATGGATGCGACGGTGGCTGAATTCCCATCAGGGAATACACATGAGAGACGAGATTCACAGTCGATAATACTCAGACGTAACTATTTAACTCAAAGCTCGTGCCCACTAATATCAGAGGACTGTTTGCAAATAGTCATCGACAAGATATAGATCAATACCAACATCACTGCGTACTGAAACTGGAGTTAATGCTACTGCTTTATTGAAGAGTCACAGGTCCACAGCATCGGCATCTTATTTATAAAAATCATAGAAAGAACGTCTGCAAAACGGCGTGGCGTTTTTTCTCGTGTTTACCCACAAACACAGACCAGGTTTATAGTCATTTAACGAAATCAAAGATTGAAACCATTTAACCATTTCAAACAATTCTTGCTGTTCTGTCAATGGACCTACGTTTAAAAATGCGATCAATCTGGAAAAGGGCGTATATTTGTATTTGCATACTTGTATATTAATTGTCATACAGTCTTTAGGTGTTTTAGTTGTAGCGGAGACCCCCGCTGCTGGCGTTGACCACAGTTTGAACCCTCTTATTAATTGAGTCCAACCCTAGCCATCGATAACAAGAAAGATAACGTACGTCGAGACATCAGCCTTGAAAGATTCTGTCTTGACGAAAACTAAAGCTCAACTACTGTTTGTCAGGGCCATACTGGGGACATTGCTTAATTGAGTTGCCCCTCCCCAGCGTCACAATTTTCATCCCTGCGATAATATCACTTTTCCGCACACTCATTCCCTCCTCGCCAACATTTTCTGTGCTGCCGTTCACCATAATATTTACCCACGTTTTAAAAGGAACAGTATTACTGGCAATTCGGCGGAGCGAAGCCGTAAAGTAAATGTTATGTATAGCACTCTTCTCGCCACAACCATGGAACAGTAGAGTTACCGAGCCAGACGTGTTATGTCTGAAGAAATACAAATGAACGCAAACAGCTCTAACATGCGTCGATTTTTAAGACGCTTAGTGGCAACCGTGTACAGCAACAAAGCCTAAATTATTTTAGAACACAAACGTGGACTACGCGTGTGACTGTTGTATTTCAGCGTTCTTCCTTGTGCTTTGAAAAACGTGGTGTAACTTCATTGAAACACAACCTGTGTACGCCGGTTACATGTGCAAGCAAGGTAAACGTACATTGTATATGTGTATGCATATGACCTTCATAATCACAACGCATAGGTAAATCAAATGTCTACTCACTGATGTTGCTTTAACCTACATAGAATTTTGAAAAACGTGTCAGGCGCCTTATCGCCTGAAAAGTCAACACAAAAGATAAATTTGTCCTGAAATAAACAGGGACCAGTGTCCGATTGATTCATGTAGTAAGCCGCAATACGTTTCAAAGCGTGTACGTGTCCGTTTGATTTTCATAAAATATGCAGCGACGCCCGCATCGACGTCTGCAAACAGTGACTCTCTACTCATAAAATTCAGGATCAATTTCATAATAAAACCATGAACAAACAAGACGCTCCCTATAGTTCACTTGTAACAGTGCTGGCTATGTAAAACAGAACTTATAGTCTACGATACGAATAGTGTGTCAGCTGTGAACTATGACCATATGACCACCTATACTCGTTAGTTAAAATAATTGACTGACGCTTTCTGCCGTGGCTTATAGCCGAGTGGTCACATAGGTCTAGTCACGAGCAAATCGCATAAATTAGTTCATGCATAAACATTCACAAAAATACACATACTAGCCGGTTATTATAATCCGTTGAGACATTTTCGATCGGCAGCATTGGCTGTGAAGGCGCGAATGATCCAAATTTCACTTCTCAGTCCATACTTCGCTGCAATTCAGCCTCTCTCAATCTTACATTCGATTCACTGAGTAAAACCCGAGATGTACGACGCGGGGTTACGTCGCTGCACATGCGCATTACGGACCTGTTTATGCGCCTCAACCAAGAACCGTGTTCAAGGCGGAATATACTTCATTTACTGCATTGTTGCCAAGGTACATAAATGACGTCACTGGCAATGTGGTTTTCAATTTAAAATTTTGCCTGGTCAGTGCGCTGTCAAGAAATATGTTCTCATGCTAAGTGCGACTGGTAAAAAATCCACTTCATACAACGAATGACCAGTGTCCAAATCTGACCTCAGCGGCCAACGCGAAAGCTTCAAGGGCACAATGCTATCATACAAATCTGCTTTATAAAAATTCAATGTTTTACCTAATTGTCAGTGTTTGTAATGTCAAGTAGTTGTTGACTTTTTCGCACATCGAACAGATACTGCAAATGGTGTAACAAATCGGCAATAGACGTCGCGTATCAGAGTTACAGAGATATTCAACCATATACCTCTAGTCGTGAACGAATCGTTACAAACTACATATGAGGAATCATAATCGATTGCACCTGCCCATAAACGTATCCACGTTGTCACGTTTTAATAACTCTAGTACTAAGAAAAATGAACAGCATTCAATGTCTCCTGAAACGTTTGCCGCATATTACCATATCTGCGGGCTGGTAAGTGTGATGCGGGTTACGACCAATCGACTTGTTTACTCGATTGAATTTTCAAGTATTAAATATCTGTCACCTCTACATCTTTGTTTCATTAACTATTACACGCAATTACTCTTTCATTAGTCCGTTACCATAGAAACATTATCTCCATCGAAGTAAACGTAATCGTTTTTCAGGTTCGGCTAACGTGAGCAAGCAAATCTGTAAACTGTTCACAAACTACTTATCTCTACCATGTGCATATTATCGTAACGGAACCAGTAGCTCACAATTAACAATTACTAATTAGTAACAGAAATGGCGCAGAGTATCACACATCATCTTCGAAAATGGGACGAGAAGATTTTTTGCAGTTTATAGAAGGAACCAGGTCTGAAAACGCCCAACAGTCGATAACAATCAGTAAGAACTACAAACACAACAAACATAAGGTCTAAAACTGTTTAAAACTTGGAAAATGGAAAATGTAACCATGGCAAACGCATTTGTCTTCTATTGTGCATTTCAACATTTCCTTACCAACAGTCTTCATGTTTCGAAAAAATATGATCTTTAGCGCGGTATATGCACTGCTGACTTCTAATACAATTCGGTCGTTTATTGCTCTCCAAAACTGTTCACAATGCACATGTCTCAGCTCCCCAGTGTACCTTTACACAATGTTTGAAATAAGAGACGGCCATCCTAGCTCATGGCTGTTGAAGACTTCAGAAAACTTACTAAGGCGTCGGGAAAACAATAAATCGTGGTTGCAAATATTACGGTGAACTTTGATTTTATAATGGCTGAAACCACGTCATCAAAATTTTCACTCTACGTATGTAGTAAATTCTGAATGTTTAACATGGGAGATGAGGCATCTCACAACTGCTATGGCTTGTGCTGCGTGAGAAGACACTGTCTTGATTTATATAACACTCAAATTCACCAAAGGTATTTTGAGAAACTTGTATAACCCAACGTTAACAGACACAGAAAAAGCAGTTTTCTTTTCGTTTGTGGTATGCCTACATTCGACATTTTTAATCATTGGTAAAGCGATATATTACCAGTTCAAAGAGAAGATTGTTCTTTCAAACTCTTCGTAATTTAAGTGGTATCTTTTTCAGCACTGCCACACCGAACTGGATTTTTTTGAATTTTTTTACCAATAATACATATCTTGACAGTACATCAAGGGGCAGAAATTTACCAGAAATCGATGCAACTACTCTACTTAAAATGCGCTCACAAACGTGAAAAACACTTATGCTCCGAAATCAGCTTTCCATGCATGTTTTTTCTAAGGGCACTACCATGTAAATGTCTGCAGAAGATGTTTATAATAAGACCAGACGTATAAAGGTATTCGCCCACTCTTGCCTTGATTGATGGGTATTTTATTTGCTAGTTTGTTTTTTGCATTTTCTAGTATAATGAACTCTCATATTTCCCTAGGGGCGAATCGGTGACTACGTTCAAAACGGCTATAAAAAGGTCACGACACTAGGTGTCGACACTGAACGATTTAGGTGTGGAAAATCCAGGAAAAAAAAATGAAATGAAGGACAAGGTATAATAAAGAGAAGTTCACACCTCAGTCTACATTTTTCTTAGGAACCAACCCGATATTTGATGAAATAAGACTAGTTTCAAGCCTTCGAAAAGCTCCACAATCGTTTAATTTCGGCTAGCCCCGGATCGACCCGAGGGGCATCTCCACAGTGTAAGTAAACGGGACGTGCCGCACAGATGAGCGAGTTTTTCACCGTTAGCTTAGGTATTTGCGCACTGGGTTGCCTTTTGCGATTAAATTCTCTACTAAAGGGTTCACGTTTTTGGTTGGAAATATATAAGAGGATACAATTTTGCATCAGAACTCTACAGAAAGATTCGAAAGAATACAACCCAGTTATAAAATCACTGTAAAGGATTATGAATAAAAAAAGTCTATGTAAGGGTTACCAGCTCCCAATAATTGGGCTACTTGGTATCTTGCTCACTCTACTGAGCTCTACAAAAGGGACTTGCCATGCCGACTCAATCTATGGTATTGGATAATCTAATCTCTCAGCGGCAAACCCAATCATACACATAGCCGAACTCCCAAAGGTCCAACGCTGGGAATGTCTCGTGTTACATAATCATAACCTAAAAACGGCTACACTTCTATTCCTGAGAACTACAATTTCTAAGTTGTCATTCTGAAGAATACTGAGAAAGAACAGTCTGTGTGTATCTTTACTCACGCTATTTTCGTTCACCAGCGCGATAGCGATGGTTACCAGCTTACTTATTTAATTGGAATGTTGGTTGTCATGGATACCCCTGAACGAAAACATTTGCATCTGGTGCGTTGCTCGGCTAACTTGTCTAAATGAGAACGCGCCAACCGTCGAAGGACTGTCCGTATGATAAGAATTTTTTCAGAAGCGCCAAGTTCCATACTATACCATGCGACACAAAAAGATGGCATATACTTGCCAGCTTCGGACTGCTACAGCCAACAGGCGGTAGCATTGTCAAGCTAAAACGAATTTTTACGTAACTCAACAGACACGAATTTGGGGTGTTTCTTTTAGCACGCCTTAGAGAAAAATGTTTACATAAAAAGCATCGAATTTCATTAACTGTTAGCCCTTAACGAGAAGCTAAGTATATAGCATATTTGCAGTGTCCCACGTGTTACGCGAACACTTTTTTCTGTGCACAAAACACAGTCCGGCTATTTGCAATCAACTCAAAGTGAACGAGCTATCGATCAAAATGAGCCGGTTAAGGCTAACAGGCGTGTGTGTTAGGCACGCAATGAACACACACGTTCAGTTCACATCATGACCCAAAAAACATATGCTACGTAAGCCTGTGAAACTAAACGCCACAGACGGCCTACACGTTTGTGGTGCTTTTCATCTACCCCGGTATCTAAACAATGATAATTCATAATCCATGCGAGCTGTCTTGAGAAAATTTTAGTGCCCTGTTGACATCTTCCACTATTGGTAATTACAGCGTGAATGACGAAAACGAGACAATTAGAAGTAAGGGCAGATTATGGCAACTCTGTGTCTTTACAGACAAAACGAAGGTTTCGCCTAGGTTCCCTACCACAATCACCCTTTTAATTGGTGACGGAGGAATTTACATGATGATCAAGCAGTAATTAGGCACTGTCATAATTACCCTTCCGTTGGGTCCTCCATTTTCTACAAGATCAAGATATCAGCGGCGTTAAAATCGCTGTGATGAACCGTCGTTTCTCAGCAAGGGCGTTGTTTCGACGTCGAACTCATTTAGGTCAAATAAACTATTTCTGTATGGCACATCGAACATGCCACTCCGCAGGAGAAGGGAAAGGCGGTTGGCTTAACACAATTTCGTTCTCCCTCGGCAAATGTAGATAAATCGATACCAGGACTCAATGGGATTAATTTAGCAGACTACGACTGGACCTTTCAAGTGTACATAGCGCTCGGTTAGATAGAAAAGGCTAAGACAATAGTATTATGCTAGAATAACCAATGACCTATTGTCATTAAGACGACTGGAAATGACATGGTCTCATGACCGCGTCTTGTGATAATATTGTGACCTTGTCACATATTTAATGTTCTTGTTGATTTGATTAACGACTATGCTGTGCAGTATTTCAGTATATTCTGTGTTGTGCAGAGACTGCGTATGGTGCACGGCAGACGTATTTGCAGACTTGAGTGAGCTGTAATTGCAACCGCAGCATACACCTGAAGAAAGTTCTTCTGTCGTTTGAGCTTTGTTAAGCTATAATCGATGTATAATGTGAGATTAGATAAATGTTAGTCGTGTTTCTATGGCACGCTCACTCATTATTCGTGTCCACTAGAGGCGCTTCACGTGGTCAAGTCTGCTCATAGCCGGTGCTTCCTTCGTCGACGGAATTCAATCAGCACTGACACAGGTCGTCATCGGCCTATCGTGCAGGAGCGAGTCGGAGCATTGGATTCCCAGAGACTTAAATTTGAGCCTGCCATGTCACAAGAGACACATACAACCGACATCACCAATCGGACAAAAGGTTTGACAATTAAGACGTAAGTCAAGTGCCGCGCGGGCACAGACCCCCTCCCCTTTTCAAACTGCGAGGTGTAGTTACATGGACTGATACCTAATTTTTATGTCAGTGTGCATTCATGGTAATGTAGTCCTCAGTAACAATTTTGCCACATAAACTAATGAAGACTGTATCGGTGAACTCAGTCGATCGTTATATATATATACATATATGATTATCAGGTCACATTCATCTTGGAGTACGCCAGGTGAGCGCCACAGTCAAATGTGCTTTTCGCAGCATCATACCCATCGATTTATTTTTGGATTTTGAGGGTGCCTTTTCTGATCTAAAATATGTTGCATCTCCCTAGCTGGTATCACTCAAAGATGGTGAGGAATAAAACGTATGGGAAGGTGATTTTCTGTAATGTCCCGTCAACTGTGTGTTTCTTTTCGGGTAACCCTTGAAATTGGATGCATATGGGTATCCAAATATTCCAGCTCTATGCGCCCAGTCAAAAACAGTCGAATGCCACCGGTAGATTTGTCAACTACGTGTACTTTTCAGCCACTAAAGCACTCTCGAGACAGCGACCGTTTACCATGAGAGCTTTTTTGGACAAAAACACGTACGGGGCTCTATGACTTGAAACACTGCATGCGGTTTGATCGTCCGGGAACGTTAGACGACAAATATCGTAAAACATGGCAGCTTGTATGCAAGTCCGGGCTTCTACTATTAATACGAGATATGAGTTAACTTCCAGAGTCGACTATAATAGTTTTCATTCATTTTGGTCACCTAACCTGCACAACGTTCGCGTTAAGTTTAACGAAAAGAGGTATTTTTTACGGATTATTTTCACCAAAATGGTGAATGGCTTCTTTCCTTTCAACGTACAAAACAAGCTTTTATCTGCTACAAAACAAGCTTGTGTTATGAATATTCAACGTTTCTTCCCGGATGTAACTTCTCCCAATTTTTAAAGAATGAAATAATATTGAGAATGTCAGCATGTGGTTGATCGTACCACGTCACGTGGACACGTTCTTCGCACGTTGACCTCACGTACATACACCTATGCTTTGACCCCTTCCTTGCACCGGCAGATTCCTGGAGCCGCCCCAGTGCATAGGTTTTGCTACCCTGACTGAGATTCTCCAATTGTTATAGCTTGGACAATGGAGACATCCAACAGAGTGTTCATGGAAATTCTTTGTTTCATGTCACTTTAAGTGACATTATGGAGAGTTGACGTTTCCCGAGATAAGGCTCATCACGAAATCGAATCCGCAACCCTCGCAGTCGCAGGCTAACGCTCTGCTGACTGACGGGGCTATCCCCCACTCGATACGTTCAAGACTGGTAAAGCCTCAGGCCTCGATCAGCGAGTATCTGACAGGCAGCGGCGAAAATTGGCTATTTGTAATAAATCATGAGAGTTGTGTTATTCTATGGCTGTGGTCCGAAAGCAAATAACTTCAAGACGTCTGTGTCAGACAGAAATAATCCCAAATATGTGTTTGGGCAGTAAGACCGATAATGTCCCGCTGAAAATAGGCTTGTACTGAAAAAGAACAACAACAGAAGTAGGCCACGTAGCGTAATAGACTATAATGGTTTGACTATGTTATGAAATATCTCAGAGGGCAACAAATATTAACTTCTATATTGTGTTTGATGTTGTAATAATACTAAGGCAAGCATGTGTCGTCTTGTACGCCACCTGGCGACCGATTAATTTGATATACAAGCAGTGACAACGAAATGCCATTTCACGTTATCTCTCACGCACTTTTCAAACGTGAAGTGACTATTGACATTAAGCGTTATATTTCACACAAGGCCGGTTATTTTTGGAAGCACTTGTACAAACAAAAGTACAACTTTGTTTACCCACAATGCACTGAGGTTTGAAGTAGTGAAACTATCTTCTTTTAAATTGTCCATCAAAACCAATCCTATCTCAGTGTCTGCGTGAACGTATTTTACTTTTCCTTTTGTCACCACAAGAGATCCGCGCGGGCAATGATGGTCAACCTCCCTGATGGATCACGTGACCTTCAGCTATTCTTTGCGTGAAAAAGTCACTTTGACCGGCACAAATACGTGTAATTTTGAAGTGCGGGCATGACATACAAAAACACAGTACTCTCGCAGCAGTTACTTCCAAAGCTGCAAATAGTAGGATAGCGTGTTTCATGCCAGGTTATCAGGTCTTCAACGTGTGTTTAACTTAAAACAAGTTTTGTAATTGTACTTGGCAGAGAGCATTCGATGTTTTACTTTTATGTATTTATCTGTTTATTGTGATATTTAAAATGAGAGTGGCCTCTTCAGTGATAGCACTGCTTTCCAAGAGGGCCCTCAACAACAAAAACAGTAGTATAATACAATGAAGTAATAAAACAACAATTAAATATACGTAACACAGATACAATTAAAACAGGTTGAGAATTGAGCCATTAAATAAATGACGAATAATGGTGAAAATTTAACTAAGAGTGATGAAATAAATGAAGAGATGGTTATAAATAGTGGGAGTATTTAAGACAATGAAAACAATGACATGATTAAGAGAGGTAGGATATA
The DNA here is from genome assembly GCA_002633005.1 of Phoronis australis. Taxonomy (NCBI): domain Eukaryota; kingdom Metazoa; phylum Phoronida; family Phoronidae; genus Phoronis; species Phoronis australis. The sequence continues at coordinate 60,103 of NMRA01000707.1, read as the reverse complement.
AAATGTTTAAGCAAATTACAGCCACTTTTTAATATTAAGTTTGAAAGTATTAATTGAATCGGACCGTTTAATTTCTGGGCTCAGAGAACTCCATATTTTAGCAGCAAGACTCAGGAAGGAAGCAAACCGTTTCACGCTTAAGATTCAATAAAAAATAAGCATGAAACTGAGAAAGCAAGCTCATGCACACGAAAAGTGTCTAGCGAAAACCCGAGGACGAGCAACCTCGATATCGTAGAAATGTTCAACTCATAATGTATCTCACACGATTGTCCAATGCTCGAAGACGATTCCGTTCTCAAATGCTTATTCTAGGCAAGTCACTCTTCCAATACGCTGTTCAGCTGTCCACCGCTTCTTTTCACGTTTTGTCGCCATAGGAACCAGCGCTGTAGTCGTCGGCTGTTTTCCACCGTGGGCCTACTACGTCCAACAAACAGCTCATACAATGTACAAAGTCATGTACATGTACATGTATAGTCAGTGTCTAGACGTCAATAAATTCTACAGCGGGTACCAGAGTATTGACTGGAAGCCAATGTCTGAAGTCCGCTCTTCTAACAAGCACAACTGATTTTGTTGTTTTGTAATTCAGGTGAAGCCCGGCAATAAAATCAAGTAGGCCGTCCCACCAAAAATTAATTACACATCTTTTTAAGCTCTAGACCCGATTGAAGCCCGTTAGAAGACGTCAAACAGAACTGTTATCGTTTATTGTTTATCGGTTTACTGCTAAATTAACAAATTTAAACTATTAAATGACGGGTATTATCATTGATACAGGTGAATAACTAGGTGCGAAAAAAATCATAAATCACAACTTCTGGAATTTTACTGCTTAACAGTTTTTCCGACGTTGGCGAAGCCAGTGGGCTACTTCTACAAAGGATTGTTGAGTGAACGATTAATCAAAAATTTCCTTTCCTTCTGTGGTGTTCACAACTGCAAGGCCTTGTAGCCTGAAGAATGCTTCTCTGAAGAGACACAGATCGGTCAGATATAAGTGGTCTGATACGTGGTCCAATGGTATGCAGTTGTTGTCTATGAACTCAAGCAGAGGGTGAGGAAATTTTCGCGGGAACTACATGTACGTGTACTAAGTCATCAATCCTCAGAAGGAGCCAGGCCGCTCCGCATTATCGCGAAACTTATTTATACCAAGTTCCAATATCATCAGTTTTGATTTGTAATTGTTTGCATCTACATCCAAACTATAGTACCGTGGTTGTTTGTGGCCTCTCATATTAGTTGGAGTGATCTCTGAGACGAACACCACGTGCTTGTTGCGGGCGGAGTACTGCGTGTATCGCTTGACTGTGTAGTTGTCGAAAATCGACCGTCTGCCACTGCGTCTAAAACTTTTCGGTAAACTGTCAAAATACGACCGAAAGGTAACTTACATAGTATGTGGATTTAATGGAAGTCCATTTAAGAAACACTTCTACACTTAAGTACAAGTCGGGCGGAACAATACAAGCAGTCTTACTCGTTCGATCAACTTCGGTGTAAGAGCCACCTACATATATAAGTAGTATCGACAGTTTTGGGTGAAATTCGCACAACCATAAGTTTCCACGAATTTGTTGACACAAACAATTGCTTGACATCGTATGCATTTATTCATGAACTTTCCAATTTGAATAAAAAGACAAAGTATGTTGAAGAAATTATCACGACAGATTCCGACTAACCAAAATATTCGGATGGCTGGCACACATGGTTAGGCAAATCAGAATTAAACTCTCCCCTCCCACAACCATCAAAATTTTGATTTGCACTCAGAATATTTCAGTTGGAATCCGATAAAGAGATCTTTAATTGTAAAAATGAAATATGTCAAAACACTAGTGAGCACAACCTACAAAGAAAAGTCTAAAAATCAAATGTTTCACCGACCTAGCTACCCATCTTAGAACGGAGTTAGGACGGAGGGAGACGACATTCAAGTCCAGCATTATTAGCTGAAGATTTTGCTCATAAACGAAACTATAGAAACGGGACTTTTGATATCCACTGTTCGTTTATAAACCGCGGAGGTTTCCAAATGCACATGGCATAACATCATACAGTGTATCTCAGACTGAATTCGCATGAAACGTTCGGATACAATGCTTTATGGACTTTTGTCAAAAAGATGATAGGAATTGTTTTAACAATGTTTCACTTTTGCGTGAGGAGCAATCACAATTAGTACTTTTATGATTTTCTTGAAAAATCTTGAAATTTAATAAAACGAAAACGAAGTAATATTTTAGCAGCGTTTTTGCAATTTGAACATTTTTATCAAATAAAATTTGATCGTTTGATTAATACTGTTGTTGGACTATCAACGTACCTTTTTTTTGCTAAATTTTAATAAAAAACCATGGTCGCGTGACCAAATTAATAACAGTTTGCTAAGAAATTAAAGTTAAAATGAAATTCCGCCGCATTTCTACTTTCAGAAAATGTATAGTTTTACTGAATTAAAATTCATACATGTCTAGATATTTTGCTAAATGCAAAGACTTGCCGATAAGGTCCAATATTACATTAAAATGGAGACACGTTTCATTAACTTCTCCTACCTTGTTCGATTCGGATCTCGCAACTCTCTTTTCATTAATTTGTCCATTCAAGCAGATAGGCGTAACTAAAGACTTCCTGCTTGAGCAGATACGAATCACGGAATACTAATGTCCGGCCCTTCTGCTTCCATTTGATGACAACGAACCGAGGGCTATTATTAGGTCGTTTATTCCGGTCACGGTACCAGAAATGTATGGCAACTGGTTATTTTGGTGACAAACGCGAAATTTTCATTTAGCGTTCCGCTCAAGGTTGTTTTTTCAAAAATTCTTTAGTTTGTATATTTCCTGTAGATTCATTAAACTAGTCTATTTGTTTCATCAATGATTAATAAAAATATCGTTATTGTTCACTATTACACACACGAGCGCGCGTGCGCCGTTATTGCATTACACACACACGCGCGCGTGTGCGCCGTAATTGTATTACACACACACGAGCGCAAGCGTGTAATCACGCACACATGGACACGCACACGCACACGCACTCACACACATGTATATACATATACTTATATATTTCTCATCACTGAACAAATTGTCCTCTCGCCAGTCCTTATTGACCCTTGACCTTGAGTGCGAGTTCAGGCATCTGCTCTATCTGCAATGACGTCTTCATGAACAGTATACTTTTACAGTAGTTGTGTTTGTTGTAATAGCAATTCCAGTCTTCATCCCCTGTGTTCCACGAAAATTTCTTGAGCAAATTGACAATACAATCGTCCCCTAAGGGTGAAGACACGGCAGACTCTCCTTCCCAGTGGTTCTCTAACGGAAATAAAGTCCGTAGTAATTTTGTGCAAGACGAAGGAGGCGAAGACTGTGGATATCCAGCACCGAGCACTACTGAGTGCGTAGGAGATCCACGAACTGCATGGATCAAATGTACTTGTACATCCTTGTTGGAGATAAAATACAAACGGGAGCATATCTATACGGGGTCCCACGGGCCGGGACACAGTGTCCCGGGTTCTACATGTAGGTGTCTCAGGTGGGTTCTACATGTACGTGTTTCGGGTTCGGTGTGTCCCGGACTTTATACATGTACACGAGTGTCCCGGGTACTTTACGCTCCGGGTTCTATGTGTCTGTAAAAAGTGATATAGCATGCAGGATTCTATGCGTCCCGGGTTCTATATGTCCCAAGTCTCCAGGTACACTTTACAGCTTCTAGGAAGCAATGTAAATCAAGGCTTCATTGTGCGCGACAAGCCATAACAACACTCAACAGCGCTGATAAAGAATACACGATGTGATCATGAACGTGGACATCGCAAGCAGTTCACTTAAGTTGGAAAATCCATTGCTTGTAGGAAGAGGACGCTACACAAGAGCGAGGAAAAACAATCAACGGAAATAACTGTAAAATCGAAATTTATCCATTCACACACTGCGATACGACTGAGAAGATTTACATATCGGGAATAATGAGCGACACCTATGGAGAAACTATTCTCAATTAAGCGAAGGTGCACCTGTGCCATAGTTCTGCTTGCGACGTGACACTTGGATAACAATACCATTTAACTGGGAGCACATAATTAATCTGAACGTTATAGCTCATGAAGATGCATGACTTGAACTGGTGCAGAGTCTTATTGATGCTGAGAAACTTAATACTCGGTAATCAGTTCGTATTGATTTGACTTCGCGAGAGATTACCTTTATAAACAGGATCTTTAACGCTCAACCGTCTTGATTTTATAAGCAGGCGTGTTTCTTACAGACAAAAGTCGAGTTTTGTAATCTACAACACTTTCAGCTTGCAAAGTTCATTTTAAAACTAAATAATTGCTTCTGTCTCGTGTCAGCGATTTGGCGAGATCACGCACGTATTTGCGACATACATACAATATACTCCTTAATTATTAGGCCCCCGACCTTCATTACGTAAGATTGGCGGCGCTATTTACATACGCGCACATATTTACAATTATTCATACAGCTCGTGGATTAGATCTCATTGCCTTAGAAACCATTCCGTTCTTTTCAACACTTATGATACATTTTGCCACTTCCCTAGGTATGCATGCATTTACACTCTACTTACGAGTTTTAACATTCACTGAAAAGAAGACTAAGTGCTTATTGTTTGCAAAGAATATTGTTTGCAAAGAAGTTAAATATTGTTGTCTGAGAGATATATACAGTAAGAATTTTAGTAAAATATGAAATTCTGTTTTTATTTTATCTAATGTACGATATTTCTATTTACTGTCCTCCATATAAATATTCACGCGTCTACTTATTGCAAACAAGGAAGAACGTCTGAGTTGAGCTGTAACTGATCCACATACAAACCAATCAAACACTGTTATGTACCTTTATATAACTTTATCCATAAAAACCAGACTGGGCAAATGTATATGCATTCAGGTTTTGACCGTTAATGCTTTCTCTTCATTTATTAATGCCAGTATCGGCACGTCGTTATTTGAACTCTTCAACAAATGTTAGATGATTGTCCGCTAACTGAATGATGAGTCGAGCAGTCCCTAACCACAGCTAAATAACGATTCCTTTATATTCAATGCCCAACACTGTTAGTGATGTTCCGTCATACTAAACATTACGTCATAACATAATTTAGTAATATATCCATAATTTGCATTCAATACTAATTTGAGACAGAACTTGACAATTCTCAACAAGGTATACATACGTGGATACTCTATCTTAAGTTTATCCCTTAAACAGCTTTGACACACTCATAGTTCAATTCAGTGGCGGATCTACATGTAGGTTATCACAAGGGGGCCCAACATTTTGTCTGTAAACATTTGTGCAAAACACGATTGTAGATGCACATAGCACCGAATGGGGGGAGGTCGGGAGGGAGGCAAACAACCCCTCCCTGACAATCAAGCGTTTTTTTTGATTCCTGAAGTATTGTGAATGAAAAAAGGCAAAGAAAAAAAAAAACAAAAAAATAATCACTGAGAACGTGTCAAACTTGAAAATCTGCACTTATCAGACTCAAACTCACGACCTGGCAAATAGAACGCACGTGCTTTACCACTGTACCACCACGACTTCACTAGCCCATTGATTCTAAGAGACCTACTTGTTCATGGTCCACAGCGTTTGCGCGCGAAACCTACTTCTTTTTGTAACATTTATTACACTTTTTATATTTTGTTCAATCAGTTCGTAACAAATTTGTTGTATTTATAATAGTCTTCAATTGTCCAAAAGACCAAATCGTCTTTTGTGTTGGCATTCATGACGCGTTTGCCTTTGGAAATCGTCTTAAGTTAAGGTTTGAAAAAGAGAGAATTATGAGTTTTCTGAGTGATTCACTGAGTCTTCGATTAAAATTCACATTCAGCTTCTGTTTTTTATCGCCCACTCAGATTTCATGTTCTTTAAAAATGACGTAATTTTCTTTATTGCACAGTGAAGCAGACGACGGAAACGGAGTCGTAGTGCGCAAGGGCAAATGCCGGTCTTCTGAGATATCGCGGGAGAGCCTACACTTAGCCATAGTTCCGTTACGATTGCGCCGTGTTCCGAATTTGACACTTGAAATTGGATATGAGCCCCCCCCCCCAAAAAAAGCACACTAAAACCGCACACATTTAAAACTTGTTTCAGCCGTATAATGTTAATTCCCGGGGTTAATTGATTAACTCAACATTTCCATACGCTCTTGATGTTTTTTTTGCGGCAGCCAAGGAGGGGGAGGGGGCCGGGCCCCCTGCCCCCCCGTAAATCCGCCTATGCAATTTCATAGATAGTTCCCAAGACTCTCTGTCATATATAGCAGTATGTTTGTATCAAAAATGATCAGCCAAACGCTGACTGGTAGATCACTAAACTGAAACCTAAATATGTAAATCTTATTCACCTATTTCACGAACGCGGGGCGCTGCTATCGTGTTGATCGAAAACGAGGCGCCTTGACAAACATGGCATCGTCCTGCAAGGTGGTGTGGTCAAAAGACTTATCAACGTTACCGAAAATCAAGTTGTCTGATGTTGAATCGATCTCTTAAAAACATAGCAATACGCACGGCAACTAGACTTTTACCCTCCTCAGCCATTCCTCCGTAGTTTTCCCTTTTTGGAAAAGTGTGGAAGTCAGGGATTTACCCAGGCTTTTAGTCTTGAAAAACCCTGCTCGCCAGCTGGGCGAATGCCGGAGCCAGAAAATCTACTAGCCCGAAGTTCAGTCACCCGGCCATTGGCGCCAGTCACCACAAACTTGCTAATAGTTTAAATAAAAATCATCGTTTCGTGCACTGATGTCACCATTTATTAGGGCTACCGTATTTGCCCTAATAGTTAGCGCCCAGGGGGACGCTTTTTGTAGCCTACGGCGGTTAAAACCCGCGGTCTCCGAAAGGGGTGAAATCGGAAGCTAGGATTCATCAAATTTACGCGCTGTGACGTATGTGTAACCTATGACAGACTTTCTACAAAACTGTGGCGCATTGCTATCAAACTCTGTTGTTAATCTTTTAAAAAAAATGTGCTGAAATCCCAGGGCGAAAACTTGCCGACTGATGCCTCAAATTACCTCAAATCCTCCTTAAGTTTTCCAAATAGCCTTTCCTAAGATTCTTAAGTTCCTGTGGACTCGGAGTCGGGATTAACCGCAGATTAAGTCAAAATCTGCGCTAGATCGCACCCGGCAACGAGAAAAGTCTGGACGAACACATATGTTGTTGTCAGGTGACGTTTATATTGAAGTGAGTCAACAGGTGTGCACCGAGTGAGCGAGCGCGTGCGTGTTATCAGTGTTCATTTGCCCGAGTAGCAGGCTCAATGAGCTGTATATGTAGTTATATTTATCTCATTGAGCAGGCCCACACATTATATGTAGGCTCTAGCTCGCGCTTCTTGGTTTCGATTCGCGGTTTTTATAATTTTACGTGTACAAAGCAATCTGGATTCCTACTGTGGGAGAAAATCTGTACGGGAAAGATACAATACCAATCCCGTTGACCAGTACGCTGCGTCTGTTCGAAGGGCCAGACCATATAGTGTGACACTTTCCTCGCAAGATCAGCAAATCTTTTGCGTTCTTTTTGAAGCACTGCGGAACGGTTTGAAGTGTACAGCCACGGCTAAATACCGACATAGCAGTAAGGCTCGTGGTCTGGCTAGAAATTCCGCGCACAATGATTTTTCAGGACTGTCGGATATTATTGATAAATTAAATACATTACTGGAGAATTTTAGAACTGTGAGGTAAGACATTTTTCGCACAAATATATACACATTCATGGACTGGGCGCTTATTTTAGCGAAGTCTGGAAACGAGTGGGGACGCTTATAGGGGCATGGACGCTTATTAGGACGAATGTTATAAAAGTAATTTTGGCTAAAATGACATTGTACATGATGAAAAGGAATCAGTTCCAAGAAATATTGTATTTCATTTGCTATGAAAACATGAACCGGTCTTCCACCTTTCTCCTCTTTTCTTCGTTTCGTACTAGTCAACAAATTCTTTGTGCACGACCACACACTGTGATTTTTTTGACGAATCGCGTAACGGGTGACATGTACTGAATCGGTAGGGTCGTACTGCGCCGATGTTTTTTACTGCCGGAGCATCGACACGATGACCAAACTGAACCTTAAATTCATGATAAAAACAGCACAAGGAGGAGGAAAATTATTCATATTCATCTGGGAAACGATATATAGCGCTTTTGCGCTTTGAAATTCGTTCGCCACCTGGGCGACCGGCAAGTCAACTTCTACTCACCCAGCACCATTTTTACTCGCATTGGCGACTGGGCGAGTGGCTAAGTATATCCCTGGGAAGGATACCGACGAGTTGGAATTGGTACGTTCAGGCACTGCACAGTACACCATCAAGGCCAGCTGATGACCGCTCACGAAGTTTTATCAGCGTGCCTCGTTTTCGATCAGTATTTAAAGATGGCGCGGGAAGATGGCGCTTTCGTGAAATAGGTGAATACCGGCATGGAAATTAGGTCAGTTGATGTGGCCAATGGGTGGCGAGCTGGTCAGATAAATGTTTGCGAAATTAAAACATATGTGTCCTGAATGCAAAAAAAAACGTTTAAATGCCATGTCTGATAAACGTCACTGATAATGCGTGCATGAGCCCTTTGTAGAAAATTCTCCGCAAAAGGCAAAGTCACGTTACTATCAAACAGCTTCCGTTTCTCGTAACGACGCAAACAATTTTTTTTACTATAAACACTGCCATATTCGCTTTCGTTATACGGATATTCAATTACCTTTTCGAACAGTGTTTGCAATATATCGCCATGTATAACAAGCAAATTACGTAATAATACCCCAAAGCGGCGTTCGCGACGAATTTGCTAGGTAACAGGATAAAGTGATTGATTGTCTACTACTTGGGGAATTATTATAACTTCTGTACAGTTCATCTGAACTGAATTGAAATGACTCGCCCAACCGTGATAGTTAACGACTATACAAAATGACACACAGCCAGTAATTCCTGCAGAATGGGATTACATGTAGATTTACCTTGTCTCACTCGAGACATCACGCGTCAGGAGGGTGGGGGGGGGGGGTAAGTAGGCCATCAAAGGCCCAATCAAATGTATCGTCTTTAATGAAGTTGATGCCGTTTTTTGTAATTTGAACAATGAAGGCAGGAATAGCAATGTGGTACCGTCAGACAAATCATGATTTCCTGACACCAGCCTCAGCGCGGAATAGAGCTTTCAACACCCGCAGAGTAATTTAACCGCAAAACTTGTTATGTCATCGGCCTTTATTTCAGAAAATGTCCGGCAGACAACGTTGAGAATTGGCAGTTTATAATAAAATTGCAAAAACATAACGGATTTTGTTGTTTTATATCAGCGATCAAATCTAACAACTTGTCTATCCAAAAAAAAAACAGTCCCGAAAAGCGATTTTCGGCCGTAACAAAGATTAGGTCTTTTTATATATACAGTGTATAAATCACTTTTGACGACTGAAACGGGTTGCCATCTGGTCTTGTAGAGTTCAGTACATGTATATGCGTTCAGTAAAAGCACTCATTTAATGTAAGGATTTATACGTGAAATATACCAGGACTAAGTTATCCTAACAGAGTTCCGTGTTTTGTTAAGGTTCGTATTTTCTCTGTATCGATATTTGTAGACATCCATGGAAATTGTCTAATCAAAGAGCGCCATACGAGACGGTACATTGCGAGACCACAACCAAACATCAATGTAAAGTTGACAACTGCAACCAGTCAATCGATAAACTGTTGATCCTCAACAACCAAGCAAACGGTTGGAAAACCTGTCGCTTCGTGCAACACGAGTTCACAGTTTCCAATTCGGTATGATTAGCGCGCGTACAGTAGCGTGGTAGATATTTAGGTACAGTAAATAATTCGAATCTTACTCCGATAACATGGTAATCTTACAATGCGCTCTATGATTGAGTGTAGGTTTTCAGGAAAAAAAAGGATTTGTGACACTTCTGAATATGTTGGAGAGTGGCATAATTGCAATCTTTTGACAATCAGTCGATATCTCTCGGAAAATATTACTTTCCCATACATGTACATGGAAAAAGCAACTCAAGATGGATGACTAAACCGTGGACTCGCGTATGCGCACTTTGAGTGTTACATCTGCCATAACGCCGCTACCTTTCGTGGAGGAGAATGGCCTAATGAAAATGCGATAAGCGACACTCACAAATTCGCGCGTGGGCATCAAGCACAGCTCATGCCTCGTAGCACTGAGAAATGGTGAAAAGAGTGAGAGGTGCTTTAGAATCTCATATGCTTGTGACTTGACTTACCTCGGTGCACGGCGCATTATTCCTATTGGTTCAAATTCATCTTCGGGGTCTTCGTCGATAGACACTGCTTCGCTCCTATTGGTGTGAAGTAGGTCTTCCTCGGAAAACTTGACGCGATTTTTGGGTGGATTTATGTCAGTAAAGTCGTCTTGGAGATCACTAAGCAGATAACAGATATATGTTCAGATAAGTGAAAGGTCCCACACGTTCTGCAGCGCATTTCTAAAATGTGCTGCCCAACAGTTTCTAATATAGTCTTAGCTGAAATACACAGTGGCGGACTTAGAGGAGGGCCCCCCTAAAATTCTCCCAGATTCCATTTAGAAGTTTGGGGTGCGGAAGTCTGACGGGCAAAATCCTGGCTAATACTCTGCCCTGACCCACCTTACTAAAAATCCTGGATCCCTCCCTGATGTATGTTTGAAAAGTTCGTATTAGTAAAACGTTCTACAGTATTTCTTTTTATTGAATTTTGTTGAATTTCATTTTGTTTGAATCTTGCGTCTCCTGAAGTAGTCTTGATGTATGTCCCAGTTTGAAAAGTGCTTCTCACAGCGGTTGCAATTTTTGGATGCTTTGTCCGGTTGCTCTGTGTGGTTCACAGTTGTCGGGCTTTAGCATTGCACCCAATACATTGAATGATAAATTGATGTCAATTTGTGTTGCATTTCGGACAGTAGGTAAAGGTGGTGTATCATGATGTCATTGACATTGACAAATGTTATCGATTGCTGTTTGACTTTTTGAAATTGTATGAGAATATATATATGTTCTTTCACACAAATTTCAAAGTGTTTCTGCCCTATACAGGTATTTACTGAAGCTATGGAATATTAAAGACGCAATCTGTCCAAAATAAGGTGAAACTTAAAGAAAGTTTAATATCTCTCAGAAGGTTAATTCCTGTCTACACACGCCGATTATTCTTTGACCGCTTGATATACGACTTTCATACCACACGTTGCGACTCGCAGAAGCGACTTTGCATACGACTTTTTAGCTCGAAAAGTCGAGTCGGAAAACTTGTCTACACGCACCGATGAGTGGCATGCGATCTACGAACAATCTGAGTTGGTAGACAGGTCATTTTGAACTAAGGAGGCGATAATTTTACTTGATGAATTCCTGTAGCATATTTCGCTCGGTGGATGCATAAGTACATTTGTATCAATTGCGAGAAACATAGTTCTTAACTAAATTTCGAGTTTCATATCAATTTTTTGCTGTTGGTTATGTACTTGTATTTACTCATTGGGTATATAGGCCGGAGGGCGAAATACTCAACTGAATAAACTGATATTTACAGGTTTCAAATCAGAAATCAAACTATGCGCAGTCTTGGCTTTATAATATAATCATGCACATTTAAAACACTGAGTAACGAGAGACCTCCAGGACGAGCAGGCGATTTCACTTTCATTTAAAACATCTCACGCCAAATAGCATACACTGTAAAAGGGTCTTTTCATGAATCAAAGATGCTTCACTCACAGCGATCGGGTACCTCCTGGTACAGCCAGGTGGAGATAAGAGTCACCGGCTTTATGTAATCAGCTGTCATTGCTTGCTGAAAGTCTCACATTGAAAAGCAGACGAAAAACATTATCTGCTCGTTGGCTTTTCTAATTAAGGTCAGAACAAACCTTACTGAAAACACATTTGCGCGAAAACGAAATGTCTTAGCGCGGGGTAGATTTGTATCTAATAGTTCACCCAGCAATCAGCTAGCACTCCGTTCTCTTAATTACGTCACCGGCTGGCTCAGACATCTACTTGGAGTTTAGGATAATGAACTCAAGAACACAGACAACCAGTCTCGCTACGACTGCTGCATCACATCTAATTTGAAGGTGCACGGCGTAAAAACTCTAAGAAAGATTAAGAAAGCGCCACTCTAGCAAACACTAACGTCAATTTCTAAGTCACGTAAACCCTATGAAGTACATGTACGCCAACTTTTTGCAGATGACAGCGGCTGAGAGAGGGAGAGAGAGCTGCGATGACCAATTCAATGATAGCCCAAGTACTTGACAGACGGGTGCGTTAACCTTGCTACAGGGGATTTTAAACTGTGGTTCTAAGTATGCTACAGGGGATTTTATACTGTGTTTCTAAGTATGCAGTGAGTGAGTGATTTTTTGCGGCCGACATTGGTTCGGAGACAAATCACTTTCTAATGCACCAGAGCCCAGTGTGTAATGGATTACGGTATAGCAGGGCTGCGTTCCGTAGAACAAATATGTTAGTTTGTACTTGCGGCGAAAAATCTTCCATTGTGAAACAGAAGCTGTAAATTCTATTCCAAAGGAGTGTTAATTTATCCTATGATTCATCATTCCAACCTCGCTCAAAAGATCAATCCTTCCAGTAGCCGTCATTTTTGCTAGGTTACACTACTTGTAAGGTCTTGAGCATACATGTTCTAGCGAAACACTCGTTTTATAATAGCGTGGTTTCCCGTGGTCTTACATTTACGTCGTGATTTCGCTTTTAATCTACATGTACGAGAATCTTGGACTCCAGAACGCAACCTACGTTACCCGACCAACACAACTTTTCACCGCATTCACTAAACGCCGACAGGTAATATAAGAACATGCGCTCAATTTGTGTTTTGGAGTGTCTGAAGGTTTCTAGTACATATATGTCACTTGAAAGGTATTTGAGTTTATGTTGTGCAACTAGCGATAACATGTTTCCGCATATTCGTTCAAGGCATGCGCAGGATTAAGATTTCCGTATACGTTAAATTTGGCTTTAAATGGGCGTTTTCTTCATACACAGCACTTGCAGTTTATATATCAAAATATTGAGCTGATTACCTCTAACAGAGTAGTCTCAAAAATCGTTTGCCATAAAAAAAAAACGTTTGCGTCATTTCCACAACTGAAGAAGAGAGCTCACAAAGCATCCCGATTTTTGGGACGTTTACTAGCGGTGTT
>NMRA01000707.1:22477-46757 GCA_002633005.1 Phoronis australis | reverse complement strand
AGTTTTAGTGGCTTTTCGATATTCTATTTGAATCCCGCTGGCCTGAATGATCTATTTTGAGAAAGAAATCATTTCCGTTTTTAGAACGATCTGAGGTAGGTATGAGTGTGACTCGGTAACCATAGATGGACTTTGAGATGGTGAGGATGACAGAACTGATATTTAGATTAAAGCAGTAGAATGCTACATACCGTGCCTCATCGGAGACAAACTTTTCTTTAGGGTAGACCTTGTGTTCTGTCGACTCCTTGTAGTTATGATTAATTTCCGTCACGCTAGAGTCGTCGATTAACGTCTCGATCAACGAACCGTGATCTCCAAAGGTAACGCTGAAAACAACGAAACAAGAACATGCATTTTCTTTCGGCCATATTGTTCTAGAAGCCGATCCTTGATGACAAAGCGTGATACATAATCTCCTTTTTTCACTTCGCCGGTTTAGCCGGATCAACCAGCTAAGGTCTCTGATTGACCTGTTAACCGAAAGTTGTCATCGAGAGCCAATCAATGTTCGATCTGGACAAGTCTACATTCAACACTGCGGATGTCCGGGCAATGGAGGGAAATTTCAATTCGCAGCATAAACTGATTTCGCAGTTGGCTGGTGTTACAAGGTGGCGATACCGTCTGGTCCATGATTCGGCTAGTGAGAACTGCCAAACAAAACGAAATGTCGGGGAAATCGACGGCATTTCGCGAGTTCGGTCAAAGATAGTTTGGAAATTTACTAGAAAGAGATACAAACGAAATAAAGCCTGTAAACTATCAAAAGCAGTAATGGTTGCTTGCCGTGGCTTCTCTATCCGATAGTACAAGAAAATGTCATGCTATTATTTCGCCTGAAAATGCCGAAAGTAGTTACGTGGGCAGATAATCTGATCCGATTTGTGTAACATAATAAGGGGTCCTACCCTCTGTCACAGTGTAACCTATACGGAAATACCTCGTAGTACTGGAAAAGAGTGTCGGATCAGTCACCAGGTGGCGAGACTCTCTCGTCCACTAGTCGGCTGGCCGGGCCTAGAACTGCCGATCAACATTATGTCGAAGAAATCCATGACATTTCGCGAGCTTGCTCAAAATAGTTCGGCAAAGGGACATCTCCGGAGTAAGAAAAGCAGACGAAGTTGTCAAAAGTAGAAACGGTTGCTTGCCGTTGCTTTTGATGCCCGATAGTACTAGACAATGTCATGCTTTTTTGTCCAACAATATAACATGTGGTTACTTTGGTAGATAATCTGGTGAGATCTAAGTGAAATTAATCATGCGCTAGTGTTTGCCCACAGAGTAAACGAGCTGGCTGAGGATTTATTTATTTATATCACACCCCCGTGCAACTGACTACCAATGATCATCAAATTACTCATTAAATATTGTCTAAAATGTTAAGGTTTAACGAGTGAAACCATACATATCCTTGGTAAACACATTATACGCACGCAAACGATGCTCTAGCGTTTGTAGTCATTCGGATTTTATTTAAATATCTTATCCTGATTGTCATAAATTCTACAGACGTGGAATCATTTACACGAAAGTTACAAATTCTGTTTATTCATTCATTTAGCTACACTCAGGAACTCGAAGTCTGGAGGAGGTTTCCCTTTAAGGTCTCGTGGCCAGTAATCTATGCTGACAAACGATGGTTTGCTTAAATATCTTAAAAGAAAATGTCAGAGCTTCCAACTTTCCATAAAAATACGATTTCCAAGAAAAGAACACGTGTTGTTTGACAGTAGGCACTATTTTCGTGCACGCAATATGTTTCCAAGCTCAACAGGGAACTTGGATGTTTTTGGTTCCACGGGCTAAAACTTAGTATTTTAGAAAATATTTAAAGAAATATGATTCTTGTTAGTTAGCTTCTCGTCATCCCGTCTAAGCCTGTATTTCTCACGTTAAATGATTGTTATGCAGCAGAACATGTAACCCAGCCGATTCATGGAATTTCCCATAATATATATTTATCTCTCCTCTGCCCGAGCTCATTTTTGACCGGCGTTTGAGGCCTGGGTTTAGTACCTCGAAGCCTCGTTCTCAGCTGCCACAGACAGACAGAACTAATCCACGGCATCATTTTGCTGACTTCTGGAACCAATGTAATTTGTAACTACCAATACAAGTCCTAGATTGCATGTTTGACAGTCTCAACGTAGGTTATTTTCTGGCACATTATTTTCCGTACCACGTTTACAAATGGCCTTGTCATCGGAAAACTGGAGTTTTTGCCTACAAGAGTCGATAACTCACAGCGGAAATGTCGGATTATATTAAGACAAACTTTTGCAGCTGCCACGTTAAATTTGCAACACGAACGGCTCGAAATGCGAAATCCAACGATTTCCTCGCAGCCACTGTAATAAAAAGTGGGTAATCAACTGACCCGATCGGGCAAACTCTTGATTAAGGATGACGATTGCATTTTTGACTAAGAGCTTTTTCTGTTCGGTTAAAAGGGTCTTGGCATCAAAATACCTATCTGGCACGTGAAGATTTATGCGTAACCACCCACGTAAATTCAGTTCTCTTTACCTCATTAAATCGGCGAATATGCGAATTAACATTCGATTGCGCTGACCTTAGCTTTATTTATGTTCTCAGTACCATTAACGGAGGTGAAAACAGCATTAAAGCAAATTATCTTACTCAGCAGCATTCTTGCTCACTGGAACACCTCCTAAGACATGTTTTCCTAAATTTCAGCAGTGATTATATAAGATATTTTCATCCTGATCATGTAACATAGCTCCAATACTTTGTTCAAAATTCAACCAGGAGTGCGCAGTAAAACAGTAAAATATTGGTATCCATCAAGAATTTAGACATGCATTTTTGCTTTAGTACGCACGTGTTTGTGTATCGAGGCACTACAAATCGGGCATGCGCACTGCGGAATTGCGGAAGACTTCCTGCGTTCGGGGCCTTCGTAGGCACCCAAAAAACTAAAGAAAATGAAGTGACGGGGATTTTGTGAACTAGGCAGGGAGAATGATTGCCTTTGCCACGAATGATATTCAGTAGTTGGACATTGAAGTTGTTTTGAGCCCAGTGTGCTTTATGTAAGTTAAAACTTGAGGGCAAAAGCCACAGTGGCTGATTTTGACGTTGTCAGTCGCATTCTTGGTCAATAAAACCCTTGTTTACACACTGCCTCAAGCCACATGAAAAAAGACATATAATGCACACTCCATGGGATTTCTGAAAGAGGAAAAATCAACAAAGTCATGTATTTTGCCTGGCTATGTCCACCGGCAAAAAATGAGATGCCAAAAATGGCCTGAAGAAATTGCAGTTTTGACCTTTTTGTACCTGAAATCACAAATTCACCTCTCCCTGGTATAACGGAGGAGACAAGAAGCCAAATGAATTCTTGCACTTTAGATTTCAGACACTTACGCAAAAATAGGTCATTGCCAACCAGATTTTTTGTTAAATTCTAGTTGTGTGAAGGCTTCTTGGATTCGTGCCAAACATTTCCCACTGAGCAAGAATACAACGCTCTAAAAATGGCGGGACTTCCGTATCCGGTACATAAGAGCAGACTGGACTTCATTTGCTCAAAACAACTTCAAGGAACTATTGACAAACATTGGTGACAATCACTTCCCGGTTAGTCCTCAAAAACTGCCGCCAACCAAGACTCACTCCATTTTCTTCGTTTTTGGGAGCGACATGTACAAACGGCCCTAAACTGTGGTCTTAGACCTGATGCCAGACGAACGCAACCAACAGACGTTGCGACTGTTTGAACAACGGTGCAGTCAATGAAGTAAATGTCAAATGTTCGTATTTTATTTTGATGGTTACTTTATGTACACATTTCCAGGTTATAACACAAGTGCGGCTCATTGTTTATGCGAAAGGCTGTTTGTCAGAAATTATTTTTTTTTCAGATCATCTTCTCCTCTGTACATCACTCAAGCCGAGATCTTCCGTAGTGGGAGTCCGAGTATCGTTAGGCAGGCGAACTCTTTCAATTAATCGCGCGAATGCACAGACAGACGTTATTTTGGGGCTTACGTCCTCAAGACACAACAATAACGCCATTTGCAATTACGCTGAAGGGATGAGAAACTCTCCACATATTTCCGTGAGCCACGGTATTGTAGTTCCTGGCTGCATGCAGTGGGCCTATCCGAGCCATGGTCGCTGTATTAAATAGTGCGGCCATCAAAGCAATTCAGAGGTCCGTTCCGCGTTGTTCTGGGTCCACTGAAAACCATAGGATTTGGTCGATCTCCTCAAGTTGTGCCCATGGCGTAAAGCCATAGATTCTTGGTTAGAGTATTTATAAGTGGTCCGGCTATCTGGAACTGTTTCGATGCACTGCGCTCACTTAATTTTGTAGCGCATTCTAAATAAAGAACCGGGTGTGTGCTACCGGTTGGAAGAAGAAAAATACACAGATTTACTTTCGCAATCCCAAGTCTACTACCTATGATGGTGAGATTGGTATTAACGTCGACGAGCATGCAGTTGGCTGCAAGTCGTCTCACCCAAGCTGAATCTAGCAAAGGAGCATCACAACACAAATGTGTTCGTAAATTTGCGTCAAGGTATTTCGTCAAATGAACTTCATTCTCGCAAACTGCAAATTTCCAGTGGACAATGTTAAATCAAGTGTAGGCCTACTACAAATTCCTTACGACACATGTCACGAAAGATCCTTCTCGCCACCGACTGAAATTCTTAACAAGAGAATCGCCAGTCCTTTATCAGAGCTCCTGATTAGAATAACGTTGACTTATTTTCTTAATTTCGTACGGGTTAACCTAAATCCCTGGCGTTGAAAATATAACCCCGATCTGCCTGTGAACCCGTAACAATAACGATGTAAACACTCTCAGTTTCTATCAATAAGTTTCCATCAACAAACTGGCACTTAGCAGTCAATTTAATCCTTTATAAAGGTTTCAAAGATATTCTGTTTATAATAATACCATTGTGTTATATAAACACACGTTAAACGTACACGCCTTCTGCACGGATTTAGCGCCCATAGAATGCGGTATATTAGTATTTACTTTATAATTCTTTCAATTGTTGTCAAGTGATGTGTGAAACGTTTAGTGAACACTAGCGGGTACAGTTCCCAGGTGAGCTGCACGTTCACAACGAAGGGACAACCAACTGTGGATCATAACTTGGGACTATCAGTCCAGTGACAACTTACCTTTTTAACACACATATGAATGACTACACTGCGCGTGTTCTTTAGTCGAAGACGAATGCTAAGAAAAAGGTCTGGCGACAAGAAAACAATTGTTAAACGTATTTATTCCTTCGTGTCATTGCAAATTAACACCAGGCTAACTTTTAGCAAAAAAGGAAATGTTGATATAATGATATCATCGTTATCATTATTACTAGAATGTATAAATGCGAAATTTTCCAAGAGGTGTAAAGCACTCTAAGTTTGTGGTCAAGTTAACATTGACCGTGTTGCATGGCTTCTGTTACCGTGGCAATTGCTTTCCCACCCTTACGAGTTTGCAATAGGCCACGTCGATTGTGAAGCAAACAAGTTATTCATTTTTCCACAGACTAAATCAGGTGATTACATGTAAGTCGGCAGGACTAGCTAATTTCCCTAGAACAAAATGCTTCGTATACTATTGCTAAATCTCCAGTCTACCTCCCTATACTAACATTTTACTTATCAAGTGCTCTGATTATGATTGCAATAAACAATCAAAACAATTCGTAAAGTATTGTGTCATCAACGACATAACTTTTTTGGAAATGCTCAAGCTGTGATTTTGATTGCTGGTTGCCCGGCAGTCGAAGAATTGTTCACGCAAGGTGTGACAACAAATACTCACTGAAAAAACTGAGCAAAATAGGAGCTCGGCCTGATTATTGAGCCCCAAATGTCACTATGAATTTTTAATTGGTAAGCAAACATACCGGGATGCTTAATCATGAAAAAATGTCGCACAAAGTTGTAATAGAGAAGACAAAATGTCGTTTGCTACTGTGGATGGTTGAAACTCATAAAGAATGATCGACGAGAGGTCTGTTGAAGTTAAATGAAGCTATTTTGCTTTGATTTTTGTGCTATCTTCGCTTAAAGTAAGCTTACCAGAATGGTGACAAAACTAAACTAATCTGTCAGTAAAGGCTGTCCAAATTAGGCCTAGTTGTCTCTGGTCGTTTTCATCAGTCCGTATTGTTGCCTAGTCTCATGCCCGTGTAGTGAATCAGGTCATCTGATTGATTATTCGATTGATTGATTGACTGATTGACTGACTGTTGAATAGATTGATTCGAGAATTTTTCCCGGAGGAAACAAAGATCTGAAGTCAGAGCACCGACAGCGTGTTTGACAATGATGGTGATTTCAGATGCTCAGTTGAAGTCCGCCGGCCGCCTCGGGCGAAGAGGCCTCTGGCTTGAAACCGGACACGTCGATCTAACAAAACCGTCACAGGTAAGGTGTACTTTACGCATGCGGTAAATCCAAATTTTCAGCTTCAATAATGCTGACCGCCAAATTTGCAATTAGACTTCTCACTTCAAACTTAATAACGCAACAAGATGTCCTGCAACGCCCTTCGAGGAGCTGACAGAGCGATGACACTTCATTTTATAATTCAGGCCTTCACCTTGAAATATTTTCCTCAACAATAAAAACTGGTATCACTGACCTGTATATTATCAGACGCGATAAACGACTTTTTAAACCATGGCAATAACAGTGCTACCATTTAACCTAGACTGGATTTAGCGCTACCGGACTTACCTTTTCTTGCGTTGGCCCTGCTCATTTGTGCCCATTTCATCGTCTCATGTTTTCCTCGATCAAAATATGATGTTAAAACACGACGTTAGTGAGAACGTCGTGGGCGAAATCGACGCACACTGCCTTACTGCTGAATGGAAGCACAGTACCGTTTGCTTCAAGGGGTTTATCGATTTACATTGATGAATAGCGCCACTGTTGCCTGATTTGAAAACTAACACGAGGAAGGTTTGATGTTCTGCGTGCATCGTGTTATTGAAACAGATCATCTACCTAGGAAGCGGGCAAAAGAGGTACGCGTGCTACTGATGCGAACGGCGGGTGAGAAGCAGTTAAGAAGAAAGAAGAGAGCAGATTTTAGAGAATATTTGTCAACTAAAAGTGCTGGATTTACCGTCCTTGGGGACAAGTGGTCGACACAACTTTGCTATAAGGGGGCCCACTGTCGGAGTTTTTTAAAAGTTGCAGTGAACTTTTGTTTGCGCTCACTTGAAATAACGTTTCTGTGTTCGTATTCATACATTCGCAACGTATGAGAGGACTTGTCATGCACATGTTTTACGGAGAAATGTGATACAGACGGCAAATTTTAAGTACCAAAAACCTGTCTCGTTACTCCATAAACCCTTTGATGTCAGGGATAATGCAGACATCTGTTGGTTCCATTTCTCGTTTTTCTTTTAGTAGTGCAATCTGATGAGTACACTTTACATGTGATTTTCATTGGTTTATATATTTTTATCTTAAGCAGTCACAGCAGTGGAACCGTTTGCCTCAGTTTTTTGAAATATTTTATTTCGGGGATGGTGTCCGCAAGTGGGATGATTAGACGACGGAATCAACTGTCATTCTTTTACAATTACTGCAAATGTAAGGGCGCCTGCCAACGCCCGATTGGAATCCATTTTGTATTGTACTCGGTCCAATCAACGTAATGATTCATGCGCACTTCAAAAATGCTGTTTGGCAAGCGTGCTATTCTCCTCCTGACAGGCCGAAACGTTAAAGACCCTGGACAATCTGGAGATTAATTTGGCCATGCGCAGTGGAGTCTACACCATACACTGTAAGTTCTTGGTGTCATGGCGTTAAATTATGCAGTGGCTGGGTTAAGCACGCAGGGAACCAGAGAGGGTCACTGTGGAAGAATGTATACTTTTAAACGATGCGTAAATGCTTTAAAGCGGATTTCTTCACTTTTCACTTTCCCTTTAGTGAAATGAAAAGTAAAAATCAATTATTGTAAGATCAAGGATGATTGTTTTTCCTTTTACGTTCACATTGAATCCACTTACCTGCTTCTCTCAATGACGTCAACTGTAATTAATTAACCGCGGCAAATGAAAACGATTCTGGTTAAATATACCGACTCTGCGTATCTCACGATTCATCATGGCAACGTCATCAAAATCCGAACATTCTTGTCACCAGTAATAACTGTTAATGTCGTTTTATATTCTCGTAAGCTGTGCTGATCGCTGATTATTCACCATTGTTGGACACTCAGTGTTTATCACAACAATGAAAGGGGGCCTTTTCGAAATTTCGCTATAACAATGAGCGGAAATGACCTACTCATGATCAGCATTAAACTTCAAACAACTTCCATGTAACTCTTATTTTAGGGTCTAAAGGGACAGTCACTGAACATTTAAAAACAATTTCTGACATACCCGAGAAGAATGTCATCATACAAAGCGGTTAAATTAAAACCGATTCCTCTAAGCTATTTTTATTATAAACCAAGGACAGCACGGAAGTAAATTTTCAAACCTTAGCAAGGCGGTGTTGCTTTAAATTTTTGTTTACAAAACTGTATCCTCGGTGTTGCAAACGACTAAATGAAATCTAACAGCTAGATTTTTGAAATTCTATTTCCAATTAGGAGTGCCATGTTTCTTGTGCGGTGCTAACTTGAAACAAATCTTTTCCGGTGATTATCAATAACTTCAAGACCATGCGCGCACCCAGCGGGGGGTGCTCCTGGACTCGAATTAGCCCCCCATTTGGCAAAATGGGCAAAAAGCTTCCTCTCTGAGAGGCAATAAGTCCGACAAAATGGAACAAAAGTCCCTAAATAAGCGCAAACGCGCAATTTGCAGTGGTGCTCTCGTTTTTTTTTTTTTTTTTTCTTTTTTCTTTCTTTATTTTTTTTTCAGTCCCCTAGGCTCTTTTTGTTACCAAAAGGTCCACAACGTCAGAAATTCGAGCCCCCATGGTGAAGGCTGGGAGCGTGCATGAAGACATATAGTTCCACATTCTTTTGAGAGTAGAAATTAGCTTCTAGACGCCCATTTCTCTATTATAATAGAAGACAACTGCTTTAAAATCATGGCTGGAGTAACCCCGTCGGCTGCTGTCAATTACAACTTTCGACCGATTGACGGAGCTCCGTGCCGTCGTTCTTTCACGCGCTCTCGTGATCGGTAAATTAGTGCAAACCTAAATTGGATAATAATGCAATGACAGACAGAGCCCTCGTTACACAGAGGTAGGTCACAATAATTTATCGAAAGTATGAAAATGCACGCTAGCATGACTTGGAACAAATTACATGTACCAACTTGAGTAAAAACTCTGAAACGGTCTCGTATGCTAGGTATTTTTGACCCGTAGTAGCTCTTTTGCGCACGTTCGCGGCTGCCAGTTCTAAATTTTTACTATAGACTCGGATCTTCTGAGAACGAATTTGGTAAGACTGAGTCAAGCTGAGGTTGTCTCACAATTTTGTTAGTCAAACAGACTCCATGCTATCGGTCACAAATTGCAAAACATTGCGGTTAACTTCGTTACAAATGGTTACACTTCTTTGGATGTCTTTTTAGAAAGTTTCGCCACAAAAAACACATATATTTTTAAAACATCCTCCATAGACGCAGACATTTACCCATTCGGCCGCTTTATTTGCTATTTATTTATTATTTTTTGGAAAGCCGTAAGTGTCGCCGAGGTAAAATATGGCATTTATTTAGGGAAAAACAGCGTGTCATAACTCCACTCTTCTGAGCATTACTTTTGTGTCCATAGTAGGATTCTGAAATCGCCGATTACAAGAAACATGTATCTTTATGGCTTGATTAAAGTTAATCTATATATACATGTAGGAAGAAATGGGCCCTTCTTAACTACTGTCGGCCGCTCGGCATCTTTTTCCCTAACACTTACCTTTCTTCTTGAGCAGCCAAAGGAACATTTTCTGCAAAAAACAAGTCATGTCAAAGTAGTGAGATATATAACAAACGTAAGATATAAAACTGGCTATAGTCATGGTAAATATTATTAATAGGAATGAAGGGTAATGACGATGACGGTGACAGAGACGATGACGATGACAATGTAATTTGGTCATGATCATCGTGATGGTCACGAGACGATAACAATTATGACGACGATGGTAAAAATTGTAATTACAACGATAATAGCAAATGCAGCATGACGAAGGTACAGCGATGACTGTCACGTTGGTCTGGCAACGATAGCCAGGGTCATGACGACGATGGCGACATTGAGCATACTGACGACAGCGCTCACGTTGTTGTTAAAGCGAACTAAGCTAATGATAAAGAGAGGGGGGCGACAACAAGTGCTTTGTAGTTTTCTAGACAGACTCCATCATTGCTAGCAATGGCAGAAAAAGCTGAAGAACCTGAGTTTGTCACATAAGACGGTTAAAATTTATATTAATAGAGTTTTTGTTTGGTCTGGGAACAAGAAAAAATCCCTATCTACATGGTTGCCGCATGCCCCAGTAGTGTGCAATAATCGTGAAGTATTAGATCTAATGTCCATAAAAAGTATTTTGTCAAAGTTTGTTTTGTCTATTAAAAATAGACGCGTTTGTTGGAGAATCGAATGTTCTCTAGTTTCAATTCCAAATCATTCAAAACCGATCAAAAATGGTTAAAATTACAACAACTTTAAGTTAATTTTGAACTTTTCCCGTGCAGAAAATCAGTGTGATAAAATTTTACGTTTGCGTGCAAACCTAAAGGTAACAGACAAATGGAGAAGAAAATGTTGGTACTTTTAAACCGACTGGTAACACTGCAAATAGAATGAATAGTAACTGAATTAGTCGATCTGTGGTCAATGTTCGCCCAGTTTGATTGCGTAACACGCTACGAGCACTTGAGAGAGGCGAGTGAAAATTTCGCACTACTTGTGCAGAATGATAACATTCAACTGCCTTGTATTACGACAATACAGAGATTGACGAACTGGTTTCATTCAAAAGAGTTGCACAACACGTCAGAGACAAGGCGATCGTGCCTGGCTCCTTCATTTCGCAAAAATTAATCGGCAAAGCATCGATCAAATAGACACCGTTGCCCTCTATTGGTGCGTAACCCAAAACTTCAGGGCCTCGTAATTGAACGCGGATACTCTCGTAGTTACAGACAAAGGAGAGAATGAAATCAACGAACAGTGCAGTCTGTTTCACACTCATTTGGTATAAGACTAGAAGCGGTTGCACTTCATGCATTGTGTCGCATCTGTTTGACCCATTGTGTGGTTAAAAGCAATGATGATGGTTGTGTAAGTGGAGAACTTACCTTGCGCAACGCAACTCGATATCTCCCCTTGCGACATGTCTATAGCTTATAACTAGTCATACCACTGTGATAATAGCTCGACAAAAAATGATTCATAATCTGTTCTCAGACGGTAGTGTCCTTATAGAACATGCGCATACACGCGCAATCGATATCAGACAGTCCTGGTGGGAATCAATATATTTACCGGGTGACACAGATGTTGGAGGTTAGATGTGTGGTTTGCCCACAGCGCTAATGCGTTCGATTACCAAATGAGAAAGGTGCCCATACAAAACCGGATTATGGTTTTAGAAAAGCCGTATGATGAGATTTCGCCTTCCCAGATCATTGATGACAGAACCAGGGGCCGATGAGGCTTAAAGTTCAAATAAAAATAGTCTGTAAGATCAGGAGGTATGCACCTAGTCAGAGCGATCACAAAACGAAGTTACGTGTGCCAGACGACTGTGTGATCAAAAGACCTCATGGAAGTTGCTTTTGGCCCAAGATGCCTGTTTCAGCCACAGCCCCATTGAATCCGCCTCATGCGAGGTTTTAAAGCACCGTCACTCTAGAGAATTGCAAAATCCTTATAAGTTCAAAATGTTCACTAATAATCTCACGAGAGTGTGGTGGGATGGGACTGACAACGAATAATGGCGAATTCAAAGCATAGGTCAAGCCTGTACTCAGCGAACGGCGGGTAAAGGTTTCAGGTAGGCTAGCTGGGCTGTTAAGTTCGTCATGGTATGTAACAGATGGTAAAAACTTAATAAGCCAACGTTAACGAATTCAACAAATCAATATAAACTCTAATTAATACGGTCAGAATTTCTAACGATCACTGCACGGATGGAAGGCAGGGTGGTTGTAGCTTTTTCTTGCAAGTCCTTCTGTGGCAGACGCTCCGTGGGTCTTACTGGCTGAGGCAGTACATGTTCCTGTACAACAGTTTGCAATAAACATTTTTCCACTGTAAAACTGTGGCTTTTACTTTGGAAACGAAGTAGTTTTTCGCCGTGAGACAATAACTTGGACTAGACAACGCCCCATTATATAATTGAGAAAAAGCTAACACTCAGGTAGGTCACTGGCTAGACAAAATTCCGACTCAATTGAAAACTCACTCGAAAGATGCAGGGTCTACGGGTGAGTAAGTTATGTTGGTCTTCGGACCTAGACTAGGCCCGGCCTGCTCAACGACTAGATCCAGGCTGCACTTGGTTCAAAGATGTCATGGAGCTTAGCAATGGAGACTATCCCTCCCAACAAGGCACAGAACGACCCTAGTTCACTTAAAGACATCATAACAAAAATTATCTTTTACTTTCAAATCTGCGGAGACGACAAGAAATTAATAAACCCAATGCCCGTACTCTGTTGGACCCTTAGTATGTCATAGTAAAAGCGCAGTAGTGACGCGACACCTATCAGGAAATGAAGTCAACACAGACTCAGGGGCTAGCTTGATTGTTGTCGGCTTGCATGAAGCCAACTGCGCGTTGCAGGCTGGAACGAGGATTAGTGTGCCGTTTAGGAGCCACGGTACACCAGGGAGAGAAAGCTCGCAAGACCCTTGGAAAAACAACAAAGTTATAAAATCTCACAACGAATGAATCTAAACTCGCAACACAACACAATTCTGAAACACACAACACAATTCTAAAAATCACAGCACAACACATTCCTGAAACTCATAACACCATTTTAAATTTCATAACACAATTCTAAAACTCGCAACACAATTCTGAAACTCGAAAAACACAACAAAAAGTTCACAGCACAACTGAAAAGTTCAACATCACAATAGGTGGTCCTGCTGTTTCAATTGCAGTGAATTTCGCTGCGGTGAACGTTAGATTGCGAGAGTTTGGAAAGAGTGAAAAAAAAACTATTATATGGTAATATCCAAGTGTCCGAGTCCCTATTCAAACCGTACTGTAGTAATTGCTGAGTCAACTCAAACCCCAAACCGGGATTCTGAACCGCAAACGTGATCCAGTCTCTCAAAAAAATGTTAACTCTCACAACGTGGTGTGAGTCTGTCCGACGGAATTACAAATGACCCGGGGGATAAAACTGAAGTGAGTTGGGCTGTTTCAAACATGCAACTTGAATTTAAGGTTTAATTCTATTACTTTAATATTGCATGAGTTTCTCCTACTTCATAACTAACATTGCCAAATTTCAGGGCAACGTTTGTCGTGTCAAATATTTTTTAGACTTAACACAGACAAGTTTTTTTTTTCAAGGAGTAAAAGCCGCCAACGGACGCCTGGAATGAGCTTGTGATCTATTTTTTAATAAACCGGAGGTCGCTTTTACAACACTGCAGTCATTCACAGGTCGCTTTTACAACATTGCAGCCAACCACAGGGCGCTTTTACAACACTGACAAGTCCATTCAAAATTTCGAATGAGGCTAAAGCCAAGGAGATTACGTCAAGTGTACACAAGATTTGGGGAACCAATTACTAGTGAATGATTTCTCAATTTCAAAGGTAAAAAACAGGCTTAGTATCCTCTTGCGAGGGATGCTCAAAGTTGGGATGCGCAATTTTTTTTGAAAGTTGTCACGAACGATCTATTGAATTGTTTCGGTTCACTTGTTCAGAGTTTTACTTGTATGAGATCATTTAGTATCATTACAATACTAAATGAGCTCAGGCAAGTAGTTACTTTTGCCTGATTTATTGATAATTTCCACTTTTTCGCCTTGTTTACAAAAAAAAACGAAAAATGATAAAAGTCAGAAGAAATAATTTTGGTCTCATTAATTTACTGTTGGTATTTTTTCTTGGTATTTCTGTCGTCTTTCAAGACGATTACTTAAAAGGAGTCTGGGGTTCACCACTGACTCTTTCCTTTTAACAGTACTTTCTGTTTCCAGAATATAAGATGATGCAACAATTGCTTCTTTCAACAGTGGCTTTCAATATGCAATCATCGTGATGTTCCTCAGTTTGTACCATGGGATTCCTATAAGTGTTATAATTTTGAAAAGAACATTGAGGTATCTATGATATTAAAAACACAGTGCGTCTAAAGAAATGCCACCATTTCAGTTGCCACTACATACATCTGAGTACTAAAATATGAATAGACTTGGTCATTTACTTTATTTGACCAATGAAACCTAACGTTTCTGGCTTTTATAAATGATATCACAAATTCAATATTTTTGGTAGGGTGGATCTCGAGGTCTCGCCGAACTGTTTGCAGCACATTAAGATTATTACCACGGTAGTTGGTTGTGTTGCTCTCATTAGGTGACTTAAACCATAGACTATACTCCCATTAGACCGCGTTGAGCCTTTCGCTCGTGGATTTTGGAGAATTATCACCCTCGGGACTAACGCCCCTCGGGTGTTAATTCTCCAAAATCCACTCGGGCTCTAGATAACGGGGGATAACAATCTATATTTATGAAGATAGACATGCTCATTAAGACCTAGTGCCCATTTTTTCTCTTTCAATGTCTGAGCATGCTCTAAATAAAAATGACAGGTAGTAAATATCACAAATATATAGAATATCTCTAAAGCAATACCGAACTAAGAGTTTTATTTACAACGTGATTGTGTGGAAATGAACTGCTCCCCAAGGACACATGGCTTTTGAAACAAATAAACTTATATATCATATACACACACACACACACACACACATATATATATATATATATATAATATATGAATATTCGCTTGCCACAATAGAATCAGTTTAAATATTAATTAGTGGATAGGTAACCTGCAGTTGAATTGGAGAAGTCAGCACTGATATTTGGAAATTGTGCATCGAAAGGGGTGATGTCACCACGTGTCGGATCAATGTTTTGCGAACTTAAAAACAGGGAGTTCAGACTACCGGGTCAAGATTAATAGGATGATAAGAGATGACACGCTCCCATAGACAATACAGTGTTCTTACTGTTTTTAGGTGTGCCAGAAATGTTACCCTATACAACACCGTAACAATGAGACGTACTCGAACGACATTGTAATGATAAAATTTTGGTCGATCAGGTACAAACTTTTCCAGTGCATGTCAGTTGGGCTTTGGTGGCAAGAAGATAAATGTCGGAAAAACTAAAACTAGTGGAGACTTGCCCTGTTCAGCTATGAAGATGAACCAAATTTGAGAGGCAGACAACAAAGGAAGTACAAGAACTGAAAAAATTGTTACCGTAACTGCAGTTTATTAGGGCAAATGCCCACCCCATCTGCACTTGGAGTTGAAAGAATGTATACACAAATTATGTGGCATTTAATAAATGGAATTGAAAGAGTTTGTCCCACCGACTACGAGGGCACATGAACTGAAACTGGAGAAATTCAAGAAGATGGTGCGGTCTCACATGTCAAATGTGGAAATCGGCGTAATGAGTCATTCTTGCAACAAATCTTAAGGTCTGTTGTATGTGAATTTTAGATATTTCTTCCAGTTCGAACTCGTTGCAACAGTCGGGTAATCGTTGATGTTTAAAGCTGGGCATTTGACATGGCTTACGTTGATGAAGCCAACAAATCAAGGTTATTTCTGGGAGATATAGTCTGCGCAGTAAGTATTACAGCAAGTTTTTGGCCAGGAATCCGATTGCGGAGTCATTTGAGATTTCTTACCAAAATACTGGTGTGTATGTATTGGAGTGAGTTACTTTCATTAAGTATTGATGTATAAGTACACGACAACAATAAGTTGAAAACACCACTGTCTCAATGAGAAACTGTGCAGTTGCTCATGAAGAGTTCGGAGAGTCACGAGGAACTCGAGTTTGACAAGTCCGCACAGATATTTGTCGAGTGGGTGTCATAAAACGCTACATAACTTAAAATACAAATTACAAACATCAACTTAAGCACAAAAAATCGCTAAACAAGAACAAATGAAAAAAATGACTCCCGAAGTTTATCGTTGTGTAACCATTCAGTGAATTCTCTTGAGCATAGTCAGTATAGGGATCCTATAATCGCATTTAAGGTCACATTCAACGATTGCTCTTCCACTGAGTGCATGCCAACAGTTTCACTGCAAAAATTCATGTGTAACTAGGTAAACGATGTCATAAAGTACGCCTTATCTGGGAATGTTTTGCCGATTGTGCTCATGAGGACGCCATAGTCCTCATTACCATTCCAAACACGTAGTACATATCCCTACGTCATGAATATGGCTTCTGCAAATCTTGGAATTTCATAGAATTAACCCCTTTTAAGTCTTCTTCATGTTCACATTTTACTTTTATATACAAACACTTGTTTCGGTGCTTCTTAACATCATCTCAATTTGTCGTTCTCTGTGATTTCTTCTAAACCCGATGTTACGTATTTTCCTGTGATGTATCGAATGATTTCAAAGAGTTTCTGATCAATCCGGCTATATATGTGCCCGTTTTAGGGTATTTTTACATTTCCTGTGTATTGGGGGCTCCTAGTTGAATTCTCGTGATCCTTGGTCTATCAACGAGACACAATTCATTTTTCAAACAAATTGGATATAAGTTGCACCACCTCAAGCCCAAGTTTAGTCTTGTTTGCCATTATGTTTGCGTGAACAGGCGCCCTCCAATGACAATTACATGTACTTTGGTTCTACTAAAAACCCCACAATACAACGAACTCTGCTCTGTATATTTGTCTATGTCTATTTTACCTTTACAGTTGTTTATAGGGAGACAAGATGGTGGCAACCTGTCCAATTACTGGGTGCAGATTCGAAACTCAAGATCTATGATGTTGTCAAACGAGTACATGAACAGTGCTGCATGCCAGTTACAATAGGGTGGAACAGATTGTGGTAAGGGACTTCATGGGTGTTCCACCGCACATTTGTGTTCCTGCATGCTTTACAATCGTTAAGTAAAAATTGGTAGCACAGATATAAGAGTGGAATTGATCTTTACAATGACAAACATGAAAAAAACCTAACAACATTTGTTTACAAAAAGTGTTGTACACCTTTTTGAGAAAGGAATACAAAAACACCTTCGCATACTATTTTTCCAAAACAGAGTTTCCCAACCAGTCGCGCTATGGTAGAATTTTCTCTTAACCTGTCTTACTTGAGAATTCATAAAGGAAATTCTATACCTTGGGCATCAGAGTATTGCACGTATAAAAGTTCCACATTTAGAACAATCCAACATGTAAAAGGGTAATTTCATCAAAGGTGTGCACTGCTTTCCAAGAGGACCGTTGCTACTGCACGCCATAGTTTACAGGTGCTTGAAGTAACAGCATCATCATGAGCAATAATTAATATTCATTATGACATATATTTACTTATGGCAAAAACTTAGCCACAAAATCAATATTAAGCGAAGTCATGTCGTTGTCATGTAAATCCTGGTTCAGCAATACATTAGTGTAAATCTCTTACGTGATGAAAAACGAAAATTTAAATAGCAGTACAAACATTTTTAGAAAGTAGGCATCGAAAGGTGTCAACTGACATGTAGTAAACTGCATGAAGATAAGTCAATTTTGTCACAGAACAAAAAACCCTGTTACTATTAGCAGGTAGATACATACTGTAGATGAGGCCAGGTTAGGCACATCTGTCTATCAGAGCAAAGAAAAGTACAAATTTAACCAGAAGCACTTCAACAGAATCTCAAGTCATACTTTCGGAATCTATCACTAAAACCGAAGTTAACTTGAATTTTAAAAATATTCTGTACTATTTTAATGAAAATATTTCACCGAAATTGGGCCACTTCTTCTATTTTAGACAAGTTTTGACTGGGTTTGTTTAATACACTTGACCAATAAAGCTCAAGTCCAGTGTGAACAACGGAGATGGCAACATGGTTCTTGAAAAATGACTGAGTTTACCAATTTGGAAGTGTTCCTAAATGGAATTGGAGAGATAAAGTGAAAAAAAATAATGATGAATGGATAAGGACACGATTGGTGAGTACGACGTTGAGTGTACACTTTCAGGATTTTTCCCAGGCGAGAAAGTAATAAGGCAGTAAATTAAAAATACACTTTTTGCACTTTTATCGTTACGATAAAAGGTGTACACTCAACTGAAGGTTGAAAACATATTTTAGCAAACAATTTTATGGTCAATATCATTAAAATCAGTTCAGTTAGGGTCTTTTAGCTGCTGAAAGTTAGTCACAAGAATTTACCAGTGAGTGAAAAATGTGTGAAATGCTCGCATTACTTCGATTTTTAAAAACATTCATTAATGCCTCCGTTTGTTGTGATGGGTATCAATAATAAGAACAAAAGCTTAAATATTTCGCTGACATACTTTCCATTTTCAGCCGCTTTGTATGCAATAGATATGACCTTGTAAAAATCATAAACAAATTTTCATAGCACCACGGCTACACCGAGTCGCACTGGGCAGTCATGGTGTTCAGACTAATGAGAGAAGCTTTCAGCGCTTACCACAACCCATAAACCAAGTGGGCAAAACTGATTCTAATTGCATGTATATGTCTACGTTTTAAAGACAATTGAGATCGACTGGTGTTGCATTCCTGCATCAAATTGCCCAGGTTGACGCCGTACTCCTCATAATCAAACCAAACACGCACTGCAGGTCCCCACACCTGTACTCAGAAAAAGTTAAAACCAGAAGGAACCAAGTTATTCATGGGGGCTGTCCAGTTGATAAACACATTGAAAAAAACAGCAGTAACACCAGTGTCCAAAACCACCAAGAAACGAAATAAAATCAAGTAAAAATCCAGGAGAGCCTCTCCTGATCAAAACTAAAACAATTTTGGATAAAAAACCCATCTCAAGAATTATACACAATAAATCCTGCACACTGACACGTATAAATGCCACGACCAACGAAAAACCAACAATTGCTTATTACAGTGCGGTCTAGAAACTACTTCCTGAGTTGAAGTGATGACGCCATTGCCAAACAACTATAACAACTTAGCTCTTTGGGATGAAAATACAAAGGACTATCGCATTTAATTCGACTTTAAACAGGTTCAAGGCAAAAACTACCACACATACCTAGGAAATCGTACTGGGAGCAAGGAAATTTTCAGTCAACTAAAGCATGCCTGGGTCTGAATTTTAATTGTAGTTTCTTCATTTTTTATCGAAATAATCCAATTTTAAGTTGTGGACATCAACGCAAATTCAATGTCGTTAGGGATTAATTTGATACAAGTTAACTTAGATATATGTTTTCTTATCTACCCTCAGAACAGACAGGTGGCAGAAACATACATCACAGGAACATTCAGACGAAGGGTGTTCTTGACAACGAACCATATTATCTGACAATACTGGCTATGTTGTCCTTAAAGTGGGTCTTCCCTCAGCACAAGATTCTTTTATATATCTTGTCAGAGACGATCCGGCTTCAGAAAACATCTTGTCCATATCTTCATGGTGTGGGCTCATTTGGATACCCTAACTAACGAGATCAATCACAAAATAGAAACACACTATACAGAAAAAAATTAAAACCATCAAGAACCAAGCCATACAATGGGCCTGGCCAGTTGATAAACACATCGAAAAAATTAACAGTAAAACCAGTGTTCAAAACCACCAAGAACGAAATAAAATAAAAAATGGAGAGTATTTCCTGATCAAAACTCACACAATTTTGGATAAACAACTCATCTCAAGAATTGTACACAAGAAATCCTGAACACTTGCATATACATGTACAAAGGCTACAGCCAACGAAATAACAGCAATTGCTTATTTGCTTATTACAGTGCGGTCTACAAACTGCTTCCTGAGTTAGACTGATGACGCCCGCCCAATGCAGGTCATTAGGGTTCGAGGAAAACAAATAAGACGAGAAACAATAGAATCTAAAATTATTTCTCTGAAATCAGGTAGAGTAAAAAATGTGTGCTGACAAACAGTTATTAACAATGCGCAACTGAGGTCAGCACAATTACGGTAGTATTTCAAAAGTAATTACTGTACAGATAACTAAAATAATTGACAAATTAAAAAATGCTGTAAAACAAAATTGGCGAAAATTCAGTCTACTTACCCCATGCCACGCTTCTGTCGCTAACCCACGAACATGCGGCCCGTTTGCGGATGACGTCTTGAACACACACGATGCTTACTTCAGCCGCATATCACGCAAGTAAACATGACGCGGAAGACAACGTCTCGTATACGGTATACATGTACGTGTACTTGAAAGAACAAATTTACATTTAATTACCATTAGCAGTTGGGCTGGTACTGGCTCAATGCTGGTCGTAGCTTCCGTGTTACTATAATTTATGGTTGCAGTGTTGTTGGAGTAATGTCACGTGTACATTACGTGTGTACTTGCACCCGAGCAATTTACATTTTATTTCCATGATAGGCCATGGACCGCAGGCAACAGGAGGCTTAGAAAACCACTTCTGTGATCACTTTAAGGGGACAGTTTAATTCAGGTGTTTTTCATGTCACAAATCATTGTACTTCATGAATAAAAAAGTTCCCGCGTTTAAACTTGCACATTTTGATGTTAAGATTGTGCCAATTCAGCAAATTCTACATGGAATCAAAAAAGTTAAAAAAGAAGAAAATTAATTGCCCATAAAGATGATACTGCAGATAATATTCCTACAGGCTGTATTAAGTCATAATAAACATATACTTTGTTATATGTTTCAATTAAAATGTAGAATTATAAAAGAAATATGATTTTATGGGTGCAAACTGTTGGCGATATTTGGAAGTACCATTCGTAGTGTTTTATGCTTTTTATTGTTGGTAAAACTATAATATTAACAAACTGACTATGTTTCGCCTTTACTTTATCACACATTTGCTAATCTGTCATACAAAAACAATCATTGCTACAAGTCCAAAGCATACACTTTATCAAAAAAATGGAGACAAAAAGTATAGAATGACAACAAATACAAATCGGATGAAGTACAAAAGGCCGAGAAATTAAGTATCAGTCCACGGATCCACCGACCACTGTACAGCCAACAAGCGGCAAGGTGGGGGGTCAAGCATTCAGATCCATGTTTAGTCTGATAAATCACATTAGGGATGAGAGAAAATGGGTGAAGTATGACACCACAAAGTTTGGTGGTTTAGGAGATTTAAGGGAAGTGTTCGGGTGGGCAAAATGAGGCAATTTCTTGCTGTGGAATGAGTCATTTTTTACCAAATTTTCTACTCCAGTTTCTGCTTCAAACAGAATTGTTTCTGAACCATTTTGATATCACATGATAGGCTCATGACCAATGTCAGTAAAAACGGCACCGACACTGCAATATTCGTTACCATGGTAACACTGGAACTGTTTCCGTGGAGGTACATTTCCGTCTTGTGAAAAACCAGCAGTAAGCTGTACCCTTATAGCGAATCTGCCCCTGCGAGAAAACTAAAAATAATAACATGGACATGTAAAAGACTCCATGCCCTCGAAATTAATACAATAACAACTTTGTCAGCGCTTCAGGCAGGCTTGGTAATAGGTGTCTGAATTTCACTATTTTCAGACCGCGTATGTGTATTTGTCATGTTAAACCAGTCACTAGTTGTGCGCCGTTTCTACGCATTAATATGCCGTGGTATAATACAACAATTAAAACAATTGGTTTGCTTAAATGTTTTTAATTAATTTTCAGGACACTAGCATTTCCCAAAAAATAATGAAATTATACTAAATTTGTTCATCCAATTCGTCTGAATACCAAACTAAAGCTTACAATGCGTTAGTTGAATGATGGCTGACCTAAAGTGCTGGTTTGCGAATTTGTCTATTTATCTGGCACTGCCAGTCGCATCGAATGTGGTATTTCTACAAATTGCGGAGAGAAACAACTTTGGAAACTCTAGGGAAATGCACAAGGTATAGAGCGAGACATTTGAGCACCTTACGTGGAGCTGATGTGGAGGTGGAACGTGTCCTCCTGACTAGTCTGTCTCAGTGTCTGCCTCGGACTCGGAGGCACTGTGTGCAGCAGGAGCTACATAATCTACTGTACTAGGTTCACTTGCCCGAATCATCGTTACAACACTCGAGATATATTGGCGTCGCCAAAGACACTGAGAACATCCACTGCACACTAGAGGAGAAATCTGATAGAGGTCTGAAAAATCACCAAAGACGTTTAAAGTCAAGGTTCAACGTCCTGCTTCGTGTGAGCTCAGGTAGGAATCACTAAACTCCAGGGTCTGACCCTGAGGAATGTTTTTAGAAGCACGTCATTCATCCAAAAATACTTTTATTGACACACCGTGATTGCTTATAACTTGGGCCTTATTGCTTAATCATATCTTATTCAAATGTGTTGATGTTTATGCAACTACATGTATACATTGGCATAGAAAATAAGGTAGTCATCATAACTTTTCATAACAACTACCAAATGTGGAACATGACTTCTGCCCATGAACTACTTTTAGAGGCTAGGGAGCATGTTTTGTCTACCAATGATTTTCTGCGGTTATGAAGTTAATTAAACATGCTAAAGCCGTCAAAAATATTGGTGCCTTCACTTTAGCTTGGTATTCATATTTTGTGAGCCGAAATGGCCACATTAATTTTAATATGTTTACTTTTTCATTAATACAATTTTAGAAATCAGGAAAGGCTTATACTGAATAAGTGGCTTCTGCTGAAGTTGGAGACTTGCCGATTATTAGTAAAGGTTGGATATGGAAAAGTTCACAACCAGCAAGAAGGTACCCTTCTGGACAACTAAGTGAGGGGGCTAGGGAGAGGCCGAAATGTCTACTCCCAGAAGATATGTCAAAGAGAATTGTAGCTTGAGGAACGGGTTGGGGAAAAAGTATTTGCCAGAGATTACTGGCTTATACCGCAACAGGTCCAGAGTAATTTGTTGAAATAGGTCACTCTCAGCAAATGTGGGGAAACTGGGACAGAGGAAGTGGAGTATGCATAGAAAGAGGCAATCTGCGATTGTCAAGGATGTAGCATTGTAAAAATTCAAAGGGAGGAAACAGTACAGTGGCTGGACATGTAAATACTCTGGCTCATGATCTGCTAAATCCAGTGGGGGCATTATTGTATCGGCACAGCTGTGTAGGGAAGTAGGCTTGTGTGTTGTCGCAAGCTTTGTTTGCACCAGAACTGCCTGTGTGAACAGCACAAATCTAAAATTTACCTAGTTTAAGACTGAATTTTTGTCCAGGCACTTATTATGATCCTGGGCCACATGGTAATGGTACATTGTTCATTTTGTTTAGCCACTGGATTTTTTGGTCTGACAGGATTTCTCAGTGTCGCCATCACATTTAGATGATTTCTGAGTTCTGTACTATTCCTTTTCCTTGAAGATGCGTAATTGATCTGAATTTATGTTTCCGCATTTTATTTACCATTATAATTTTTTGTTTGTAAATGGGTATATATTACTGAAATTTGAGACCCTGTTGCAGTTAGGCTGGTTTTGTTAACTTATCTTTCTGCCTGGGTTGTAAACCCATATTCTGTCCAGGAAGTAATAAGTTTTGATTTAGACCATTTACCTCTATAAACTTTGCTCAGTTTGCTCCTTATCCAGATGGGAAGTGATTTCTGGAATTGTAGCGAAATGACAGTTTGCTGTTCCTTGAGACCATGTTGTGTGTATAAAATCGCACACTATTTGTCTGGTCTCTAGCAATTGCATATTGCCAGATCTTTCAAAGTTCTGAAATTGCTCAAAAGTGACCTGGAAGAAATACCTATTTTGTGATGGTAAAATGCCATTTGTAGTAATAGCCGAGATCACCCCACCCGGGGATCGAACCCGCGACCCCCATAAAACCGGCAAGCGTGCTAACCATTCAGCTAATAGGCAATTGCCCGTTAGCGAGTAGCTAACAGAGGCTCATATAATTCACCGGAAGCACATCTACAACATTCCCCCCTTTCCTACGGAACGAGCACGCGACAGGAAGGTGAACACCAGGATGTCTCGCATACAGGTCATCAACGTCCCTTGGTACCTTTACCACCACAACACAGGTGAACACAAGGTCGTCTCTCATACAGGTCCTTGACTCCTGGAACCTTCCACGCGCGCTGTCCCGAGGTC
>NMRA01000707.1:0-21471 GCA_002633005.1 Phoronis australis | reverse complement strand
CATCTGTGTAACAATCTACAGGCACCACTAAACAATGCCAAGTGAATAATAAATCAACAGCTTTCATTCAAGGAAAAATATGAACAGTTAAACTTGGACAGTTTTTATACCGTGAAAACATGGCTGCGAAACCGTAAAATGTGTTTGAGCCTATAACTTTAGAAAAACGCAATATTTTGAGAAAATATTTTACCGCTGTTTATAGATCCCATAGGACTACCTATGTGCCAAATTTGGTGAAAATCGGCTGACCCCCACCTTGCCGCTCATGGCTGGTGCTCTCGTGGACTAGTACTTAACAAGACAAAAAGCCATTACGAGAGACATAAATATGAAAGTAGAAAAATGTTTCACAAACACCAGGCTCACTGTGCCAGTTACTAGTCTGGTTTCTGTTTTTTGAGAAGATGTCTTTCCAAGTTCCTCCAGCTGGGATACACGTCCATCACACCGTTACTCATCATCTGACTCACTTTGACATTCCTGCAGTTTTGTCAGTTTCACGTTTCAGTATATTTTATTCCAGCATTTACACAAGAACAAATATTTGTTTAACAACAAATCACTCTGATTCCGCTTTCGACTAAGGGGTTGTAGAATGGTGTAAATTCTCTGTAATTTCGATTTCACAATTCCAGTTCAGACACATACATTACAACCTCTTTTGGACAAAGTTTCCTCGAGGAGTGACTTTAACAGTCAGATGCAATATTTCCACATGCCAGATTCTTTGTTGCTCTACAAACTCAAAGCAAAACTGTTGAAATACATCTGCGAACATTTCACTGCTTTTACTATCGTCAGACTTCTGTTTTGTCAGTGGTCTTGTGAATCATTTGTAGCAAGAACGATGGTATTTGGGTTCGAGTGCTACCAGATCTTTCAGTAGACCTCTGAACATAGATTAGATTTCACCGCCCATCAAGGCTTCCTTGAGTACATCTTTCAGTGAAAGCTTTGACACTTTGTCGTTGACCTATTTTTCCTTGGTGTAAATGACTTACATGGGGGGCTGCTTCAGTGATTTTAAATCAGATGATTTCCCTAGTTCCTCAGTGTCCTTAGTAGGCACACGTTTCCTACCCTGTTTTGTCTTCTCCTTGGTTTTACCACTCATGTGTAGCTGATTTGAACACTTTTATCCCATAAGTTTAGGTATTTCTGCATAAATAATGTCAGAAATTCGACTTTCATCTTTCAAGTCACTTTTGTTGTTTTCTCTGATCAGTAATCACATAAGTTTTATAGGTAACAAAACTTAAACCTTTAATAAAACACATTTGCTACAGCACACATCACGAATTTTTGTCCGACAGGTCGGAAATTGGTCGAAGACCGGTCGACAACCGTCTAGCTGGGGACCAGCAGCCAACGAACAACGGTGAGATATGAGCCGTCTGCTGAGTCGCTTCTGCAGTGCCAATGGAGTAGGCAAATTGGTCGCCTAGCATAGACGACCAATTCGGATTATTCGGGTCCTTGCTCGGCAATTACCATTGAGGAAGTGAAGTTTGGCCAAGCAAACATTTAACTGTTTGCTGTTCTTTCACCAGTGGCAACTCCGCGGGTTTTGATGTCCGTTTATGAACTTTTGTTTAACTATTGAAAGGTGGTGAAGTCGAAGCAACCTACAAATACATTACGGATTGCATGAAGTTAAACCAACGTAAATTTATGTTGAATTGTTGACGGCATGGGAAAATCAAACGTAAAACCATATTTCGGAAACATAATTTCGAACTCTAGATATGAGACTTCTTACAAAATTATGCATAAAAAGTACAAACAACCAAGAAATTTGAAATGTTACAAAATATTTGCATAAAATATCAGAATAAAACGATGGATATTTTACGACCCAAGTGTTTTCATGCCGGGGAATGCTTAACTCATTTGCAGTCATCCGTTATTGGACTTTATCATCACTTGATCACGCTCTATCTTGCGCATTCACACAAACTATTGTTGTTTATTTTGTACAATTTTTTAAATTAAATATGTTGGTACATCAAATAGAACAAAAGTTTATTTTAGGAGCAACATAAACAATGGTTAGCACATGGCGCAGATATTAAGATCATGGCACATGGAAACGGAGTAAAGTGATTGGTTATACACGTAGTATCAGCCATGACTCATCATCATTCTGAATTGGTTGTCATTTTTGGTGTTAAAATCCCTTCGAAGTTAGAAAATTACTCTCTAGCCAATTAGGTGTACGAAGGCTTTCGTCAAAATACAGCAAGGTGGCACTGTGTATTGAGTTCTGACAGACCTCGAAATTGCACACAGCCCGGACAGTTACGCAAGTCACCTAGTTGTGAAACTTCCGTCACCATGAGCTCAATACAGGCGGGTTGGCATGCATAATCATGGAGTCAATTGACACTAACCTTGCCCGTTACAGCCGATTAAGCTAAAAATATCTTATGTCATTACTTCGAATTCCGACAAGTATGTAGCTTTTTTATAAAGTTTGTTTTTATACTTGTTTTTTACTTGGCAAAATAAATATTGGCACTTGCACATGCACACCTCGATTTGGGGAAAAACGGTTTCTCCTGTAGAGGGCGCATTATAGGACCAATTGCTTCGACGTTTTTCAGGTATTAGTGTTTTGACACGCTATTATTCGGAGCTGAAAAACCGGTGTCGCTTTCAAGATGGCGGATCTGGCCCATGTTGACCCATTTTCAGTCGTGCTCGAATGCCATTTTGAACGGGAAAAGAGAATGACGGGAGTTGTTGCATGTATATTCGTTGAATTATACCCTTTCAAATGACTTTTTTTCTCAGACTGACCGTTTTCGAGTTATTTGAATTCGAATTTATTTAAAAGAACGCAAAATTTCAGTTTTTTTGAAAAGTTGACGGAATTATGTGAAGCTATCAAATTAGAGTTTTGAACGGTCTTTCAGAAGATGTTTTCCATGTTTTGCTAGGACGTTTTCTTTTCGTGTTATTTGAGATTTTGTGATAACGCTGTGCCTTAGTTGAGCACTCTCGCTGCATTGATGTTGGTTTATCTTCTATTGAACTAGACTGTAGCCGATTTCTTATTGATTTATGGCATCTAAGTTCGTCATATGAATATTATGATAAAGTTCATCATCACCACCACCATCATCATATTCGTCATCTTCGTCATCATCTCTGACGTCGTCTTTACTTCAGTTAATGTCGCACAACACTGTAGCCTATTTCTTAGTGACTTCTGACCTCTATAATCGTCATATGAATGATATCAGAACTTGCATTGTCCATAATCGTCCCCATCGTCGTCATAGCTGGCATCTTCGTGATCATCTTTGTGGTCGTCTTTCTGGTCATCTCTAACGTGGTTTTCTTGGTTCATTTCGCCAAGTTTCGCTCCTCGGAGCGCTTTCATTACTTGGCAAAATTTATTTCGCCAAGTATGTTGCTCTGCAACAATGTTTTTTACTTGGCGGAATTCTTCGAGTTGCGACAAGTATGTTGCTCTGTCGTCAAGTTTTTTTTTTGTTTGCAATTTACAGGTTGCAAGTTTCTTCTGATTCTCACCAAATTCGCACACGACGGGTAGATCGGAAAGTCCTGGAGGCCTACTGTTTTTTGTCATGATCGGATTCAAAATGGCGGACGTGGCGGCCATTTTGTTTCGCCAACTGTCGCTCAAGACTGTAGCCTATATATTAGTGATTTCTGACCTCTAGGTTCGTCATCTGAATGGTATTATAACTTGCATTGTCCTCCATCGCCACCATTGTCATCATAGCTGTCATCTTCGTCTTAATGTCTGTCGTCGTTATTTCTTGTCATCTTTAAAGTTATTTTTTGGTTAATTTCGCCAAGTTTCGCTCCTCGGAGAGCTTTCATTACTTTGCGAAATAAATTTTATTTCGCCAAGTATGTTGCCTTTCCATCAAGTTTGTCTTTACTTCGCGAAAAAAATTTCGCCAAGTATGTTGCTCTGACGTCAATTTTTTTCCTTTTTCACTTGGTGAAATATATTTCGCCAAGTATTTTGGTCTTCCGTCAAGTTTTTTTTTCGGTGTTCGCACTATACAGGTCGAATTTTCCTCAGATTATCACGAAGTTAACACATAACACGCAGTTCTGGAAGTACTAGAAGCCTATTGTTTTTCGTCATAATCGGATCTAAGATGGCGGCTGTGGCGGTCATTTTGTTTTCAATTTAAGATTAAAAGGTTTCTGGAGGCTGCAATTTTTATTTACATAGCTGCAAATCAGCACAATTAATGGGCCGTACATGTATGTGTTCTATACCTAAACCGGGAATTGCTTACTTCCGTTTAAAGATGGTGTAAATATTGGCACTCGCGCATGCGCACCTCGACTTCGGAAAAAATTCAATCAATTTAGATAGAGTTTTAAACGCGCTTTCAGATGATATCTTTCATTTTTGGCTAGGACGTCTACTTTTTGAATTATTGGAGATTTTCTGATAGCTCTGTTTCTTTGTTGAGCGATCTTGCTGCTTTGATGTTGGTTAAGCTTCTATTGAACAAGAGTGTAGCCTATTTCTTTCTGATTTATGACATCTAAGTGCGTCATGTGAATGTTATGATGTTGTTCATCATCGCCACTTTCGTCATCACAATCATCATCGTCGTTAAATTTGCCTAGTGTCGCTCAAGACTGTATGTAGCACTGAAGAGTTAGGCCAGAGGCCGCGCCAAGGAGCATTTTCTAGGGCCTAGAATTTATGTTGAGGGCGTGTGTCAGGTTTGGCCGGTGGTTTGAGTAAATTGTTGACAACAATTGCCAGGAAACTGATTTACTTGTGTTTTTGAACGAGAAAAGCCAAGTTTTTACCTACTTTTGATGCAAACTGGTGGCTGTCATTTGCTATCAACCACTATTGCCTGCCGTCTGAGAAACCGGGTGTCATTTCTGGTGGCTGTCAGACAGATTAAATTTGCCAAAAAAGTAGCTGGTAAGGGGCTTACTATGACCACATACGGTAGTTAAAATCGAGAGAGGACGAGCATTCTGAATCTGTAGTCAGATTTTTCTAGCACTTGGAGGGAAGTGGTTATTTCGGGGAGAAAAAATGTCATATTTGGCGTTTTCTGCAAATAGTTTTGCGTGCCGGGATTTCCTTGCCATGTATATTAACCAATCAGAAATCTGTACAGTTCCGTAGTGTTTTAAACGCTAGTCACGTGAATGTTATCGTGTTGTTCATAACCTTCGCCTTCATCGTCATCATCGTCGTCGTCGACGTCCTCGCCGTCGACCTGTTTTCGCGTAATTTCGCCAAGTGTCGCTTCTCCGAGCGCTCTCGCACTGTTGCCAGTTTACCGGTTGCGTGAACAAGACTGCATGCTCTTTCCTACTGTTTTGTTGGCTAGTCACATGAATGTTATCGTGTTGTTCATAATCTCCGCCTTCATGGTCATCATCGTTGTCGTCGTCCTCCCCGTCGTCCTGTTCTCGCGTAATTTCGCCAAGTGTCGCTCCTCCGAGCGCTCTCGTTTTATTCTGTAAGACTCCACCTTTTGTAACAAAGAAAGGTAAGTCGTCGTTTTGAAACGATTACATTTGTGACACTCACCAATTTCAGAGTTTTTTTCGAGGTCTACCAGGAGGTGATGACAACATCGCCGAAAGAAATTGTTCTAAAATTGGGTTTAATGATATCAAAATTCTAAAAACTTATAATGAAGTGAAACCAAATCTGATCATATCGCTGACGTTTGCGCAACTTCGAGGGAGAACATTTAATTGAAGAATCTTGGGAAAAGAAACTGGCTAATAAGTGATGCAATACTTCATTGCGCCGAAAGCCGGCACAAACGATATCACCGCAATTTTAGCAGCAGAAAAACGGTAGAAATGAATTGTTGCAACGCCGGTAAATAATTTAGATTACACAAGGACTAAGATTGTATTTGGTCAGTTTTTCCCCAGATCAGCACAGTCGTATTATATTTAATTTAGCTTCGCCCCAAGGCTAGAACTTTCTGAGCCTTTTGGAATAAGAATACCATACTTTGCGTTTCGCATCTACTCAATAGGGTACAACTCTGAAAATAAAATCTTCGGAGTAACTCGGTACATGTACATGTAATCCTGAAGAAACGTTCCCAGGTAGTCTGTGTTTTCATGTAGAGCGTAAAAATGATTAACCCAGTTATTCAAAAAAAGAACACTCTGGACACAGGTTAAAATACAACTTGTATAAGTTTATTGTATCGATTCCGGTGGATATCAGCGCAAGTCAAAATGCAAAGGGGGCGCGACTTTAAACCTTTG
The DNA here is from genome assembly GCA_002633005.1 of Phoronis australis. Taxonomy (NCBI): domain Eukaryota; kingdom Metazoa; phylum Phoronida; family Phoronidae; genus Phoronis; species Phoronis australis. The sequence goes on along the minus strand of NMRA01000707.1, from coordinate 15,213 downwards.
GTATAAATCAATGTTATGAAAATTGATTTCGACCGCCGTTTATTCATCAACAATATAGACACAACAGTTACAGACACTGACCGCTTTTGTTAACTCCTTTTGGCAATGATACAAATATTTTTCTACCATGATTGACAACAAATTTTATTGAGACGAGGTATGATGTAATGTGCTTGCCTAATACTGTATTTGGAGACATGAAGCTTTAAATGCTCTCTTATCATCCCTTGTACGTAGTTCTGTGGCAGTTGTTTCATCGTGTTCTTTCATTTGTTGGTCAATGAACGAACGTGCCGTTTTCAAATATATAATCTGTTCTATAGTAATAATGTTTTATTTCACGTTCTTTTCGAAAATTATGAAAATTGTTTTTTGTTTTCAAAGCAGGAAAAGAATTGTGACCAGATTTAAATGTAAATGGCTTATAGTACGCGTACGTGCTATTCAGTGTTATTACATATAATTCAACCGATATTACAATAAACGTATAATTTAGACCGTGGAACTGTAATAGGAAAGCCGTAAACTTTGATATCTAAATTTTGAAGACATTCTTTGTACTTGGCCTCGGTTGATTAATGAAGGGCCGTGATAACTCACTACTCCGAAAGTTTCTTTACGCATACACGTTTTCTGCCCACGTGCACAATTAATGCAAGACGTGGGCCCTTACTGAATGCTCCAACTAAAAATATCAATTTTAGAAAATGATCCCCAAAGTGAAATTTTTCAAAACACCGTGTTGGCCGTATTCCGGGGAGAAAAGCGAAATCAACAAATTTGTACTCTCTGCTCAAAGCACTTTGTGGACACACATTACGGAAACGCAAACGTCTTTCCCTTACAACGCTACATGTGATTGGCATTTCTGATAAAGGACGCTCTGGTGCTAGGAGTTTTTAAGATTGAGCACCGTTTCAAAAATTGTAAGTCTATACCCATCTGAGCACAGGAGAGTTTATTACTGGAACTGAACCAAATCTCATTTGTCAACGCATTGAAAGGTGCAGAACTTGGGGAGAAGGGGAATCATACCAGCATGATGTTTTTATTTTGGTGCCACAATTGCCAGATGTCAGTCAGCGTCACGTACAGCCTAAAGTGGCCAGGTCATGCGCCATAAACCTCGTTATACGCTTTGCTTCTCAAAACGTGCACCATGGTGTATTTTCTTTCATTTTTTTTTCGACTTTGTAATCGCTTTACCAAACGGACTCACGCGCAAGTACCGCGTAGAAACAATTATCTGTCCACTGCGTATTCACATCTTCCCGTTCAATATTGTTTTATTCGTCAATATTTTGTTTTCAGGAAATATATATTCTTTTAAACAACGTGAACCACCAACTGATACCTATAACTAGGACAGTTCTTAATGTCACCCATGCATGAAAACGGAATGCACAAAGCTAGACTTGGTTGTAGCCTCAACAGTGGTAATTCCGTGTTTGATGTCTTTGTCTAAGTTCGTGGAAATCGAAACCATATGATTTCGAAGATAGAGCCTTCCAAGTCCGAGCGTTTATGGCATACAAGACCGTGTATTTCGCAGGTCGGCTGATGGGGGGTCGCCTTATGAGTCGTCACTGCGGCGGCTGCCAGTCGACTAAAAATTAGACGACCGGTCGACTCCTAGCCGACCGGTAGGACAAAACTTCGTGATGTGTGCTGTATATCACTAATGATATGCCATACGAAATTTCAAAATTATGCTGTCTTAAAAACTCATGAATAATCGATGAGAACAACTACCAATTTGCAACTATGCTGACACCAACAAGTATGTTGATGAAATGACATTCCCCGTTATGTCTACGTAATGTTCAACTACAAATCAAAATTAATATGGTTTGTTATTGTCAGCCTCAAATAAGTATATCTGAGGATGAGATCACTGTAGTCAACTTGGTGTGTGTCCATGCTCACTGGGTGGGGTGTGACACAATTGATTGATTATCATCATGGTGTACCTGGGGCGGATGCAGAGAAGTGTTTAATACCGTGAAAAGTTATACAATGAGCAAACAGTCTTTTGTATTCTGCTTATGCCTGTGAGTATTTCTTATAAGGGCAGTTTTGGAAATCCAGTTAAGCACCCTCACTAAACATACACGTGACTCTGTGAAAGAAAACACTGCTGACATGATGATTGTAATAACATCATTTTCCTTCCAAACTTGCATAAAATAAATTATCTAAAGTACCTTTTTAGTCATCAGTGTACTTTATTGAGAAAATTTGGATAAATTATTTCCAGGGTATCATGTACTAATAATTGGTGGACTAAAGCTTAACTTGACAATTGGGAAATGGAAACATTATTACGGCCCTGAATGTATACCTGTGGGATTAATGTCAGCTTCATAATAAGGTCCGGGCATAGTAAAAAAAAACAATAAACCACATTATTTATTTGACAGATTGGTTTAGTGCTGGCCAGACAATGGACTTCTGCGTAAAATGGCACGTGACTCGCTCCCGAATCGTCCATGAAATTTGTTGTACTCGGACAACAATGTTTCTACATATGCACCACTTTTGTGGACAATTATAGCTACATTGTAGTAAGACACTCGGCACATCGTGAGTAGTTAATGCTCGATTGTAGAGCTGTTGACTGCTGACCTTGTTTTGAAATTGATCGAAATTCCAACACGCAGTCATAGATACACTGTATTTATGGGAGAGAGAAATTCAGCAATAAAGAGACAATTGAAAGTCGCTTTGACAGATCTTTATTTTGACTTAGTTTTCAGTACATTTGTGTAAAAGTCTTTAAAGTGACTTGACCTTTCAAAAGCCTGAAAGGGAAATATAAAATAGAAATTAGCAATTGCAGTAGTGACATACAAGAACACAAAATGAAAAGGCACCCTTGTGTTGAGTACACACTGACACAGAGGTAGTGTGAAGAATTTTCAAAGTACGAGTCAGAATTATGCATTTAGTTTTAGTTCGAAGAATAGATTTCCTGCAAAAGAGTGGTCATGTTCCAGAGTAAAAAATTCTCAATCACAATTTTGGAACTGACTACTAAGTACATGTATTATCCTCGAATTTGCAAACCGCCTGTGCCCAGTGGCATGAATCAGTCCCAAAAAGGGACTCAACTCAGATCGTTTAAGAGCAATTCCATATAAAAAACAGATGGTGGGCTACATATGCAAAATCACCAATTCATTTGAAACTTAGCGCATCAGCTGATCTTGTCAAAAGAAACCTGAGCCTGAGTCTTTTAAGAGTCTCTGAGTTATTTTAACCATTTTTTTACCACCACTTTGTACTTTTTCTGAAATATGACAAATAAAATTCTTGGGAACAAGGTGATTTTTGTCAGCAACAACACATCATCGCTTTACGTTATTGAAAAAATAACTATATAGCAGAAGAAAGAATAACATGCAAGAAAAAATAGTTCGGATGGATTTATTGAGTTTTTTGTCCTCTCATTTTAGCCTACAAAAATATTATTTTCACTTCTTTTTATTAAGGCCATCTTTACGCATTGTTATCGCTCTCCCAAATCTGTATCGGATTCTTTTAGAACATGAGTTCACTTCCATCTGTTACTGCTGTCTTTGTTCAGCCCAGCACAATAATAAAAAAATCTTGTCTCTTTCACAGTTTTTGTACAGTCAGTTTTTTACATAACTCACACACTTTCCTGCCAATTTGTCACTGCCAGTTAGATTAAAAGACTCTAGGAGGCGCAACTCGATTGTGCAATTATCTATGGACCAAGACGCAAAATAGAACAAATTACATTCTTTTTGCTAAATCATTGACGAAGGAGATCATGGGAAGCCGTATGAGAGATTTTTTCTTCGCGGATTTTCAGTTTTGCTGGTGCAAAAATAAAAAAAAAATCTATAATAGGATTACAGAGCTAAAAAAAGTCAATTTCAATGTACTGATGAGTTAATAATACACCATCTCATACTTCAGAGAAGCAGGTTTTATTGTTGTTAAGGGTGCCCATTCCCCCTTGCTTGGTCAGTTTTTGAACACCGTAAAGGACTAAGAACCCACGCATTGCCTGCAGTGCATGCTGGTTCATTTTTAGCACTCCTGGACAAAACCCTGTATGTGCGCTTGAAAAAAGTCCATTCAAGCTATTAGCAAAGTTCATACTAAAACTAATCAAGATCTTCAAGTTAAAAGAGGACCGTGAATACGAGCATAAGTGTCGTGTTATTGGGCATACAAAGGTCACACAATGCTTCTTGTACTACACAAAAGCGGCCGAGCATGGTGGCAGTGCTCCAATGGAGTTTGCAATTTCAGAAAAATAAAAGGTACGGATATTTAGGTTTGAAAACATAATACTTTCAGTGATAACCAAGTTACCTGGTTTCCAAACCAGTATTTAAACAATTGGGTGTTGTTGCGATTTACCAGCTTAAAATTTCACAATATGTAAATTCCGTTCATGCGGGGGACTCAAAACCACAGTTTTTCGAAAGTATGCTAGGCTTAGTGCATGATGCAATTCCACACAACACTTAAAAAAACGCAAAATACGTCGAGTCCATCCCAGGAACATGTCATTGTTTCTTTAATAGAAAGCTATTTACCAAATCCAATAAACATCCGTCAAGGAGATTAGAAGTAAATGAAAAAAAAAAATGAAATCACAACTGGGGGGCACAGATTCATTGGAAAGTCATCGTCGTCCTTTGTCAACTTCACATAAATACAATTACTAAAATTAACCAAGACCTTGCAGTTTTTGTCCATGAACACAGGGTGGCAGCAAAGAAATTTTCGCGGGAACCAGCTAGTCATCAGTCCATAGTAGAAATGGTAAAGGGGCTTTAAAACGTCGGTAAAGCAATTTCGCGGAACATTCCAGAATTTTTCTGTTGTGTTATTCACCTGAATGAATCCATGGCAATCTCCGTCGTCAAAAATGTCCACGTGTATATAGGGTCAAGTTAATTGGTCATAACAATAAAGTTTAAAATGAACATCTATTTTAAAAAACGACAAGATTTACAATTTAAATTATTTTCAAATCCTGTACCCAGAATATCTAATCTCTAAATGCATACTTCTCACAGACTTAGACTAAGAACTTTATCACTCAATTCTCAATTGTTCGCATACTTGTGACGTTTATAAGTTATATGTGTAATCTCTCTCAATCATCTCATCTTCTTGATGAGCTCCTTTTGATTGACGAAAATCCCTCTTAATTAACTAAACATTGATCCTTTAGTTAAATGAAAATAAATGGAGAATTAGTCCCAAAAAGTAGGGCCTTACCTAAACATAGTTACATACGCATACGCTATTTTCGCCAGCCAAGGGAAAACACTCTCCACTTAGGTGTAAATTATTTTCGCACCCCGCGTTGCAACTCGCATTTTCACAAGCGTCATCAGTCAAACCTGAAATAGAGGACATTAGTCACTTGTAAAATGCTGTCTTAGATCATCATTACCATTCTAATAGTAATCGTATGCAGTTTCAACCAGTGGATGAGGTTCGGTGGGGTGCAGCGTTGGAATTTCACGACCAAAATATAAAATGTGACCGAAACCCAAGTTGTTGCATAGCGTTGTTGGAGGAGGGTGTGTTCCGTCAAGGAAATAATGAGACACGTGGAACAGGTCAGATATGTATCAATAGAACAGATGATTATCAATGAGCAGCGACGGATACAGGACTCTGAATTAGGGGAGGGGGCAGGACAGAGTATTATACAGGATTTTCCCGTCAAACACTTGCACTCTCGAACTGCCAATGCAATCTTGGAAAATGTTAGGTGGGTCATGGACCCCTTGGCTTCCTTAAATCCGCCACTGATTAGACCAACAGTGCAGTTCGTGAAGGCATACAAGTTGACTACCACATTGTTGAGGATTTCAATGACAACTTCCAAAATTTCCTCTGTTGCCCATTTACTACTTAAGCCCACACAGCGTGTATATACTTACTCATATGGAGTACATTAGCCTGCACGAAAGTAGCTCATTTCTATCATTTCGGTCGGTAGACGGCGCTTTTGTAAACATGGTGGCTCGCAATTTCTGGGTTAGGCAGTAGGCCTATTGCTTTTTTGAATCCATGTAAATGTTACTGAACAACAGTTGTAAATGCCGACTCAGATCAATCTCCGAACCGGGAATCTAACCTGGAATAGCCATGTACGTCTGCACGGTGATGAGTTAAAAGGGGTCTGATTTGAACATAAATTGGTGACCTTTTGATTTCGACACATCACCGTGACTGTGGCCGCTTGGACTTCGATTTCAGAGTTCAGTCTGATCACACCTAATTACTTGAAAACTTGTTATACATGCCGGGGACCATTTTCTGCGAGCAGAGTCGCATGTTTTAATTCTGTAACTACAGAATTTCTGCAAAATGTTAATTAAGCATAATTCCCATCTGCAGTACTAAAAGTGACCCGCATGATTAAAATTTTACAGCCGTAAGTCAACTCACTTGAACGCATATAATTTTAGGATGCACATCAGTCATGTTAGTAAAAATTGAAAGCCTTTACTATTAACGTATATTTAATTTCAGATGGTGACTGTAATACTCCACTTAAAAAGGCAAAGTCAAAGACATGCATATTACGTGGCAAACTGTTATACTCTGACTCTCACGCACACAAAGTTAAAAATGTTGCATTAAGCAGAAGTACTTGGATTCTTTAACTCGTTTACATTCAATGCAACAATGATTTGTTGGACACAAGACCTGTGTTTATGTGCAGCTCATGCATTCCGTTTTATTCAAAACTCACACAGCTGCAAAAATAAGCAAGAATGGATGTCAGCATTCTCATTGCTCAGTCTCAAGATCGACAAAAACATTTTCTAATTGATTTGCCATCTGTCTCTTAGAAGCCAACAGGAGCAAAGAGATTATTAAATTTTCAGTCCGACTTAGTAGACCATGTTAAATTTTGAGTCCGAGTTAGATGAACATGGGTATTCAGTATTTGAGTATTATCAACAACCAAAGCCTTTCCTGTCAAACATGTCTAAATACTCAAATGAGCAACTTGATCGGAAACTTGTTTAAAATCAGTACATATTTGGATGATCTTTGCAAGACTTCAGAAAAAAGTGGGCTTAGACTTCCCATGAGGGACCTGGATGACAAGTCGCTTCTTTGGAAAATTGTGAAAGAAGTGGGAAATCGTCCACATGGGCTACCACTTCTGTCACCATGTGTCATTCACTACTTATTGGTATGACTAAGAATGACTTCACTGTAGCGATAACGTATGGGATATTTGTAGGTGTTTGCCAAAAAGCCTCAACTCTGTGCCGTACAGAGGCTATTGCCTGCTGCGTGTATTAATCATCATGCTGACAATAGTGTATGGTTGAACATTTTTCAGATGGATCACATTTATAGCTTACAATTGTTTTAACATATATTTCAGCAAAGGTGACATAGTTGATGATAGCAAATAGATCGGTGATATATTACATTAAAATCTCTCCAGATTGAGACAGAAGACAGAAATCATGGCAGAAATTTATTTTTTTCATCCTGAAACTTGAGGCATGAGTGATTTTTATCTTTTCGTACTTTCCAAATTCCTAACGCTATGTTGTAGCATAACAGGTTGCAAGAATACTCCTATAAGTTCATAAAAAGCGACTCTCATGACAAACATTTAATAAATTGTTACCATTCCCCTTGAATTTCTGACAAACACTTGTGTGAAGTTCTTAAAATTGGGACTAGCTTCGACTTCGAACAAAATAATTATTCACTCTCCCAAACTAGAGAATTTTTGCGTGAATGATTTTTGAAATTAAGTATGTAGTTAACTGTAAAACTGATGGATGACTGTTCTTGTTTATAAGAGGATCTGCTTTAAGAAAAAGTTGCAAAAGTGATGCCAACTTATTGTTCAGTTTTTGATCTTTAGTGGTGGTGCGGTATATTACACCAGGTTTAAAAATGACATAGTAAATATATAGACTCTGAGGTTGGCCAGTAATGAAACATTTCGAATAATCAGAGTAAAATAAGGATCCCAACTGGGGATCGAACCACTGGTCTCTAGATTGCCGGTCTAGAATAATGACGAACGGCAGAAATCGTAAGTGACAACAGCTATCAATAGTCAATTTCAGTTATTGACTCTGAGGCAGATAATAGGGGCAGTACCCGTTTTGGTTATATAGTCATGACGTAATGCTTTCGATTTAAAAATCTTGAGGGAATTTCTTATTTATAAGCTACGTGTATGAATATTTTTTACAAGAAATGGTGTTTGTGTCTGTGTGTGTGCGTGTTTGTGTGTGCGTGTGTGTGTGAGGGTGTGTGTGTGTGTGTGTTNTGTGTGTTATGTGTGTGTGTGATGTTAAAATCAGTTACATAGTGAGTTAGTCACAGAACTATTTTAGTGCTTAATATGCTTAAGGGGTTTTGATCAAAGAATAATGTTTTTATTTGCTAGACTGATACATGTATATACCAAAGGAACTTGTGTCATGTGATAAGATGTTATTGTTAAGATATGTTTTGGAAAAAATAAATGGTATACCGAGATAATGAAACGTTACAATTGTGTCTTTAGCATCTAATGTCAATGTATAATACATGATTGCTTTTACAGAAGCATTTAAAATGTTATAGATTATGGATTTCATATATATAGTTAAGGTTAAGAATGCTTGCCTACATGATGTTCTCTGCACATTTGTTGCTTTGATAGCACTATCACTGGTGGAGATACGCTATTAAAAATAAAAAAAATTAAAGGACAATTTTGACAGTAAAATCACCCATGAAAATCTTATTTTAATGATTTGGATTTCCGATTCTGTCCCAATTTTTGTACTTCAGGGTGACCTAAAAGGGCTGCTGGATTCCTTGTTAAATCCAAGTTGTCGTGTCTCTTGGGAGGCATTTTTTTAGTGCATCTGCATCGAATAAATTGATGTTTTTGATTATTTTTGGCAGATTTCCCAGATTTCCGTAAAACTTCCAGGCTCAGATTTAGAAATTCTAGATGTTATTGAAAGTATTTTGTCTGCATTAAACTCACCATTCTAACACAATGCGACCTTCGTTGATTACCACCATTGCCACGTTGGAAGCTAATTCCTAGTTTTGCAAGCATTTTACACCATCACTTGTTGATGTCAGAGCCTTAGGGTGAGCATACAATACTTAATAACTTCCTTTAATTTCATCACTAATTGGAAAACATAGGCTGATTTAGGTGGGCAGGGGATGCAGCAAGGAAAAAGAAACGCGTGAAGAAATGTAACAAGGACCAGTACTGGAGAAGTGGGGGGACTCAGACCCCATGTCGTGGAGGGCTCTCGTTCCCGTTTTTTATTTGTTTGATTTTTTAGTCGATAGATTTCCCGAACAGAAGTTTCATACTCCGGGTCAGTTTCGGTACGCCTGTACATATACAACCGCGCTCTTCCCAATTCCCAGAGGTTACATGTTGGACCCCCCTTCTGGTCCTTGATCCGCCACTGGAACAGTACTACAAAACGTCACCACTAGTTTCTTCATCATCAGTAATATCATCACTGATGTCTCCCAAAAAATTGTTGCTGTTCTTGTATTGTTATTAGTGCACGGCAAAGATCTACTAATGTTTGGTCAAGTACAGGGCTCATAAACAAACAAAATGCAGGTCAGTGTGGGAACGTCAATAGCGCAATTAGTTGACCTGTCAACCGTGCTTCTGCTAGTTTTATTTTAATCGCACAGTGAACATTTATGTTCACTTAGTGATAAGTAAACCGTTTCAATGATGTGTTTCGTTTTAAAATTGCCTCAATTAATGCTACAGGTACTCCAATATCGTTCGCATTCGTCGCGATTCTACCCGGGGATTCCATTTACAGGGATTTCCCCGAGTATGCATGACAAGGGAGATAAGTCTTTTTTGACACATAAACGAGTCGACAAATACGGATTTTGTCATCTACAAAGATTACAATTACCATTTTTAAGAACTTAGTCCGGCCTAGCTGCTAAAAACCTATTCAAATTACAACAATGACGAAGCGTTTATTTGGTGCGGCTACGAACCGATATGATCTCGCGAGATTTAACCTTATCACCCGTTTTTCGGGGTATTTTGTAAATGAGATGTGCCATAAGTGAAAGACTTGTCGCCAACCGACAAGAGCGACATCTTTCGTGAAAATGTCTGTTGCCGTTAATGAGTGGCAGTTCCGTATGGCAATGTCACTAGGCTTAGCGCTGACTGATCCAGCTACGCGTTAAGTAGCCATATCCTCATGGAATGAAAGGTCACGATTAAACGTGTCCTTGTTACCTAGGGAGATCACTGCTTTGGAACTTCCCTGTTTACGTTTTGGATTTGTGGTGTACGTGGATGAAACCGATCTACATGTATTTTGGGTGATCAATGCTTGGACTTTAACACCACGAAAAAACACTTATGTAAATTTGGGATTCGATTTATTTCATACTTGTTACTCATCAGAACAATTAAGTCTTGAATTTAACCCAGGGTCCACTTCCTATTTTCGGGAGGCTTACGAAACCACATCATTAATGTATCTTAATTTGGAGCTTGCTTATGATTGGTCATCATTTTCAAGTTTGGCCATGTGAAGTTGTGGCAATGTAGCCTACCATTGATTATTAAACAATTTGTTTCCAAATTGTAATTTATTAATTATATGTTCATGTTATAGTATCATGATTATATGCATTATGCCACAGACGATGGTGACTGTGAGTTATTATCAAGAGATTCGTGACATTCAAGGGAGGGCAAAGCCCGAATTCAAATGTGTTTTCAAATCACCTAGTCTGTCGGTGATGAATGAGGCAGTGATAAAATTGTTTAATTCTTTCTTTTTTAGTTTTCTTTGAATTAATAGATATTCACAATCTATAACTTATTCTAATTATTAACTGTTGATGTACACTAAACTAGATGTCATATTGTCACACAACTATGTACTGGTTGGTTGAGTTAATAAATATCTCTGGAAAAAAAAACTGTTTATTTTCATTTAAAATTGCAAAGAATGGAACAGTTTAACATTGGATTTTTTTCGGTGTTGGCGTAGAAATTTTGTTATCCATACTCCCAGTGTATGTACTTTTTATTTGTTTTTCGTTATAATTTTTCATTACTTGTCCAGTTTTATCGAAGTATTGAAAAAAGTCAGAGTCAATTGACATGCCTTTTGAGCTTATATTTTGTTTTTCCTATATTCAGCATTTCGTTTTGGATTTGTTTAAAACATCAGCACAGCGTAGTAGGATGTTTTGACTCCAAAATACCTCTGGGTTCATTGGCCTTTAGTAGCTAATGTACCATCAATCTTAATCAGTCCACCTAGACCAATTAAAGTTAAAACAGGCAATGACCGTATTATTCAACCCGTGGGCTGGTGCTGGGTATCTGTCCAAGAGTTGGTATGGATATTACAGTCTAGTTCTTTTGTATGAAATCTTGTCGCTTGATAACTCCTTTATCACACGCCTCTATCAACACTTACCTGTGATAAGGAGCTTTAAAACATGACCGCGCTCTTCTGATCTTGAATTGTGGACTCAAGTCTCAGATAGTGGATATAATCATCACTTTTGATTCTGAATTGAGAGGTTGTCAAAGGTCGATAAACTCTGAACAGGTTTTTGAGTAGTTGAAGGCTTCGATATTTTTGTTCTTAGACGAAAAGTAGATGTCCATCGCGGTCACAAATATTCTGACACCGATTTGATTTGAGTGAAAGTCCCAATTCAATTTTTAGGTTATCAAAGCCGTAGGACAGAATGCAGTTTTAAACTTGAAGTTTTAGCAAGTTTGATCAGGCTCCTGTTCTGCGGAGGCATGGAACTAGCGAAAACGCAAAACCTCGCAAGATATCGCCAGGCATTACAAGGACTGGCCATGATCACTTCATTTTAACTTGAAATTTTTTTGCGGAAATCCGCCCAGAGCAATGACAGTTATTGTTCTCACTGTTGTTTTCGCCATCTTCCGGCACCGCCTGGAGGCATCCCACAGCCAGCATCAACAGAATGAATACGGTGATGCACTTCATGACTTCTAGTTTTCTGTAATTAAGCATCAGATCATGTTACGGGGAAACAGGTATATAAAAGGAGAAACAAGTATAGGAAATTAAAACAAAGTGTCATTAAACTTTTGCTAACATTACCATAATCAATAGAAAAAATGCCTTTCCGTATTATCAGGTAGAAACTGAAACACATTCAGATATGCAGTCTGCTGTACACCCTCTACCGTAGATGTCTACATACTGTTAAAGAATCATGCTTCTGCCTGCGTCTCTGAGAATTAGGCAACATAGGTTTCATGCAAACGGCCAATAGCTGCTTCTACTAGGGATCTGGCTCATTGTCTAAGACCTTGCAGCTTTTGTCCATAAACACCAGGAGGTAGGAAATAATTTTTACGTAGAGTAGAAGGGGTAGATCGGAACTGAAACGTCGTTAAAGCAATTTCGCAGAACATTGCAGATTTTTTCCATTTAGTTATTCTAGGGAATGAATCCATGGCAATCTCTGTCGTAGGAAATGTCCCCGTGTTTGTGGAGTTAACTTAATTGGTTATAACACTAACGTTTAAAATGATGAACTTATATTTTCTATGAAACGACAATAACAACAAGATAAATTATTTTCAATTCCTAGGATCTAATACCTAAATACAGACTTGTCTCAAACTTGGACTCAGTCAACGCAAAACTATTTGCCTGCTTGTGTCTTTCATAAGTCACATCTCTTGTCTAGGGACGTAATGGGTGTCGACCGAGGTACAAAGGGAATCGGACGATCTGTGATGAACCGGCCTGTGGCGGAGGCGAAACTAACGTGGACAGAGGGATGTCGCACTCACGTCTAGTTCGCCTCCACCTACCCCACACACCGTAAGCAAACTTTCTTACGCCCATATGTGACTGCCTCAATCTTACACTGTTGCCTGAGCTCCATACTGAAAGGTTATGGATCAATAACGGTGCAATACGTTATACATTCTGCCAGCTGTCATGAGATAGATAACTGTCAGAGTGGCGTTAAGAATGCTGTAAATGTGGTTACGCACATTGTTATTACGGTCAAGTGTGACCCAACACACCATTGACGATGTCAAGATATTTCCGGAGCAAGTAGGTTCAAAAAAATCAGCAGTGGAACACTCTCCAAATTTTAAATTAAGATGCTCTTATTTAACTCTGAAATTTAACTACTTTGTTTTCAGTTGATAGGCGTTCAGTCCATTTAACCTGATACCGACATACAGAACAAGACTATCATTTAAGTCAGAAACTCGAAGACTTTGGCAGACATAGAAACGTGGTCTGTGAAGTCTTTAAATACCTACGTCATGCAGGACTTCATTAGACAGATACAACTTTGTAAATGTTAATAATTTGACTTAGAAATTCGTCATCTTATAGTAGTGGGTAGTTTATGAAAATATCGTAAGTTGGGAGTGACGCTGGTGGAGAGGAGAGTGGGCTCGAGATTCAGTCAAAGTGATGGAAATACTCAGCAAAATAAGAAATAATTAGGAAAAAAAATCAGTGGAAAATGACAAAAAAGAAACTGTACGTAAACCTAGCATAATTAAGTTAAGATTAAATGACAAACGTTTCTCAAATATTCTAACAGTGAAGTTGATAGATCGCACCTTTAACTTCCAGGCTAAGAACATTGTACCATCAAATCCAAGCCTTGCAAAGAGTCAGATATATCACTAAACCTCAAACAATCGGGACTGCGAGTTGATCGAAGCCAAAACTTTATCTGCCATTCATTGATTTTGATGTGCGCTTTAGGTGGAGAATATGTGTATACTGATCTGAAGTAGCAGAGAAATTATTACAGGGGCTAGAAAATATGCGACTGTGTAGTTGCCTCTTCGATGACGAACATTTTACTCCTCAACAAAAGTGTGAAACGTTAGTTTAGAGTAAACACTATGAGTTGATGAGTTTGCATCAATGTCCAGGCACTACTCTGCATTATCCTAGCCATACGCCTACCTCAGGTTATATTACTGAAGATTATACTATCCTATACGTGGATCATTTGGCTAACTTGTAGACAGTCCATTCATGGAAACATTATATTCGCAAATGAACCTTATTATTTGATGCATTCTGCTGCACCCAAACAGCTTGTTTCCCATATATTCACTTGCTATGCTCCACAGCCGATAAGATTGTGTTTCGAATTTTAGTCATCACTTTGCCTGGCAGAGCTCACTTTGAAACATAACTTCTGTGTTGCAGTGTATAACTACGTGACAACAAAATTAATTTACTGATGCATTATTCCCTGTGAACACACAAGCAGGGTTTTAAATTTCAAACTTGAAAATCAAAGGCTAGCGTGATTTCTGTGAAACTATAAAAATGTTATTTCTTCGAAAATTTTGGGAATTACCATTGTGTTGTACGTTCATTCCAAACTTATGCATTATCCTGAACAACTATTGGTAAGTTGGCAAAATCAAAATTATTGTCATTTACATTAAGATTATTCCAGAACGTCAGTACTGTAGAAGTGCTAGGTTTCATGGCTGGGATTGTTGCATTATTTTATATATTGAAATGTATTGCATAATGTATAACAAACATGGAACGTTGTTTTCATATAATTCTTCAAATGTGTCGTAATGACTTTTGAATTGATGTTTTACAAAGTTAAAATAAACAAATATATTGATTGATATGTTCTTTTTTTTCTACTCCACTTTGTTGATGTATTGAGTATTATTTTTTACTTAATCCTTATCTTATCCCGTATATTTCAGCTACAAAAATTATTACTTAAAAATCCATAATATACGATAAAAGTTTTTGCTAAAATATTACATAAATTGCTATTACATTTCAAGTGATATGAAAAAATGTTATTCAATTGAGCCCTGGAGTTCGTTTCTGAATATTGAAAATAGTCCATATTCGCTCAAAAACTGCCTCGTAAATTAACATTGCAGCATCATTCAGTTGTACCTATATCATGCAAGTGTGACTTATTAAACAGTTAAACCAGGGTCTGAACAAGTCCAATTTTAAATTTGACTGACGTGGACCAGGTCTAAACTTGACCTTACTAAACCCCTCGTCTAAAAGTTAAGCGACCTTTGTGAAATGCAGATTATTCTTAAACATGGCTTAAAGGCCTATGGTCCGAGTTATAGAAGAAAAAAACCTCTTAACGCCGTTTAAGCCGGTTTTTTGGTGTGACATG